>CM044011.1:9747983-10347983 GCA_024085815.1 Flaveria linearis
AACCAATCTCCTCAGGCCGCACCACAATACCACCACCACCCCTTAAACCTCCGTTCAACATCACCCCCACGTACCACCACCACCATCACCATCACTAACCCTCGTGATCTATTGTAGCCAGAGGCGAAGCTTCATAAGGGCCATGGGGCCCTCGCCCCCTCTTTTTTCATCAATAATGTAAATTTTCGGCTCGATAGTGTAATTTTTTGGTCCGGTAGTGGAAATTTTTTCATAAATATAGAGTCCCCCCCCCCAAATGCTTTACTTTCGCCCCCATCCCCCCTAAGCTTTCGATCAAGCTCCGCTACTGGTTGTAGTTGTTACAAATTCAAATGTGGTGGCGTTGAACAGTGGTTACATTGGCAATGATGTTGAAAGATGGTTGTGGTTGTGGTGGTGGTGGTGACAGGGGGCGATGGTGGCAATGGCGGTTGCTATGTGATGGTGTGAAGGAGGAAAGGAGTTGGGGTAGAAGAAGATAGGCCTTAGGGTACTCTTTTTTATTTTAAAGAGTAAATTATAAATTTCATCCTTTATGTATATATGTAATTATGAATTAGGCCCGTTATGCTTACTAAATACGCATCACATCCTTTGGTTTGATGGTTTGTAACGATTTCGTCCTTTAACTTAACAACTGTTAACTAGTGGGGTAAGTTCTAATCTATGTGCAAATCACATGAGGGTAGAATAGTCATTTAATCCCTCTTGCTAAGTTAATCAATCTCACATCCAAGTTATAAAATTTAAAGTTATTTTTAATCTGCTATATGTTTATAAAAATAAACATCTTTTTTATTTTACGTGAATTTTGGAATTTGGTTGCGACAGCATTTGCAACGGTTGTGGTTGGTTGATTGACGGAGACAGGATGGCGGCGGAATGCAAGATGGGAGAAGGCAACAGGGGATGTTGTTGACGGAGAAGGGCATCCCAATACCATAAGGGGAATATGTAGTAAACGGAGGTAACGGAGGGATTGACGGAAAAGGGACGCTTAATACAGTATAGTAATGTTTGGAAGTAAAGATGTAAAAAATGCAGCGAATACATAACAAAGTCAAAACTGTAACAACCAAAAACGATTGTATATATTTTTATACCCAAAATCATACATAACAAACGTTATACCATAATTTATGCATCATTAACACTAAGGGGTTGTTTGCAAGGAGGGGTCAGCCATCACTTGATTGGTTAGCACATTCAAAGACAAGGACCGGGTCGGCCACAAAACAAAGGGTGGTCAGCCCAGATGACTCGGCCATTTTTACAAAACAAACAGACTGACCCGCTGACCGAGTCAGCCGGGTTAGCCCGGTCAGCCGAAATCAAACACAGCCCAACAGTATAACAACTTTGAATGACATGGACTACTCGACAGCACCCTTACTCCATAAAACCCATACATCATGATTAACATGCCCCATGAAATATTTGATCCCCATCTAAACACACTTAAATAAATCCTAGATAATCATGCAACTCAGTTAGTTACTTTATTAAAATTTGAGTGATTTCAACTTAACACAAATCATCCTTGAATTACCCAACCAAATTTAACAACTTTTGGTTCTAAATCAGTAAACGTCTTGTTTATCGTTCCTTGTTGAAACCATATAAACTTGGAATAAAATGAAGTATTAAACATGAAATGTACAGAGCGCAAGGTGAACTCGTCGTGAGTGTAACAAAATCGTTGAAATAAATCGAGAATCAAAGGGTGACAGTGTTAGGCGCGATTGATTAAACCTAAGATAGAAGACTTGAACCTTGATTTTTGTAACATGAATGGGAGATTGCTTAATACGAAAAGGTGGGGATTAAAATGACAATTCTACCCTCACATGATTTGCACATAAGTTTAAGTAAACCAAACTAATTAACAATTGTTAAATCAAATGACAATCATTACAAACCATCAAACTAAAAGATGTCTTATATAATTAGTAATCAATAAGGACCTAAAGGATGTCTTATATAATTAGTAATTAAACAATAAGGACCTAACCCACAGTTACATATATACATAAAGGTTAAATTTTGTAATTTGCTCGTTTTGAAATTGTTTTTTTTCTTTTTGTTTTAGTGGGAATAAAAAAATCATTTTACATTCATTTAACTTAAAAACTTAACAGGAGTTAGTGTTAGTGACCAATCGAGATTTATTTTTTTATCTTAATTATTGGATTAAGGATTTAATTTTCAAAAGTAAAAAACAATTTTATATTATAAGGACCAACCATGCAACTAACTCTTATTAAAATTCAAACTGCTAATGATATAAACATTAAAAGAGCTCATCGAGATGTGTAAAATGATTAAAAAATGACTATGAAATTTATCCTTTTTTATTATGCCTTATAATTTGTATACTAAGTTAATTACTTTGTTGAAGAATTAAGTAGGCATAAATTAAATCAGTGGTGCATACGTAAACATTATTAAACTACCTGTATTAATTAGTTTGATTCCATAAATTAGTCACAACTTGTTTTGTTTTATTTACCTACAACAGTATGCATCTACTTTTGTAGAAAAAGAATAAATTGAAATGGGGGTCAACATTGAAATGTAAATTTGTAATCTAAAATATAAAGTAATTATCTAAAGGTTATATGCATATATATTAGGCTGAAATAAGATATTGTAATATATCAATAGCAAATTGAATTGGTCCAACTCTAAATAGTTTTGTGGTTAAACCAAAGTAATACGAAACCTATACTACATATCTTTTAAGAATTGATCAATAAGGTCGTATCATAAAGATGCATCCAATTAAATATGACACATCATATATTTTAACTTAAATTTATCCATAACTACTCATACGAGAGGGGTAGTGTTATCGTGAACCGGGTTAAATTGTACATAGATAACGTGCTCTATAAATATTAGATTTTATAATTACAAGAGAAAAATAGAAAAAAATAAATTATAATTAAGTGTGTAGAAAAATAAATAAATAAATAAGTATATATAAGGGATAAATTGTATATATAAATAACTAGTTAAATCTAAGAATAATTAATTCTTTGTGTAAATCAGAAAAAAAAACTATCAATAACTCAATATCATACATTGCAACTTGTACGTTGCACATGGAGATTTTAATGCAAGTTACGTTGTACCTTGTACATGAAGAATTTTAGTACGCAAGTTGCTGTATAGTATTGCGATTTTCTCATTCACGATATTCCTAAATATAAAGGGAATGGATATTTGGACATCATAAAGTTATAAATCAACACCTCAAAATTCTATACATGTCATATAGCCCCATACGTGTTGTATAGGGGGTCGTATAGACGTATAGCCCTATACGGAACGCATATACCCCTCTGACAGCCCCTTAAATTTTTCCTCATAGTCAGTGACAAAATTCATTATACGTGTTATATAGCCTTTATATGTGTCATATAGGGCTATATGGGACGTATAGCCCTCTAACATCCCTGAATTTTCCTCGTTAATTTCCAGTGTTTTCAAGCATATACGTCGCATATAACGCTATGCGAGACATATAAGGAAGTGTTGATTTATAATGTAGGGTGTTTCTATATTAGTACCCAAGTCCCGATATAAACTCATCTAAAATCTTCCAAATAAATAACTGTACACATACATTATTAATTACATGAATTTATTGTTCATAACACCTCCAAACAAAGTCTTACACCACAACAATACACTCTCGTCATTTCACCTTCACATATTCATCACTCCCATGGCATCATCTCTAAACCTCTCATCACCCTTCAAATCTTCTCCAACAATAATATTATCCCACCTCTTCCCCAAAACCCTAAAACTCAAACACCATAACAACAAATTACCATCATCAAACTCACCAAACCCCATAACATGCTCATCATCTCCCCTCATCACAACCCCACAAACCCCCGTCAATCCCCAAAAAGATGATCAATTCACAGTCTTTAAACAAGATAATCCCCAAAAAGACGATCAATTCATAGTCTTTAATCAAGATGATCAACCCCTTAACGAAATCTGGCAAGAAATCCAAGGCTCCAACGACTGGAACAACCTCTTAAACCCCATGAACCACCACCTCCGCCGCGAGATCATCCGCTACGGCGAGTTCGCTCAGGCGTGCTACGACTCGTTCGACTTCGACCCGCGATCCAAATACTGCGGAACATGTAAATACCAAGGTCCCCATTTCTTCCAAAAGCTCAACATGACCGATTATGGCTACACCATAAGTCGATACATATATGCAACTTCCAACATAAATCTCCCAAATTTCTTCCCAAGATCCAAACTCATCCGTTTGGAGCCAACATGCCAACTGGATGGGCTACGTGGCGGTCGCCACCGACGAAAACGAGCTTAAACGAATCGGACGTAGAAACGTCGTCGTTGCATGGAGAGGTACAGTAACATACCTAGAATGGATCCATGATCTGAAAGATATCCTCCACCCTGCGCACTTTAGCGACGACCCTTCGATCAAGATCGAATCGGGGTTCTTCGATCTGTACACGTCGAAGGAGCATTCGTGCCATTACAGCTCGTTTTCGGCTCGTGAACAGATTCTTGCGGAGATCAGAGGGGTGAGAGAGATGTATGAGGGTGAGGATTTGAGTATTACGATCACGGGGCATAGTCTTGGGGCTGCACTTGCGTTGTTGAGTGCTTATGATGTTTGTGAGATGAAGTTGAACGTTACGAACTCCGGTGAGAGGATTCCGGTGACGGTGGTGTCGTTCGGCGGGCCGAGGGTGGGTAACTTGGGTTCAAGGAACGGTGTGAGAGCCTGGGGATTAAGGTGTTGAGGGTGGTTAACGTGCATGATAAGGTAATGTTAGCTAGTTTGGTTTACTGTGTTAGTGTTAGTGTTATGTTATATTTGTTATTGATTGTGTTTAGAGGAATATCTATTGCTTTTTGAAAGCAATGATTAGGGTTTGTGTGCATGTGGAAGATAAAATGTCATATATGTGTGGTTTGAGATAAACATAAGGAAAATAATAGAGTAGAAGATTTGATAGATTTTATTTTATTTTATTTTTTTAGACAATTGTTGTTAGAATTAAGAGTATGAGTAGGAGACTTGGTGATCAAGTCTTTTTTTAGTATGAACATAGAGTTAATGGTCATTTTAAAGTGTGGTATTATATTATATTAATATATTAATTAAAGTCGACTAGTGACTACTCATAAAAATAGTGTTTTTTTATGTGTCGTTTGATCAGTTTTCCAACACTTTAAGGTTTCCTAAACAATCCTAACCGGTTTGAAAACATTAATATTTTTGTGTTTTTTAAAGAATGATTGAAGACTTATTTTAGTGATCTTGTAAGTTTTCAGATGAAAGAGGGGTGTTTTTGAGAAAAAAGAATGTGTTTATAGAAAAGTAATATGGTCACAAAATTAAAGTAGATCGATGTTTTATGATTTCTCTAAAAGAAAGGTGTTTTTTCTTTTACAAAAAGAGACTTGATTTTAAAGTTCCTTTAGGTGTAGAAATGTGTTAATCCGCCCCTGGTCATTATTTTAGGCCTCGAGTTTAAAATGTTTACCATTGTTAACATTTTTTTTTATTTTATCATCATTAGTTGGTTATCTTTAGTATTATCCTTATTATATAACTTTGTATATAAAAGGTCTAGGTTGTTGGTATATAATATACATGATACAAAATATTGTTCCATCAGGTTTTCAGTATTTTGAATTTTCAACAGGTACCAAAAGTACCTGGGATATTCGCGAACGAGAAAATGAAACATCAGAAGTACATCGAAGAGAAGATTTCGTTCCCATGGAGTTACGCTCATGTTGGAGTCGAGCTCGAGTTAGATCATAACGATTCCGTTTTTAAAGAAAACAAATGATATAAGTTGCGCTCATAACCTTGAAGCAATGTTGCATTTGGTGGATGGTTATGTTGGTCGAGGCTTAGGCTTTTGTTCCGCAACGAATAGGGATATCGCGCTTGTGAACAAGAGTTGTGATTTTTTAAAAGAGGAGTATGGAGTGCCGGCGTACTGGCGGCAGGATGAGAATAAAGGGATGGTGAGGGGCGACGATGGGCGGTGGATCTTGCCAGAGCGACCGCGGTTGGATTCTCATCCGCCGGATACTGCTTATTATCTTGAAAAGGTTCTGAAGTTTGCTGCTAAGTCTACTTTGAAAGCACTCTGATTATGTACTTCTAATTGTAGTCTAAAAGATTAATAAAATGAGTTTAATTTTTGCAACATAAAATATGATGTACAAAGGTTTTAAGATTATGCGAAGTAGAAATAAGTTTTTTAAGCTCCATCAGTATTGCATGAATCCATAATCCGTTGGTATTAATAGATCTGTTGTATAATAATCTGTCACTAAAACATGTATCGCTAATCACTTGATGATAAAAGTCACGATAGTTTGATGTAATATCCATAGTTGATAATGTAGCTGATGTCTATTATTAATCCTCACTTTATTAAAGTGACACTTCTTATACATAAAGTCTATGAGCAATTTGTCTTTCAATTCTGATCAAAATGATTGATCTTACACAACATATTCTTTCATTTGAGTTAACTTGATGGAAATTGTGATCGGACTTGGGGAATTTGTGATATAAAATTCTCGAAGTATATATGTTTTCTCAAAATGATGTATGTCGTTGTCAACTCCCACTCATAAAATTTATAATTTTTAGGGTAATCAAATATTAATTTCTCTCTTTTGTTGGTAATATTTACATTTCGTTTTAATTTTTAAAAGATCTCATAAATGTTTTTTTATTATGAAATGAGAGGATTCAAGGTAGAACGAATGCAATTCTCTAGTTTCAAGTCGTAAAATCTAGTTAAGCTGGTCATTTTCATTAGGTGTAATCAATACTACAATAATATCTACTTGGTGGAATTTGCTTTTTTATTGCCTTTACATTATTTATGGATTTGTAACATAGGATAAGGCCACAAGTATCACACGCTCTTTTGATAATACTTTTGATAATGTTTTGCTTAAATCACCTTTGAAAATTGTGAAATTAGCCTAACATAGTTGTTAATTATGGTTTTTATACTTAAGAGATATTTACGACATACTAAGAAATATCTACGGTTCACGTATGACATATCTACAAGCAAAGTAAATTCATAAACAATTGGTTTTTCACGGCGCAAGTCACAACATGTTTACCGGTAGCAATTTATTGTTAATAGACCAAGTCTTCGGTAGTAGTAACAGAGTTATCACTGATATTGTTTTTACTAATGTACTCTCAACGGTTAATAGTTTATTGTGTCATGATCGTCAACACTCATGTTGTTTCATAAAGATCTTATCCGAATTACCATTTGACTTTAAATCTAAAAATGAGTACACAAAATAGTTGTCCGAAAAAAAAACTCTAATCAAGAACCCTACAGAATTATGTAATGACGAAGAAATACAACTTTTTTTTTCCTTTTTGGAATTAATGTATTTCATAGGACGCACTGCCCCGCTTGTTATTTCATTTTTTTGTTTATACCCGCCACTAATATCATGAAGATAAAAAAAATCATCCTTACAAGATTACTAGTTGTTAAATTTTTTCTTTTTCGTATTTTAATAAATAAAATGATTGTTTCCAGATTGAATTGATATAAACCTTTAGATGGTAGTGCGTAATGCGTATTGTGTCACACAATATGAGTCGTCCCACAAAGTTAGCCCGTGAAAGTTACCACCAACACTTTGTTTCTCTATCAATAGAACTCGTTTTCCATGCTTTTGTGGCTAGTGGAATCACCATTGGTACTAGTCAAACACCCAATCTTTTCATTTAAAACAAACTCGAAAGTCGAAATTCACACATGGTTATTGACTAAATCACTCAACTAAAAGAGTCATGATGAATGAGTAAAATACATTCAAAATAAGTGACCCTCTACTTACTACTACATCCATAATTTTAGAGGAAGGATTAGTCTCCGCCGGTTTAGAGCCCAACCCAGGTCTTAAACCGATTAAATTTGTAGTATGACCAGGTTTTTTTTAACAACTTCACATGCCTACTCTACCTAAAATTATATCTACTGATGCTTGAACCCACCAATTGCAGAATAAGAGACATACATCTTTATCATTAAGCTTGGTTTGGGCGTACGACCAGTTTGATGTCAGTCTGATAAGAATGTATTATGTTTTATATTCTTTTTTTTTTTTGTCTCTAGATTAGGGGGAAAAATTCACAGTTTCAGTATCATAGTCTTATTATATAAAATATACTAAATTACGAAAACAAACTGTTAAAAAGTAAAAATGAAAATATAATAGAAAGGAACACCACTCAATCCTCATAGGGTCATGTGCAACTCCTATTACAAAATCCACGGTCCAAGATTGAAAAGATTTACTATTACACAGAACGATGATCAAGTTATTAAAGAGAAAAATATAAAGAAAATGAGATATTACAACCGAAGTTTAGAGGCTCAAATTAATATACGGGCAACATAGGAATTGGCTTGGGTGACGTATCTAACCCACCGATATGGATTATAAGTTTTCGACTTCTTAGCAATCTGCAAGTATTTCACCTGCATAACAACAGAGAAACAAAAGAAGTGACTAAAAAAATGAAAGGTCCGTTTTTTAACATAAAATCAAAAGACAAAAGTGATGCGGCAAGATGGGTGGGTTGGACGGGTTTGGGAGAAAAGCCCTGGCATTTGGAGTTGACAAACACTTTTGTGTCCATTTTCTGAATTAGTTTATAAATATTGTTTAATTTAATGGCACAAACTATACAACATAATATACATGATCTTTGAATAAAAAGCAATTGAGTTGGATGCATTAAAAACTGTTATGGTTGATTTCAATCCATTTGACCCAATGGACCTGTTCCTGTTTTGGCTAAGTTTTTTATTTGATCCAACCATCACCCAAATCAAGTCATTTATAATAAATAATGTGTCAAAGTCAATTGTGATAAAAAGAGTAGATATGCAGGCTGCTTGATTGTTGTCGTTAATATCACTAAAAAGGTTTTCCGGTGGTGAAGTTGACCATGATATCACAAGATAACAACAACACTATAAGCACACTTTCATATATATAGGTGTGTTCAGGAGAGACTATTTTTGTTGTAATGCATGTCCATATGTGTATGCATGTAGACATGTCAATAGGTGGGATTAGATGAAATCACTTATGATTTGATCTGACCCAATATACAACTAAATGGATCATGATATGGCCCCTAACTAACTAATGGATCAGGTTTGACCATAACCCAACTAATATAAATAGACAGATCCAGATCAACCCATTTACTTTTCCACTTGCTTTGCGCTTTTAACACACCACAATTTATCCCTGTGGCCTGTCACCCAGTAATTGGACAACTTAATTGGCAATTGGATTGTTTATCGAATCAATGGATCATATTTTTTATCTGGGTCATATAATGGGGTCATATAAATGGGTCAAATCTGGATCAAGACCTGGCTCATTTACGGGTTTATATTGCAAAATTCGTGCAATGAATGTTGATATGTTCTCTCAAACAGCTTTTCTTACCTGGAGTCTTGAGCAGTTGTACATCGGTATAGTGAAAGTCATGCTGACAGGACCAGCTTCTTTCGTTATATTACCTATCATTTCATATAGTTAGAAACAGTTGATGACATAGCATAGTCAATATAAGCATTTTGTACATATTATCATTATTTAATGTTTTGTATACACTCTTAGATACATACCATGCGATTCATGTGCAAATGTTAGTTTTGCACGCAGTGTATTGTTCAGATCCACCAACAATCTGGAATGAATGGTGATATCCCAAACTTTATGCAATGAAATAATAATTGATAAAATAAAAATAACAGATTCATTTGTGGAAGGTTAGAACTTCAAGGCAGGAATAACCTTTTTTAGCCCCCACTCGATTTTCTTATTTGGCTCCTTGAAATCAGTCACTTGTCCAACTGCTCCAGATTCCAATTCAAAACTTACTCTATAAAAATCCAATATAGTTACATTAAACTTATGTAACATATTATCAGAAAACAAGATATATTTTATCATAAAGAATCATTTGCAAACATCAAGGACTCCAGGTTGATCATGGCCAATAATATGTGTACGAATGGAATTTGTTTTTTTTCACTAAACATATTTTTAATTAAGATGATAAAAAGACTTCTGAATATAACTGACAAGTACCTGGAAGGTATTTTGGCACTGGCATCTGAACTACAACTGTATTTGCAGTTATATTTTGAGGAAATTCAGCACGTACTTTCAGAATCACCTCAGCCTTAGAAAGAAAAATACACATATAGTAATTCATTAGTTTACTATACTTGGTGCATGCTGATATGCTAATGACATATGTAACCGCAACATGTATAAAACACTACTAATAAGCATTACCCATAAATCTACCAATCAGTATAACTTAATGATTAGAGGTGATTCCGACCCATCTATACATTGAATTGATGTGGGTCGGGGTCATGTTTATATAACAGGTCAACTGGGTTAAGGAAAAAAATAAACTAAAAAGAAAATATGTGGTGACGAACAGGCTGAAAGTTAGCTGAAAGTGTTTGCGCTTGCTGCAGCACCTTTAACTAGTACAAGACCTGTTTGACACACCTAATTTGAATGGAGAAGATATCTACCTTAAGTGACCCTGCTTCTTCAATCAGGTTTTAATACGGAAACGCTTAAATTCCTGAGTCATGCGATAATTCATAACCGGAAATTCACCATCAGGCGGAACTGACAAACAATAGCAAGATTTTAACACTATATTCAACCAAAAAACAGGGTACCTGTGCCATATAAAAGAGCTAAAATTAATTATGTTACTTACAAGAGTCAAAGTTCTATCCACATCAAAACTATCAAGATGAACCGATTCATGAAAATTGCAATCATCTAGTATAACGCTTCCTGATCCACTAGAACCACCATAGTCTGTCGAACAAAGCATATTATGATAAACTTTCAAGGCAGATAGCCCTCACAATAACAAATTATTAACTTGACATGTCAATACTCTAGTTACGAAAAGTGGATAAATGATGGATGAGCATAATGGTAAAGTCATAACACGTAATTTTAATGTGAGGTAAACAAGGATTGGGTCTGCTCGGCCAATCCACCAACTTGTTCATTTCTCTTGAATTTCGTAAATACTTTATGCAATTACAAAAACTATATTACTAATAATATTATTGCTTTTGACCAAAACAAACTTAGGAACTATAAGGATTTGTATACACCTAAGGTGACTTTTGACCCGTTCTTTTCACCTATTCAACCCATTTGTCACATTTCAGGTTTAGATATTTTTATTTTTTAATCATTTGCCCCCTTATCAATTAAATACAACCCAAAAGGGCATGTTTCAATATAAACAGGTTGAAACTGTCACCACTGCAAGTTACCACAAATGCAGTAATATAACTAGTATATTAAGTACTAGGACAGCCCAGGTGGTTAAAAAGATACTAAAGTACTGGATAAGTGTAAACAAATAGATAATGATAGAATCATAATTTAAACTATATCGTATTTGTATTTATCCGTGATTTAGTTGCCTAAGTTATAGGCATGTATTGGATTTGTATTGTTCGAATTTTGAATCTATCATCATCATAGACTGATTGGATAGTATACCATATACTGATCTGCCACCTCTTCCTATATTCAGGTCCTCATTGAGAGCTAACCGAATTTCTGGATTCCCAGTAAGATAACTCTTCATTTGAATGGTGCCATCTATCTCAGAAGTTAGTATGTATCCCTGTTGAGGTCAGAAGGAAGTTACATATATGATATATGAATTTAGAATAGTTTTAAGACACATATGAGTGATCAAACAAGTTCTCTTATAAAAAACAAATTGTTTGGTATTTTCTTTCTGTTAAAGAAAAACAATGCACATTTCATTTGAAACTAGAAGAAGTGCATAACGAGTAGGTAAAGCACATGTTAGATATGTAAGGCACTTCTGAAATAAGTTCTATAGCATATGCAGACAGTACTACTATGCCTGCTGCCCACAAACTGAATTAAATTATGATTTACATAATGAAAGAGGTATAAGATGCACAAAATATACGAATATGAACATCTCAGTACAAATTAGAAGTGCCTTTCAGTTATCTTTTCAAACATGTTTTTCATCAATAATCTCTAAAAATGTATAACTGAACATTCTGTTCCACACATTCCTATCAAGATAGAAAGTGCAGGCTTCTAATGTTGGGGCCGTTGGGCACTAAGAAAGTGTTAGAAGCAGTGAATTTTATAAAGTTTTTGATATTCTAACATGGTATTGACCTAGAAGAGTCACACAGCAAAGTGAAATAGGAAGTGCCAAACCAATTAGAAAGCAATCAAAATAGGCTTCAGGTCACTTTGAATCATTTGACCCATTTCCCTTTTACCTCAATTTTGATAAGACCCGTTTAAAATGACACACAACCCAAATCAACCCATTCATAAGTACACCGGTCAAGATTGCCACCTCTTCTCATAAGTTACTGTTGATTGACCTTTTGGATTTTTCTTGTTCTTTGTTACATGCAACGTATCTCAAGTCATGGTAGAAGATGAGTTTTACATTACAGTTCAGACTCAAATATGGAAGATATGAAGTTTAGTGAGATAATAAACAAGCATCTCCTTCCTTGCAAACACTTAAATCAGACCTCTATGGCAGAATCCTTATGATGGCGCTTTTAAGATGATAACCCTTAGCGTTACTTCAATTTCTACACTATATATAGGCAATGAGGCATTAAGCACTACCTGAATTCTACACTATGTATAGGCATGATAATAGTTGAGTTGGCATATCCAACAGTTCCAGAAGTTTCTTAGTACATATAAGAATACAATCTGTTAAAAAGTAACTAGAATGAAACAAGAATTACTCACACTAGAGCTGAATGTAAGACTTATTTTTTCAATTATATCCACGAAAATTTCCTCCCTCCTCCTACCCCCAGGTTCATTAGCTACAACTGATTTTGTGACAGCAGTCCCTGGCATTCTTTTGTTCCCTTGCTGCATTCACAAAAGTTGCAAGTTACAAGATAATCATATTCAAGTAATTTGGATAAAAAATTTATCACCCAATGCTAAAATTATTTGATTGATTATACCATGAAGAGGGCAGCTGGACCAAGAGGCGGCATGTGTGCTGCATCAATCATGATTGGCTCATTAAATACACATGACTTTAGAACTTCAGTTGATGTTGTTTGCACATAACCAAAATCCTGTGTTCGAAAGTTAAGTTAAAACAATTCATAGCTTTTGTACTCCCATGGACACAATTTGCAGACATAACAATCAGATTCTATACACCCACAATGTCAAATGGATGAAAATTACTTACAATAACTTCATCAAGTAATTCATACACAAGCACGAAATTTTTCCGTATAGAATCTTCATTGAGGATCCCAAGGTAATCTTTAGTAACACGTGCTATTCTTTGTAGAAGCTCGAAGACAAGAGATGGTGATACATTTGCTCTAGTGGTTGCAACAAACAGTAATCCAACCACTTTTACATGAAAGTAGTTGACACCATCCACGTTCTATCATAATAAATCAAGTACATCACATCATCAGAAAATAACAACATCAACATAAACAATCATGCTAAAATCTAATTTCAGGCTGAAATCATGTCAATGGAGTAAAAGCAATAGAAAAGGGAATGATATCTTAATAATAAAAGTAAAAAATACAGGCATAACAATGAAGTCGTGGAGGTGCATATATCAAATTTAAACAAAAGAACATTAATATGGCTGGCAATGGACTCTAAGGTTCTATGTAGTGGTACACTGTACATCTATTAAGTTTCAATATATAAATTACTAAAAGGATATTTTAGTGGAAACAAGTAATAGCAAAAAGGAAAAAAAAAAAAACAGAGAATGCATAATAGCTTCTTGAAAACAATTTAGTACTGAAACATGGCCAAGTTTAGTTGTCTTATGAGAAATGAAGAACTCTTTAACACGACATATAATCAGCTAACATTTTAAGAGGTACCTACAAAAACAGGTGGAGCCTCGGTTTCCCCATCCTCTTTCCAGAACTTTACTTTACGAAAAATATCTCTGCACTTCCTTTTTGCACATCACCACGGTCTGCATACGCGGAAAAACCAGAGGAAAGGGTATATTAAAAGACAAGTGAATATGCATAACTGAATAACTGATCATTAGCCCAGCAGCTAATCGAATTATTGACTAGTTTTAAATCAACTAGCACAAAAGGACTTCGAGTGGGAGTGTGGGACTATCAACTGCTGATTGAAAATGCCAATTGCATATATGTAAGCTACAATAACAATAAATTGGATTGGTGTGTATAATGTTCAGATATAATAACTGTAGTTTGTCTATAAACACACGGGGAGAGGTACAACTTATACTAGAATCACACTCTCGATATAAACATTAATCAGCCAATTGCATATATGTAAGCTACAATAACAATAAATTGGATTGGTGTGTATAATGTTCAGATATAATAACTGTAGTTTGTCTATAAACACACGGGGAGAGGTACAACTTATACTAGAATCACACTCTCGATATAAACATTAATCAGCCAATTGCATATATGTAAGCTACAATAACAATAAATTGGATTGGTGTGTATAATGTTCAGATATAATAACTGTAGTTTGTCTATAACACACGGGGAGAGGTACAACTTATACTAGAATCACACTCTCGATATAAACATTAATCAGCCAACTTTCAGTAGAAGAAAAGTGTCCAGACAAACCAAACCAATCTCTAGATATATTTAAAATGCTCTGCCTGGATAAATATTTGACAGGCTAACTACTCTTTGAAATTCATTGAAGTTCCTATTTAGCCTATGATTTCATCTATAGTTCCTCTAGCTCCAAGTAACAACACTTCTGAATACATCGAGATCCCTCACCCTGCACAACATGCCCAATCAAGATGACCCTTCAAATTCATAAGCCCAACCAAGACTGGCCTCTCAATCATCTTGTTTCCTTTTGTTTCCCTTTTTTTTGTTACTAATTGTGAGTGTGACCGTGATTTGAATGTCTTCAAAAGCATAATCATGTAACCTAAAAGCTACTAAACTCAATTTTCGATCACCATGAAGGCATTCTACACTGGATTCACTAAAGTATACAAATTAGGTTAGCTCATAATCGCAGTTGCTAGTAATCGCGAGTAACTATGAATGATTAAGCACTAATTCTATCTCAAATCACATGAATCATATGAAATCTAACAGCAAACACATGCACCGATTCATAGCTAGAGAACTCACAATCACGAAATACGATGTTATCGCCTCTCTGCGACAATACGAAGAACTGCGAGATCATGGCAACCAACCAACTCTCCTTCCCGATTCAACTCTTTCTGAAAGAAACATAAACGAAACTTCAATTAAACTAAATCAATTGTGCTTTGAACAAATATCATCTGCTAAAACCATCAATTTGTGGTTAACAGTGAACATGAATAATAGATTTATCAATTAAACTGGAATTGATAGAGTAACAACAATGTGATTCAACAAATCGACTCATTTTGATGTAATTAGAGGCAAAATCGTAATAGAGAATGATGAGATCTGATGAACATACATATGTTATTGGGAGACCACAACAAGTCGCAAGGGGACGCAGAGACTTTCACATCGGCGGTACGCCACCGTATATATCTCCAGTTACTCCATGAGTAATTTCTTTTTAACATTTCAGAAAATAATAACCCTTTGATTTTGATTGAAATATCATAAAAATAGAGTAGATTACAAATTTTATTTTTTAAGTATTATTAAAATTATAAATTTTATCTTTAAACTTTGATAGTTATATTAAATATCATTTATTTGAAAAAAAATTTACATTATGCGTCCTTTACACAATTACACTATAAGCTTTTAATAAATGACTATGTTAAGTTTTTAATAAATGACTATTTTGCTCTTACTATTCAAATGACAAAATATGTAAGTTATATTTTTATCTTTATTTCTTTTTTTATTTTATTACTTGCTTTGCTTTTTTCTTTTTCTTATCAATTTAACTTACAAGCTTATTTTAAATATTATTAATTAATTTTAATTATTTTATATAAAATATACTCCTATTTATAGATTTAAATTTTATTATAATTATTATTTGTTCAATTTAATTATTTTATGTTTCTATCAAAATCAATAAAACATAGAGAAATCATAATACTTTTTAAAACTAAAAATCAAAATACATAAATTACTAAAATTTAATTAACTAGATTTTTACTCGCCACGGGTTGTTGCGGCATCGTACGCGACATGTTAAGTGTATATTAACAATCGATCTGACTTGTCTCCGGACTAAAATATTGTCGAACCGTAAAGTAACTCGAACAAATACGTATTAACAATCGATCTGACTTGTCTCCGGACAAATACGTATTATACTTGATCTTATGTTTTCCGAAACAAAATTTCGTCGATATGTCGATTAAATTGAACTATACATAAGAAAAAAACATAGATTACAATCGTTAAAGAACTAAATTTACATTGAAACATAGATTAACTTAGATTTATATCGTTGGATGAAATGCACGAAAAAATTTTATATTTGACACGACACGTACATAAAAATATAAATGTAAAAGTAGTTTTTTTAAGTAAAGTTGTATCGGAGTAAACATATAACTTTATAAACTTAAGGGGTCAATTGACGCCTCAAACTAACCAGTTATATTTGATTTCAATAAATATTCAAAAATAATATACTTCAATAAATAAATATTATTATTATTTAAATATTATCAATGCACGAATATTATTACTTAAATATTATTAATAAATAAATATTATAATTATTTTACAATATTATTATTGTTTAATAGTAGTTCAGTTAATAGATGTAACTAAAACTTAAACACAAACATAACTAACCATTAAATATTGAATCAAACATTAAATTTTGCTTTCAAAGTTTGGAAATTTAGTTCAAAGTTAAGCAAACTGAATTTTAGAATAATATGTTTTGAAGTTAGATTTTTTAGACATATATACTACACAATATTTATATAATACCCATAAAAATAATAATAATAATAATAATAATAATAAAAGTTTATTAAACTTTGAAATATTTAAAGACTTGGATTTAATAAGTTCAGGGGGTTATTTTGCCAATTTTGAAATTTTAAAAGAAAGTTTATGCATAAAATAATAATAACTCTAAACTACAGGGATCCCCGGCCCACTTTCCCCTCGATTTTCCGGCGGCCCCTCCGGCCGACCGCCGGCGGCCCTTCGGCGACCCCAAAACGCACCTAAAAACGCGGCTTTTAAATCCCAAAAAGCACCAAAACGATCGTGACCAAGATTCCAACAATAATACACGAATAATTGAAGTATAATTATCTGGATTACAACTCACGACACCACTAACCAACCCACGATATAACTAATCGGATACAACTCATAAACCCACTCAAATGCTAATAATAATCAAATTAAATCTACCTAATCGATCATATATCTATTCCTAATCGAACTCAGCTTCCAATTGCACCTAAAACAAACGTTAGCAGTACCTTCGATCCTCTCTCTCATCCGCGACCTGCAACTATTCGAACACCACCATCAAAGCTTCAAAACTCGAAATTGACAAAGGGCTTTTGTTCATGGAGATCACTAGAAGGTATCTGTGCATCGAATTGGTTTATCATTGTGACAACCCGAAAATTTTTCGTGATGTAATATAAATTTTTATGTGAATTTATAATTTATTTTTATATTTTATTATTATATTAATAATAATAAAAATAATGATAATAATAATAATAATATTATTATTATTAAAAATAAAAATGTTAATAATGAAAATAATAATAATAATGAAAATATTGTTATTAATAAATAATTTATAAAATTATTAAATTGATTTAATAAAGTCCAGGGGTGAAATGTAAATTTTAAAAACTGTTTTATAAAGCTTTTAACATAAAATAATAAATTACTAAACTGCAGGGACCATTTTGTAAATATTTCAAAAACCAACCCCCCCTCCCGTCGACCACTGTTCCGGCCGGTCACCGGCGTGATTCCGGCGACCCTCTAAACGCCAAATATACACGGTTTTTCATCAAACAAATGGTCCCGACACTCTCATGTGAACGATTCGAACCAAAACCCCACAATAATTTGAGAATCAAATTAATAGTGCGATCGATCTACACCTGTGTTCCCTGTCGGCTCCTTTACAACTCCGAATCGCACAAGAAACTAAATAATAATCAAATTAATTGCACCTACACAATGCTATAAATGAACCTAATCTGTCTACGCATTCAATTGCACCACATAACACACAGAAACCTCAATTCGATTCTCTCTTTCCCCGCGACCTGCAACTCAGTCGAATACTACCCTATGAGTTTCAAATCACAAAATTAAGATAGGGCTTTTAATCATCTGAGGAATTAGAAACTTTCTGTGAAAGGAATTTCATTATCATCAACAATTGCCCCTAAAATCGATCCTTGCATAATCGCGACTGGTCTTCGAGGTGTTCATCATCGATCAGACATCTTTCTGGTAAATTAAATACATCCATTTGTTCGATTATCATGGGGGACAAAAGCCCCATGAATATGATTGTTAACAGGAACGAATCATGGATCAATTTGGTCGATCCATGAATCTAGGGTTCTTGATTTGGGGGAAACCTTTGGGATTGTTGTTAAAAGGAATGGGATGGGATTCTGTTGCGATTAGAGCCTTTTGCTCACTGGTTTTGTGCGCAGGAATATGGGAGGAGGTCACGGGTTCGAACCCAGCCCCCTCCCATTATTTTTTAAAGGCCTTTTAAGCATTTTAAAAATACATAAAAATTACCAAAAATTATAAAAATAATTTTAAGAACTTCTTTTATTTTAAATACCTTTAAATGGGGGTTCAAGCAAGAGGCTGCCTTTCAAACATTGAAACAGAAGTTGTGCAGTGCACCTATTTTGTCCCTACCCGACGGTATTGAAGACTTTGTAGTCTACTGTGATGCTTCTGTTCAGGGACTGGGATGTGTTTTGATGCAGCGAGACAAAGTCATAGCCTATGCCTCAAGACAGTTAAAGTCTCATGAGAAGAACTATGCAACTCATGACCTAGAACTGGGAGCTGTTGTGTTTGCTCTTAAATTATGGAGACATTACTTGTACGGTACTAAGTGCACTATTTATACCGACCACAAGAGTATTCAACACCTATATAATCAAAAGGAGCTGAACATGAGACAGAGGAGATGGCTTGAACTACTAAACGATTATGATTGTGCCATCAAGTACCATCCTGGTAAAGCAAATATTGTGGCTGATGCTTGAGTAGGAAAGAACATGTGAAACCTCGTAGAGTGCGAGCTCTACAACTTACCATTCAAAGCAACCTGCCGGCACAAATCTTGAAGGCTCAGACTGAAGCCCTGAAAGAAGAGAACATTAAAGATGAAACCTTCGAGGGCTAGACCAACAGTTTGAAGTTCATTCGGATGGGATACGCTTTATAGCAGGAAGGATTTGGGTACCCCTATACGGGAATCTGAGGAGCTTGATCATGGATGAAGCCCACAAGTCTAGATACTCTATCCACCCAGGTGCAGATAAGATGTATTACGACTTGAAGGTTGTAAACTGGTGGCCAAGAATGAAGGCAGACATTGCAACCTATGTCTCAAAGTGTTTGACTTGTTCTAAAGTCAAGGTCGAATACCAAAAGCCTTCAGGAATGTTGACCCAACCAGAAATTCTCGTGTGGAAATGGGAAATGATAACCATGGATTTCGTCACGGGTTTACCCAAATCTCAAACGGGCAATGACACCATTTGGGTTATCGTTGACCGTCTCACCAAATCCGCTCATTTCATACCCATCCGTGAGAAAGACAAGATGGAGAAGCTTGCAAGGGTGTACATCAAAGAAATTATCTCTAGACACGGAGTGCCAGTGTCTATTATCTCTGATCGTGATGCACGTTTACATCAATCTTCTGGGGAAAACTCCAGAAAGCTCTAGGCACTCGCCTAGATATGAGCACAGCCTATCACCCTCAAACTGATGGTCAAAGTGAAAGAACCATACAGACTCTTGAAGATATGCTTAGGGCTTGTGTTATTGACTTTGGAAAGAACTGGGAAGGTCATTTACCTTTGGTAGAGTTATCATATAACAATAGCTATCATTCGAGCATCAAGGCGGCACCATTCGAGGCCTTATATGGACGTAAATGTAGATCACCGCTTTGCTGGGCAGAAGTTGGAGATAGTCAACTTACTGGTCCAGAGTTGATCTTTGAAACTCATGAGAAAATTGTCCAGATAAGAGAACGCATGGCTGCTGCCAGGATCGCCAGAAAAGCTATGCTGATAAACGCCGCAAGCCACTGGAATTTCAGGAAGGAGATAAAGTTTTGCTAAAGGTATCTCCCTGGAAGGGAGTTATACGCTTTGGGAAACGGGGGAAATTGAACCCTCGCTACATGGGACCTTTTGAAATTGTCAGAAGGATCGGCCCAGTAGCCTATGAATTAATCTACCTGCTGAACTTGGTGGTGTGCATAATGTTTTCCACGTATCCAATCTAAGGAAGTGTTTATCCGACGAATCACTTGTTGTGCCTTTAGAGGAACTACAAGTAGATGAGAAACTCAGGTTTGTCGAGGAACCAGTTGAAATCATGGATAAGGAAGTTAAACAACTAAAGCATAGCAAGATTCCGATTGTCAGAGTTCGGTGGAACTCCCGGCGTGGTCCTGAGTTCACCTGGGAACGAGAGGATGAAATGATGCGCAAGTATCCTAACCTGTTCAAAAATGCTGCTAGTACATCTTAATTTTCGGGATGAAAATTCCTCTAACAGGGGATGATGTGACAACCCGAAAATTTTTCGTGATGTAATATAAATTTTTATGTGAATTTATAATTTATTTTTATATTTTATTATTATATTAATAATAATAAAAATAATGACAATAATAATAATAATAATATTATTATTAAAAAATAAAAATGTTAATAATGAAAATAATAATAATAATGAAAATATTGTTATTAATAAATAATTTATAAAATTATTAAATTGATTTAATAAAGTCCAGGGGGTGAAATGTAAGTTTTAAAAACTGTTTTATAAAGCTTTTAACATAAAATAATAAATTACTAAACTGCAGGGACCATTTTGTAAATATTTCAAAAACCAACCCCCCCTCCCGTCGACCACTGTTCCGGCCGGTCACCGGCGTGATTCCGGCGACCCTCTAAACGCCAATATACACGGTTTTTCATCAAACAAATGGTCCCGACACTCTCATGTGAACGATTCGAACCAAAACCCCACAATAATTTGAGAATCAAATTAATAGTGCGATCGATCTACACCTGTGTTCCCTGTCGGCTCCTTTACAACTCCGAATCGCACAAGAAACTAAATAATAATCGAATTAATTGCACCTACACAATGCTATAAATGAACCTAATCTGTCTACGCATTCAATTGCACCACATAACACACAGAAACCTCAATTCGATTCTCTCTTTCCCCGCGACCTGCAACTCAGTCGAATACTACCCTATGAGTTTCAAATCACAAAATTAAGATAGGGCTTTTAATCATCTGAGGAATTAGAAACTTTCTGTGAAAGGAATTTCATTATCATCAACAATTGCCCCTAAAATCGATCCTTGCATAATCGCGACTGGTCTTCGAGGTGTTCATCATCGATCAGACATCTTTCTGGTAAATTAAATACATCCATTTGTTCGATTTATCATGGGGGACAAAAGCCCCATGAATATGATTGTTAACAGGAACGAATCATGGATCAATTTGGTCGATCCATGAATCTAGGGTTCTTGATTTGGGGGAAACCTTTGGGATTGTTGTTAAAAGGAATTGGGATGGGATTCTGTTGCGATTAGAGCCTTTTGCTCACTGGTTTGTGCGCAGGAATATGGGGAGGAGGTCACGGGTTCGAACCCAGCCCCCTCCCATTATTTTTTAAAGGCCTTTTAAGCATTTTAAAAATACATAAAAATTACCAAAAATTATAAAAATAATTTTAAGAACTTCTTTTATTTTAAATACCTTTAAATGATTTTCTGTAATTTATTTATTTAAAAACACCTTAAAATAAATTTATAAAATAATGTTTAAAATATTATAAATAACCATTTTTATAAAATAGACTTTAAATGATGATTTAAAGTGTTAATCCATTGATTGGACACCATATTATTTTTAATTAATGATAAATCATAATAATTGTAGAAATTTAATTATTTAAAAACCTTAATTATTTATGTAAATAATTATTACATATGTTATAAATTATTATCCATATAAAAGTGGATTTTTAATAATAATTTAAATCATCAAATTGTTAATGGACGTTATATTATTTATGGATTAGTCCTGATTATATAAATATAAATTAGATTTTATAAATTTAAATGTTTATAAAATCTTACAAAGTTAAATATAAATCTTATACATAGTCATTTTTATAAAAATAAGATCCTAAATAATAATTTAAATTATTAATAACATAAATAATAATTAGATAATTTATAATTATATGTTGAACATAATCTATTATGTTATAATTACTAATTATTAAACATAATTAATAATTCGATAAATTATATTATGTTTGTCATGTAAACATGCTATTATTTATATGTCCAATTAAAATAATATTATCATATAAATCTAATGTTTGGACAAATTGTGTCAATTTATAAATCTTACAATTAGATTTTATAAATTAAATATTATGAAATGTAATCTTTAGTTATTAAAGAATTAGCAAAATAACTAAATGATTTAATTATATGTTTATAACAAATCCTAGAAAACCAAACCCTAGATCAATTGAACACCAGGTTCAAGATCTAACTTATTTAGGTTTTTGGATTTGTATCTGTTTGCTTACGTGAAATTATAATTCCTTAACAGGAATTTACTAGGTTGTCAACACCACACAGAAACTGAGGTGAGTTCATAACTATTCCCCTTTTTAATCATTTAAATATTTTGGGGCTGGAATACATGTTGTAATTGAAATTACAAATTATTTTGTGTATTATGTTAAATAATAATTTAATCACATTTATGATTACATATGGTTATTATGAAAATCCTTCTCTGTATACTGGACTATAAATAAGCAGGGATCTTTTGGATAGTACTATCGGGAGTGACTTACCCCCACAAAGGTATGGACATGTGATCCATATCAGATGCACAAAGATCTTGATGTCATTCGGGATGACTGTTTCTGTAGTGAGAAGGCAGATGTGCACTTTATATAGTTTGCATTATAGTTCCATTTACAACTCATATGAGGATAAATGTAAAGGAGGATTTGCTCCCTCTGATTTGAAATTATTATGATAAATATAATATGCACATAAAAGGATAATAAACTAAGATACATGGACAAATTCTATGTGAAGGATTTGTTAGGCTTGTACTTAGTAGGTATGTGGGATAGCGGGTTCACCTTATTGAAAAGGGTTCTGACAAGCTATTCATATACCGGTGAGTAAATTAAACTCACACTTTTACAGTAAATCCTAATTGATGATAATTGATGATTTATCAGTATATTTTACTTACCTATGAACTCACCAACCCTGTGTTGACACTTGATTTACATGTATTCTCAGGTATCTACTAGGAGCTTATGGACGTGCACGTAGGATCATATAAGAGCTCAAGATACCTATTGAATTATTATTTGAATTATGATTAAGACACGTTGTCAAGAAAACAGTCTATCTTTTATTTCCGCTGCTCTGATTATTAATAAAATGTTTATCTAAAACTTATCATATAGATAACTGCATCTCATGTGTGACTACTGTGTTCGATCCTGTTTGTTCACCCCTCCGTGATAGATTCCAGACCCGGAATTTGAGGGTGTGACAATCATCATCATTTGCACCTCGAACCATTTCTCCCCTGTCGCGGCTTGTTCTTCGGGTGTTCTAAGCATCATCTCAAATCAAAACGGGTAATTAAATACACCTAAACACTCGTATCTACATGGGGAACAAAAGCCTTATGAATCCTAACACCTTTGGATTCGAATTGATCTTCAATTGGATCGAAATCGTTTCTAGGGTTCTTGGAATTGGGGGTTTTGGGTGCGGGATTGGTTAAAAGAAATTAAAACCAGTTTAGGTCAGGCGCAGGCGCCCTAGCCTGCTGGTTAAAGCGTAAGAGGGACAAGCAAGAGGTCCCGGGTTCAAACCCGAGCCCCTGCCATATTTTTTTTTCCAAAGCCTTTTTAACCTTTAAAAATTATATAAAAATTCTTAAAAATTATTAAAATAAGTTTTATAAACTTTCCTTATTTTAAAGGTTATATAATTATTTAAAAATTATAAAAAAATAATAAGTTTTGTCCTTATTATTTGAAAGTTCCTTATAACATTATTATTAGATGCATTAAATAACCTTTTCTTATATGGCTTAAAATCATCTAAGTATTTTCTATAAATTTATTTCTTTAAATACTCTAATATTTCTATAAAATATTTTTACAAAAGTGATACTTAGATTATTTTCTTATGAAAATAGAGTTTAAATAATAGTTAAGATCATTAAATTATTACTTGACACTATATTATCTTTAATTATAGATTAATCATGATAAAATACATTTTATAAATTGACAAATTATTTATAAATGTCATTTTGAGTTATGTCTTATAAATTGTACTTTAAATAACAGTTTAGATTAGTATATTATTATTGGTCTAAACGTTTCTTTTCACTTAATATTATTTAGATCATGATTATTTCAAATAATTACAAATATTGCACTGTTAAAATGTTAGCTAAGCAACATGTAAGTTCATTTAATTAAGGTTCTGAAAAGTAACGTGAGATGGTTATAAACGTATAATGTTGGTGCTAGTAAAACTTAAGGATTTATCGATTTTGTTTGCTTTTGCTCTTTAACTAAGGTACAGATTCTGTTTCTTTGTTATCATAGTATTCACTTTTGTTTCCGTTACTTTGTAGTACGGATTCTTGGTTATTTTATCTTAGTATAAATTTTATTCTTTTCCGTTACTTTGTAGTACAGATTTTGATATCTTGTTTCCGTTAATATGACTTCTTTAGCATTTATTAGTCGTAAATCATTATTTATTTAGTTATGCTCCTACTCGTTCGACTCATTAGTGTTACTTATTGAGACCTGCAGCATGCAATATATATTTTATAAATTTGTGCTCATTATTGCATATTCCCATAAATATTTTATTGATACGTTATATGTTGGTAGCTGTACTACCATTTGATTTAGCACTCTGTTACCCGAGTTTATCCGACATGTCATTGTGGCGTCAATGACGTGACACTTTTCGTGACGGTGTTTATAAAGTTCACGGCGTCTCCGTTAACACGTTAGTACTCAAGTAGTACTTTGGCCATAATTATTTGGGAGACGGATGGATCGATCCTAGTTCAGTTCAGATCAGTTCAGTTCTGGGGGATGGAATCATGTGTGTACGCCCACACACCATCTCATTGGTGCATAGTCTAGCTAGCTATGTGCTTATCAGTTTAGTTTTGGCTCTGGGTACTTCTTATATTACACGACTTGTTTTGTTTGTATATACGCGTCGTGTAGATCAGTTCAGTTTCAATAGTACAGTTCAGTTCAGTATTAGTATTATATGTTTAGAATCAGATTCCGTTTTCAATATCATATGATCAGTTCAGTATTCAGATATAAGTATTTTATGCTTCTTATCATTACTATTGTTCTTTCCGTCACTGAGCAACTTTTGGCTCAGCCGTATTTTCTTTTGTGGTATTTTCTTATTTAATTGTAGGTAATCAGGGTAATCCGGGAAATCAGTGAAGGGTGGTTGAAGATCAAGATTATATTTTACTTTAATTGATGTAATGAACACTTTAATTAGGTTCTTTCGAATTATTTGGTTTGTTTGAATTTATTTCTTTTGCCCGTCTCTTTAATATCATGGATTTGGTTTTTGATTTGATATCTGCAATAGTGACACGTCAGCCTCACCGGGTTGGGGTGTTACAATTTAGATAAAATAATGACCATGTAAAATTTATGTAATACTTTTTAATAAACTAATTTTAGTTTCAATAAATACTTTAGATATTTTAATAAAAAAATAGATGATGTATTTCAAATAACTTATAAAGTTTTTGTTCATTAATAAGTATATACAAAGAATGATCCAAATGTTTTAACCACAATGGACCTACAAAAATCCATCCCAAATTTCAAACACCTTTGTGTTATTTTACTATTATTTTTATGTAAGATAACTTATATTTGGGTTATAAATTACACCAACTAATTAAAACATTTATGCGGAAAATTATATTAAAAAATAAATTGAATTAATTAGTAATAGTTAAGATAATATTTATAAAACAAAATGGTGAAAAAAATAAAAGAGAAAAAGTAAAATAATAAAAGAAAAAAACAAAAATAAATAAGAGATTAATAAAAACTACATATTTGGTCTTTCAAATAGTAAGGACAAAACTATCATTTATTAAAACTAACTGAAAATTTCAATTTTTGTTAGTGGAAATGACAGAAGATGAGATAAAATTTCAAATAAATGACACTCTGTGTAATTATCAAAGTTTATACGCAAGATTCGTAATTTTAACAATACTTAAAGGAATAAAAATAATTTACTCTAAAAATAACATACTTTCAGTTTTTTATAAGTCACTTTATTGTTTTTTAAACCTAAAAATCATCATATTTTATGTTTTGTCTTACAAAAATCATTTAACAATTTTTGCACGTAATTAAAATAACATACTTTCAAATCTAATTGAAAAAATAACCAAAATAGGAAGTTATAGCAAGGACATTTTTAAAAATCAAAAAACTTTTAAAACATTATTTCGAAACAAAATATTTACTTTATTTTTGAAAAAAAAAATTTAAAAATTCATATTATTGTTTTATCACTTATAACTATTATCAGACGTAATTCCAATTGTATCATGTCTTAGTATATCGTTTTATAATTAATAATTTTTATTTTATTTAATATTTTATTTATTAAACCCGTGTAATACATGGGTTACTAAAACTATATATATATATATATACATATATATATGTATATACATATATATGTATGTATGTATATACCTATATATATATATGTATATATGTATGTATATATATGTAATATATTTATATATGTATATATACATACATATATATATAAGTTTTTTCTGTTTTTATTGTCTTGTGAGATAGAAAGGAGTCTAGAGTGTCTTCCTTACCCCTTTAAAAAAGCGGGAGTGAATGGGGGTTTAGAGTGCAAATGGAGGCAGGTTCGGTTCTATAATGTAATTTATGATGACACAGGCTTGGGGCTCCTTAAAAATAAGGACCCCATTTTTAAAAGAAATTATCGCGGATTTTGGTATTTTATAGGTTAATGAAATTTTGAAACGAGAATAATACTTGATAGTTGAGTCCCAATGAAAATTATAATGATTTAACATGTTATTGAAGAAACAGAGTCACACAATTCACAAAACAAACGAACATTCCTAAGTTTCTTTATCTTCAATCAATCTGATTGACATTGGCTAATCCTTTTTTGCCTCTTTTTTATTCAAAGAAATCAACTATCAAAGTCTTCGGTAGTACATCAAATTTTCTTTGATTTATTGTTTTTGTTCAAGGAAATTTGATTTGATTGCTTTTGTTCAAGGAAATTTGATTTGATTGCTTTTGTTTAGATTATGTTTTACAAAAGAGTCTCATATTTTTATTTCAATTAGGGCCCCAAACGTTGAGCCTGAATGGAGGTAGACTTCTATGTCGGGCTTAATTGATTTTTTCGTAACTCATAATGTCATGTTAAGTTTTGGTTAAAGGTTTTCAAAAATTACATCTGGTGTAACACGTTTAAATATTGAAATTAATGACATCAAAATTATTGTTAATTTTATATAACATTCCCTTCTTGTTACAAAATAAAATCCGCAACATACTAATGACAACACCTGCCCCTTTCCCATTCATTTTGTGTTTTAAACTTTTAGGGTCCCACCATTTTCATCATAGGTCACCTTCATCTTCTTCTTCGTTTCATCGTTGGAATAATAGTTTTTGTTGTTCTATTTTTAATTTTATCGATTAAATTTGATTAAAATAATTATTTTCCTTTAAACAATTAAAAATATTAAGTTATCTTTAAAAGTTTTATATGTTGTTAATTTTATTTTAAAAGTTCTATTATTTTGGATGAAATTGAGACAACTAATGAAACTTTGGACTGAAAATTGAAACAACTTAATAAACTTTTAAAGGTAAATTGATGTTTTAATCTTTTGAATGAAAATGATTATTTTTAAAAATTCTCATGGAGTAAAATCAAACTTAACACTCTATTTTTAATTAAATTGTACGTCGAACTAAAAATGTTTCGTTTGGTTGCCTATACAACACACTAAATTTGTACACCATTATTCACCATCTTCACAAAAAGCTGTTGGGAAGCTATTTTTTTATCTGGTTAATCTTTAGTCGGTCTAGCTTTGTTTCATTGGTTAATATTGGTCTCCCAAAGCAAACCACACCGCTCTTGTTACATTTCATGTAATAACCACAAACAACATTGCGTTACATAACAACTCTCTGACATCCCATATTTGTTATGGTCAATTATTTTGTTGGGTTGTTGTATACCATTTGAGAGGATATTTAGCAAAGAAAGACTTGTCATCTATGGTATACAACTCTATTAAAGATTTTATGCAAACCCAACAATGATCATTTTAAATAATCTTGAAAACTAAGTAAACGCAATTAGGGGATGTTTAGGACTACAACTTTTTAAGCGCAATGTTTGACCTTTATAGTAGATGTTGAACATTTAGTATGAAGTATCGACACCAAGCTATTAGCTCCAACTTGTGCTAGCACATCAATTTCCTACACTTGTCAAGATGATAATGAATTTCAAGAACCTCTTTCTCGTAGTAGTTAATGACGCATCCAATGTAAAAACACTAAAAACCCACTTATAACATCACAAGATTCCTAACGAACTAAATTACCTATGAGATTAGATACTTGAACCTACTTTTTTAGTTACTAAAGGTTTAGATGAACGATTCTTTTCTAGTTACTTTGTAAGTGCTACTAATTATAAAAAAGTTGCTTCAAAACAACTTTATATGTTAAAATAAATCGTTAACTATAATACTTTCATATTTCAAGTCGAGATGAAACGCAAATAATTGAATTATACATAAAAAGAACGAAGTATGAATTATTAGGTGAAAGCATGGGTACATTATTAGGGGTGTATCGTATCATGAGTGAGAAAAATTAAGACAAAATTACAGAAAACGTCCTTTAAGTTTATATAAAGTTGCAACTATCGTCCTTTATCTTTAAAATGTACTCTAAACATCCTTTATGTTAACATTTTGTAACAGAATTCGTCCTTTAGACTAACTGTCGTTAACTTTTCAGTTAAGTCAAGGGTAATTTGGTCTTTTTACCTTTAAAGGACTATTAATGTAGACTTTTCCAAACGTAAAGGACGTTTTCTGTAACTCTTTTATTTTACATAATTTATGTATTTTTACAATAATACATCTACATATTATTTTTAAATAACATAATATATATTATTTAATTATTTTCATCCACGTATTATCTGTAAATATCTATTGTATAATTTATATTATTTATTTATTTATATTATAAATACATGGATGAAAAAATAATGTGTATAATATATATATATATATATATATATATATATATAAGACGTGAGTGAATATAATTAATTAGCTATACGTGCATGAAATTTAATATATTTAATTATGTATGAATTTATAGTATATATATTCGTTATATAAAAATCATATGTATATGTATTCTTATAAAAATACATAAATTAAATAAAAGATAAAAAAGGTGACAGAAAACATCCTTTATGTTTGGAAAAATACATTAATAGTCCTTTAGAGTCAAAAAGACCAAATTGCCCTTGACTTAACGAAAAACTTAACGGCAGTTAGTGTAAAGGACGATATCTGTTATAAAATGTTAACATAAAGGACGTTTAGAGTACTTTTTAAAGATAAAGGACGATAACTGTAATTTTATATAAACTTAAAGGACGTTTAATGTATGTGAATCATACATGTTGTTTTATGAACCACCGTGTTATTTGGTAGACGTGACATTCATAAATGATCATTATGTAGAAGATTGGGATTATATTTTTAGAATAATAAAACTAATATTATCTACTTAGGGACCTATAATATGTTAGAAACTATTTTCCATGTTTGCTGACAAGATGATTGTAAATATAAATTATTTTTTATGGTGTAGTCGATTCTAACAACGACATTAATGACATTAATGTTCTCAATCAATTGACACTCTTTACGCCCGAATTTAATGGAACCGCTCTCGGTTGTTCATTTCATGTTAACGAGTATCAATATAAAAATGTGATTACTACCTAGTCGATGTATATATATCATTTATGGTCAACTTTTGTGAAATCACATTATAATCTTTTTAAGTATAAGAAAAAGAAATTTCAACAAAGTGCTACAGTGCGAAAGAAAATGCATCAAACAAGCTTATCGTGTTTTAAAAGTGAAATGACAAATACTTACACGTCCGACAAGGGTGATGAAGATAAAAAAATGAGAAATCAAATGTACGCGTGTATTATACTTCATAAAATTATTATAAAAATAACAACAACATTATTTATCCGGTATACATTTAATATTGGAGTTACATGATAACAACACATATTTTAGGCTTAGATTTGATTGTGGAACATGTTGCAGAAATTGTGAATATCATGGTTTTGAACGACAAAGATTAGTTTATTACTTTAATTTTATTTTTAAGTTGTTTATTTTGTAAAATTATAATTCACTACAAATTGTTATTTTAAAAAAATTGTTTTTAGTACCATGGTGTGTCATGTGTGACTCCTCTAAATATAAATGTATGATGTAGTGTGACATTATTTGATATGACGTATTATGATTGATAAGTTTAATAACACGAGTATCCTCTCCACCCTTAATGATACGCTCATGTAAAACTGTAAAAGAATAGCAATCACTTTGGCTGTTAAGAGAGTATGCACACATTGTTGACACACCGAACCATGATATTTTCTTAATGCAGAAATACTATGTGATTTATTGTTGGGCAATCATCTATGTATCTAACTCCGTTCAAAACAAATCTATGTATCTAACTCAAAACGTTTACGTTTAAACAATTTCATCTTAAATTATGATTGCATGATGAAATAATACATTTTTCATTCGTATAAGTTAACAAATTCTTGATAAACATAAAAGTGTTTTAAACAAAACCCATTTGAAAAACATAAAATTCGCTCGCACCAGATCGGATAATATTCACAGGCAAAAATATATATATATATAAGATAAGATGCACAAGAACAACTTGAAAGTTTTTTTGAAACGGATAAAAGTCACTAATGGGTCAATAGCCCACCCAATCATCTTCATTGCTCAAGTACGAAACTTAAGACCACACTTAGAAGAAACTCACCTGAAATAAACAAATCCCATATCCTAACCTGAAACTCTTTTTCTTTTGTTACGTGTAGGACTTGAACTTAAAACCTTATTTGAGGCACCTGAACCGAGAATCATCGATAAGAACTTGAAAGTTGTTGCCCGTATATGATAAGATGTAGTATTAAGTCATTGCATAACCTGGAATATCAAAATCCAAACTTACAAAGAAAAATGTGCCATAATAGAACGTGACGAAAGTGTCACGTGAACAATACAATCTATATGTAAAGGGTTATGAAAAAAATCATACATCAACACGTGTGGTTTAGATATGAGAGCACGATATTTTGTTTAGATGATCATGCCAAGTGTCACGTGTTTGAATAACATATATGTAAACATGTATAATGTTTTCTTTATCATCGAACCTAAAAACAAAATTAATTTATTTATCTTTTAATGTTGATATAACATCAATGAATCTAGGAGAATGAAATCATAGGCACTACATAAGACAAACGTTATGATGTAATTACGTAGAATCGACTCCGGTATAAATCCCCATATATTCTTTCGAACATTAACACATAGTAAAAAAACATTTTATTGAAAAGTAACACACCCAAAAGAGAAAAAACACTCTTGAGGTATATGTTCTAAATGTGATACAAAGGGTCATAACTTGAGCCCACCAGTAATTGGAACAATGGAATATAAACCATCTTTTAGAATTGTGGAAACGAATTTGATACCAAAAAACACCTTAAGAGGTCATTTTATTTTTTGCTAAAATTTATCATAACCGGAATCTAAAGTTCATTACACAATTTATAAAATTAGATAAAACAAAAACCTAAATAACATAGACAACAATTAACATCCCTTTCAAAAAAAAAAAAAAACCAAGCAGTCTGTCGGTCGTTCAACCTACCACTAAACATGCGCATCCTATATCTATACTAATAAATCAAAATCTTCGAAAGCTACATGTCATTTTTATAAGATGTCTATCTAGTATTCATCTACGATTTGAACACATTTCCTTACTACAATGAGCGGTTTTATCTTCTCAAGTCTAAGTATATTTTACTACCTAATAATTTTATATTCACACCTCATATTCTCGCATACGATATTTACTATTTCGACCTGTGTAACACACTAGTGTCTAACCTAAAGGGTGTTTGTTTTTTGTGAAAAACTATTCCTGATTTCTTTTGTTTGCGCCGCACATACCATGCGCAGACGTTGAGGTCTGCGGAGTGTTTGTTTTTAGGTGACTTTTTATTAAAAAAGATATGCGCAAGGTCCGCGTGATGCAGACTTGGCACAACCACTTCTAAAATCTTCTAAAGTAATTAAACACCATCACCCACCACCACCCATGTCCACCACCACCGTCCTCCACAACCACCGTCCGCCACCACTACCATCCGCCTCCACCACCGTCCGCCTCCATCACGTTCCGCCTCTATCACTGTCCGTCACCACCACCGTCCGCCACCACCACCGTCCGCCACCACCACCGTCCGCCACCACCACCGTCCGCCACCACCACCGTTCGCCTCCAACACCATCCGCGTGGAATAAAATGTATTTTTATGGTTTTATATCTACTAAAAATGTGAAATAAATTATTTAAATAAAATGTATTTTATGGCTTATAAATACCATTGAAGTGTTGTATTACTTTTATTTAAATTTTAATGTTAAAGTACTTTTTAAAATTTAAAATTTAAGTTTATTTTAATTACAGAAATAGCAGATGTTAAAAAACAAATAATATTTTTCTTGTAAACCGCAGACGTTTGGTCCAGCTCTTCTCCTACAGATATGTGCAAATGTAATACGCAGATTACAGATATTTTATTACAGAAAAAACAAACAACGCCGTAATATATGAATATAGCGATACAAATGACGAAACCTCCATGCGATGAAAACAACGTTATACGAACAACTCAATTTCGAATTTAAAGCTTATTAAACGACCAAGTTGTTGGTTGGACCGAAACAACATTCGAACGAGCAGCTGCCACCTTCCGAAATCTCCGGATGTAGTCATTTTCAACGTTTCCCTTTACATATATACACTTGATAATAATAATAATATTATTATTACACACACTATAAAGTATAAAACCACACCATCTTCCACCAACCCACTCTGAAACTAACGCCACCACCGTAAACCCTCAACGCCACCATGTCCACGGCGGCGATGTCATCAATGCGATACAAACCCTCACAAGATCTCACCAAATTCACCCCCCGCATTCCGATTCAATCTTTATCCTTCAACCCTTCAAACCCTCTTTCAATTCGATCCACCGGACCCCTCCGTCACTCTTTCATTCTCAAACACAACACCCCTCGTGATAAAGTTCCGATCTTTGCCTTCTCCGGCGACGGTGGCGACGGCGTTGGAAAGGGGAACAGCGGCGGAGGTGGGGGTGGTGGCGGCGGCGGTGGAGGTGATGGGAACGAGGAGGAGGCGTTGATGGTGCTGGCGGAGGTGGGGAGGACGGTGGACGGCGTTCCGGCGGACTTGGCGACGGCGATTAGGGCTGGGAGGATACCGGGATCTGTGGTGAAGAGGTATTTGGAGCTTGAAACGTCGCCGTTTATGCGGTGGTTGATGCAGTTTGGAGGGTTTAAGGAGCGTTTGCTTGCTGATGATCTGTTTTTGGCTAAGGTTGCGATGGAATGTGGCGTTGGGATGTTCACTAAGGTATATTCTTCTCTGGTGACCTAATGTTCTTCGAAATTTTCGAGCTTTATAACTCGATTATGTTGTCTTGTTCGATTTACATTTGAAACTTTGCTGAATTACTAATTTCTGTTGATAAATATTCAATATTAGTTGATTTAGTTCGATGGTATTTTAAGGATTATTGGTTAAGTGGGTGGAACACCTGTATGATGATCTTGAGATTTTGAGTTTGAACTTGTGGTTGTTTGATTGTAGGGATGATTAAGAGGTTCGTTTCGACACAATAGTGAGTTGCACTTAAAAGTTTTAGCCTTTTTGGGTGTTGTTTGGTATTTCACTGGTGTATGAAGTATAATCTGTCATCATAATGCGTAAATGCAATATTGGTTTCTTTAGAATGGAAAATGTTAGGGATTTTGAAGTTGTATGCATACTCATTTATGGTGTTTTGTAGTTACAAAGTTTCTTTAATTACAAAGTTTCTGTTTTGGGGCAAGGATAACATTGATGATGTGTTAGCCGTTATAAAGTGAATAAGTAATGCGTTTACTCAAAAGTCAAACATGAACTTTCGACTCCGAAAGATGATAGGAGCTGGTGTTCGGTTTAGGTACTACATAGATGGATATTGCTTCATATGATTAAAGGGTTTTTTAGCTATGATCATTACTATATTACAAATTGTTTATTTTCATCTAGTGCAGTTTCTCTTTTATTCAATTGTTTTTCTAACGTTAGTTCTTAGAATCTGCATTGCCAATATTCTAGTTCGCTAAAAGCATTATGTGGAGTTAGGCAGTGAGGATAACCTTTTAAAGGCTTAATAATAAGTTTGGTTTGATCATACCTTAAACAGAGGGATGCCCTTAAGCATATAAAGTATAATTTTTTTTGATTATGAATGAATGAGAATTAAACTTTGGGTAATATGTTGTTTTGATGTAATTACCTTTCTAAATTACTAGATTCCTTGTTACAGCAATACCATTTCTGACAAAAGATCGGATAGGTGTCCTCATAGTTGAGAAAGTTGATAGACGAACATAATTTATCATGCTTAATTATTTAGAAAATCCCACTCAATTCATCTATTTTTACTGTCCTTTTTTAATAGGAAATGTGGTTTTATTCTGTCTAGTGCCAAATATATTCATACGTTCCTTTTACAATTTATAATCAATTAAACTACAAAACATAACAATTTCCTATGATTATGTATCCAGACAGCTGCAGAATATGAAAAACGCAAAGAAAATTTCTCCAAGGAGCTGGAAATTGTTTTTGCAGATGTGGTATGTTAATTGTTAAATTTTTGTCAAGTTCATAGCTTTAATTCAATGGATGCCAAGCAGAGCTAGTAAAGTAGGAGGGATGAGTTGGGTAACGCGTCACCTTCATAAACGGATCGAGCGGGTTGGGCTAGGTCAACCTGCTAGTTCAAAGAAGTTCAACTTTATAAAACTGACCATTTTAGGCTTTATTTATTATAAAATAATAATTAGTTCTTTGCATCTGTTAGAAAGATAAAATATAAAAATTTCTTAATTACATACACTTTTTCATATTCTTTTAAATTAATTACATGCAGGTTTGAAATTATTGGTTACTATTATTATTCATAATATTAAAGGAAAATGAAAAAATTATAAAATCAAAAAATGAGAACTTAAAAGAGCAATAGCTACCCTAAGCCGTATCTGATGGTCAAAGTGCCAGACATAATGCCAGGTTTACCCCAAATTTTGTTATTATTATATTCTGCGCTCTGAAGTATAATTCTTAAAATCATATGGTTCTGCAAATCTGAACAAAATCAGACATTAGTTGTAGAGCCAAATGTTTTAATTTTGTTGTTATACATCATATCTCTAATATTGAAAATTTTCTTGACACATTTGCATTATGAATGGGTCTGTTTGGGTCGTATTGCATGGCTTCCTTCTCAAACGGGTCAAACCAAAAAGTTTAGCAGAAAGGGTAACATGTCAAATGGATTAAAAGTGTTTAAAGTCCATGTTTAATAAACCCTCAAAATCATTTACTTAGTGATCTTAGATTATTATCGTAGTAACATCGTCTTTGAAATAAGAACAGGCGCATTGGTGCCACGTTAATAATTAATAATTCCGCTTTGTATTTTTGCCCAGGTGATGGCTGTAATTGCAGATTTCATGCTTGTTTACCTTCCTGCCCCTACTGTGTCTCTTCGACCTCCAATATCTCTAAATGCCGGACGTATTGCCAAGTTCTTTTACAACTGTCCAGATAATGCATTCCAGGTTATTCTTTTATTTTTATTTTATAAATATATGTTAATATTATAATTATTAAAGATCAATTACAATGGAAGATATATGCAACATATATTATGATTTTTTATACCATTTTTCAGACTGCCTTGGGTGGAACATCATATTCATTAATTCAGAGACTGGGTGCAATTGCGGTATGATTTGTTTTAAATTTTAAACAGTTGGTAGAGCTGAGTTGATAAGTATTCACATATTTATAGTTTCGTTGAATTTAAATTTTCAGCGCAACGGGACAAAGCTTTTTGCTGTGGGCACCGCATCATCACTGGTATTTTGCTATTCCTATATGCTTCAGTTTTTACTAAAAGTGGCAAGATGAGGCAGGTTGGGTAACGAGTCGTGTTGGCCCACTAACACATTTTTGTTCGTCTTTGAAAATACGAAATGTTATAAATAATGATGCATTACAATTACTTACAGTTACAAAATACTGTTGTGACCTTAATAATCTAAATATATGATTCGGACTATTTGACCCGTTCTCCTTTTAGCTAACTGTTGCTTGATCTTTTAAGTTATGGAGCTTTCTAATTGATTTAAAAATGGTGTCCAGGTTGGCACGGTTGTGACAATACACTGATAAACGCTAAAAAGGCGGTTCAGAAATCGTCTGATGATGAGGTCGAGAATATTCCTGTTTTAGCTACTAGTGTGGGATATGGTGTTTATATGGCGGTTTCTAGCAATCTCCGGTAAGTTTCAGTTATTAACTTATTAGCATTATTTGATTGAAGTTACTATAAATAATAATCAAGTTTCTTTTATAGTATCATCTCAACTTAGACCAACAAACTTTTCAAACCTTTAAATTAATTCAAAAGGCGTCGAGTACAAGACTTTTTTTGCATTTCATTTCACATTATGTTTAAAGTTAGACATATAAATATGTGAGTTACTTATGTTCAGTGGTAGTCATAGTTAACACATTGATTATATTTCCTATTTAAAAAATGGACAAAAATGTTTGCGAGTCAAACTTTTCAGACCTTTAAATTAATTCAAAATGCGTCGAGTACAAGACTTTTTTACGTTTCATTTTCACATCATGTTCAAAGTTAAACATGTAAATATGTGAGTTACTTATGTTCATTGGTAGTCATAGTTAACACATTGATTATATTTTATATTTAAAAAAAATGGACAAAAAATGTTTGCAAGTCAACCTCACTAAAAACAACCCTTTCAACATGAACTTGTTTTGACCCGTAATCCCAAGCCCATCTCGCCACCTCAGAATTTTAGTAATGTTATAGAATATTGACCCCAAAATAGATGATCTTGACTTATGAATGTCAACAAGTTTTCCAAATTCAAAGTCGATAATATTCTTAAACATGTGCAAGAACTCGATAAATGTAGATAACTTCTATATCAAAAACACTTAAAGATGAAAAAAATAATAACCTTTACAATTTTTTTTGGAAACAGGTACCAACTTCTTGCAGGTGTAGTCGAACAACGACTTCTGGAACCATTGTTACACCACCACAAGTTAATGTTGAGTGCAGCCTGCTTTATTGTCCGAACAGGAAACACATATTTGGGTTCATTATTGTAAGATTCATCGCACTTTTTCATCCTATAACATTATCCATTTCTCTAACTGCTCATTCAATTAAAACCTTTGAAATGTTGCAAATAGGTGGGTGGATTATGCGCGTTTGGTAGGGCTTCAGAAGGCTCATGACGTCGAATGAAGTCTATTTCTTGATGATGTAGATTCAGATTAGTCGATATCATTCGAGTTGTTTGTGATTCTGTCTCAATGGGTGGCTGATTACACAGAGTTTTCAAGATTTGAAATTTGAGTTGGTTGTTTGGTTTAAGATGATTTACTGTTGACTCGTTTCCACGTTGTAGTTGATTTCATAGTGTTGGATGATTTTAGATTTTGTTCTTGACATGGAAACGGAGAGTTTCTTGAATTTCAAAATGTTTTATGATAAAATAAATTGTTACTATGATTGTATGGTTTTATATGTGCAATGATATATGATATATATGATATATCTCCCTGCTTTTATGAATTACAAGACAATGGTACTCTCTTTTAAGTTTTAAAATTAACGCAGACTTCAGAGGGGTCGGTGTTTTTTTTTCAGATATCAGTTTATTCGATTTTGAAAATTTTTGCGGTTTATCCGAAAAACAAATTAGATCTGAATTAGAAATTTCTCTAATCAAACAAATTCTACCGAATAAGCAGGTTATTATTCGGTTTATTCGAATGAATTCGGATCAGTTATCTAAAAAGAAAGATCTGTGGGACAGTTAACCGAACCGAGAACTAAAGTCACAATTCGGATACGGTTAGGAACCGAAGTGAATCCATACGGTTTAATTATTTATGTTATTTATGCACACCCCTAGAGGGAGTGTGGGAGCGGGAGCGGGATACCAACGGGAACACAACCCATTCGCCCATGGGCTATTTCTAGGGTTTTTCGGGTTATAGAAGCCGATAATCAGAAAAGTTAATTAGAAAGTTCGTGAAGAAGTTAATTGATACCAGAGCTGGTTTATTATGTTAATAAATATCAATGATATTGAATATGTAAAACATCACAAATAGTCAATGGTCATGAAAAGCATCTATGGAATAAACATCTCTACAATTCAAAGATGCTCGATCCTCTTTCAGACGTTAAGTTCAAAGATGCCCAACAATTTGTTTCCGATTGAAATTAGGCATTGGGTTTTTATAATTAAAATTATTACACATTCTCCGATAATAATTCATACTATTAATTTGTTTGGTTACAATCACAACTTTCACCTTTATTACCGGTAATAGTCTCAATGAGATAATCATCAATATATACATTTGTTTTGCATTTGATTTCACTCGCAATAATAATTATAAATGAAATAAAATAACATACAAGTGAAATTAAGCGGAATTTAAATGCAACACGAGTGTGAATATATGATGATTATGCTACTAGGATTGTCATTGGTAATAAAAGTGAAAGTTGCGATTTTCACTGGCCAAATTAATAGTATGAATTATTATCAAATGATGAGTAATAGTTTGTATTATTAAAATTCAAATTGCCTTCAATTTAATATTAAACATACTTTTGTATAGTTATTGGTTGCACAATTCAAAATAGCATTAAGCTCACTCTCGCATCCCAAAGTATGAATGTAATAGAAAAGTTATAAGCGTACAAAGAAAAATACCATACCAAATACTTAGAAATGAATATTATGATCAGATTACATCTTGCTGAATTTCTTTTGGACCAATATAGATGTACTAGTGCAACATTGGATGACTTTAGTTAACATAATCTTACTAATTGGTTTAAAGCATAATGTCATACTACATGTTCTGAGCATGACAAGCAATATGTCATTCTCACTGCTTCAGCTAAAACCGCTGTGATGTCGACGTGCTATTGCGATCATGATCGTAAAATAACATTATCAAAAGAATACTCAGTATCTACTTTTACCCGACGGTGAAACTATTTTATGCATGATGACACATAGGAGTGTTCAAAAAATCCGATATCCGAAAATATCCGAAATCCGATCCGTATCCGAATAAATCGATCCGTATTCGGATCGGATCTCATCCGAATCCGGATTCCTTATTCGGATTTCGGATCGGATTTCGGATATCACACTTTTTTTATTCGGGTTATTCGGATATCCGATTAATCCGAATAAGACTTCAACTATGTTTTTAGCTCAATACTCATTACTCAACTATATATTATGTTTTCATTTCAGTACACAAGATTTTTTTACACATTCTAGTCAATCCTAAATAATTATGCAATAATCGACCGCCGTTCTAAATTAGAGATTCTAATATTTGGGTTCTATACAATTGTCTATTATGTTCTAAATTCTGAATCTGTGTACAAGTTAAATTTTATTTGTTATTTTTTTTCTTTTATTGTGATTTTCAACTTATAAAATGGAAAGAATAAAAAGTTAGTAAACAAAATAAATATATAAAAAAGGAAAAAATTGTTACTTGGTTTATTCGGATAAAAATTTGGATTATTCGGATATATCCGAATCCGATCCGAATTGAATTCAGATAGATTTGGATCGGATAGAAAAATCCTTAGTAGAGTACATGATGTGTTCCATGTTACAAACCTGAGGAAATGTCTTGCAGACGAGACTCTTATCGTTCCGTTAGACGAGATACATGTGGATGAACAACTACGCTTCATCGAGTAACCAGTTGAAGTTATGGATCGAGAGGTCAAAACGCTCAAACATAGTCGTATCCCTATCGTCAAGGTCCGTTGGAACTCAAAGCGTGGACCAGAGTTTACCTGGAAACGTGAAGATCAGATGAAGAAGTACCCACAACTATTTAAGGATCAGACACTTACTTCTTAAGGTATTCATTCTTAAGATACCTTTTCCTTTAAATTTCGAGACGAAATTCCCTTCAACAAGGGGATGATGTCACAACCCTGTCAAAACATTATAAAGTCTGACACGTTACAAACCACCAAACCTAACTGAACCTCATGCATTTAACCGAACCTAGCAATCTAATTTTCGGGACGAAAATTCCTTCAACAAGGGGATGATGTGACAACTCGACTTTTCAAGTTAAACTCGCTCACTTAACTTAACACTCTCCGTTATGTGTGAGTATCCTATAATAAAAATTACTATTGATATTAAATACCTAACGGTGATTAAGTATATAAACTTCAAAATAATTAAACTCTTAAAACATCTCAAAAGTGTAAAATTATATAACCTTGAAGGACCAAATGTGTAAATTTCAATCAAAGTCTTATTAAATATACCCAAACCCCCATAACCGACTCCCTTCATCATCCTCCCACTCGGCTTTAACCTTGAAACCCTAAGTTCATCTCTTTCAACAGCAGCCTCCCTTCTCCTCATTGTAGCTTCTTCTCAACTTGGTTCGGCTAGTGTGATTTTGATGACTCGTGTGGCGAATCGGGACTGTCCGTCTATCCGTACGTTGTTGATCGGTATGTTTTCTAACTCGTGTAATCGGATTCATTCTCGGTTATGGACTCGGTGGCGGTTATGGGTAACGGGTTCGACTTGGGTTAGTATGGTTATAGTGGGTGCGCATGGGTGGCGTGACTCGAACCGAACCACTCCTTCGGTCTCGGTTGATGATCGATGGTGATTTCTTTTCAGTTTGGGCACGGGGCTGCAGTTGTGCGTGAATGCATGCGATGTATGTATATGTTATGTGATTAGTTTGCATGCGATGTAGATGTTCATGATTGTATTGTGTTTTGGCTTGTGTTTCATGGATTGTTTCGTGCGTATATCATTGCATGTGTGTATGTATTTCAGCTATAAGTTGTCATGTACATGATGTGTTTGTGTTTGGCAGTATATGGGTGGTTATGTATGTATGTATTTCTGTGAGTGCTTGGATGTATGCCTATATATACATATGTTGAATTTTATGGCAGTATGTGTGTGAGTGTGCTATTGTGTATGACATGCTTTGCATGTGTGTTCTGTGATACAAGTAGGTGCATATATATAGAGGTTGATTTTTCAACCGAGAGTGGTTGCGGTATGTGTGTGTGTTCTGAGAATGTATAGATACATATATATGTTTCTGCATGTATGTGCTTGTACCTGTAAATATATTTTATGAATTGTGGTGTGGTTGACTTTTAGAAGTTCACATATAGGTGAGTAGGTTTGAGTGTTATGAGTGGTCTAAAATATTATATACATATTTGTACTAATGTGTTGATGTGCATATGGGGTTGTGAAAGAAACATGGAACTGTGTAGTGAAATTGTTTGTGTGCTCATGTAGGTAAGGTACATATGATTATGAATGTGTGTGTTATGCATTAGGCATGTGTGTGTTATGCATTAGGCATGTGTGTGTTATGCATTATGCATGTGTGTGTTCTGCTAGTGTATGAATGCATGCATATGTATTGTGTGAATGAATATATTTTGAGAGTATGAATGCATGCATACGTATTGTGTGAAATATATATATAGTATTGGTTATAATATATGGTGTGGATAAAATATATATTATGTATTATAGAATATTATATGTGTGTTTTCCTTGGGTCGTCGTGCATGAGTGTTGTGTGTGTTCGTGTGTGAATGGGAACTTCAATAACGTTACCGTGACCGAACCGTGAACGCGAAACCGTACGATTCATTGTTAATAATTAATATTTAATATTAATTATATATACATATATTGAATGATGTTCAGGTTAACCGGAAACTCTAATCTGTGTGCTTTCATTTACTGTTGCTACGCATTAAGGTGAGTTCTCAGCCCCGCTTTTAACTGTTTTCTTGGGGTGAAAGAAACGTGTGAACAAATTCATTTTCGTTGATCAGTATTACTGTAATATCACTTGTTTACTAGTGTGATACCACTTAAGTCCTCATTCTCGAACCGTTAATGTATGTAGTATAGCGAGGTAATTCTGAGTAGATCTACTGGGTTTGACAAACCCCACCCGGGCTAGTCGCGCTAGCACAACGTTCGTCAAACGGGTGTTTAATTGACCTAATTGTTGTTGCTGTGACCTGGTATACACAGCCGAGGCGTTCATTTACATTGTCAGCTTCGGTTGCGAACTTCATACACTTAGTAACTGGTTAAGTAGACTAGCTATCTACTGATATTACTTTGTTTACTGTATCGGTTTACTTTATGTTCTATTTATCAAAACCTGTGAACTCACCAACCTTGTGTTGACACTTTAGCATGTTTCTTTCAGGTTCACAAGACGCGCACGATTAGGAGCATTCATTCATGCATCTATTATCTCACGTGACTTATTTAATATTTTTCAGTAAATTTCATTTACTCGGTTTGCGCGTGTTGCGCCATTTGAATAATTACAATTTACTATGCTTTCGCAACTTCTGTTTTGTTTACATTAAAATTTTTAGTTTTTGGTAATATAAAACTCTAAAAATAAATTATGTTTTATAATTAACGTGTCGTTTGGTGTAACTAGTGGCTGAGATCCTGGAAGTCACACGCCTAACGGTAATACCCCGTTTGTGAAAATTGAGGGTGTGACAGATTGGTATCAGAGCCATTGGTTATAGCGAACTAAATTGACATTGCATCTTATTTGCATTGCATTTAGACTATAGCCGTTGCCTTAGTTACACGCACATAGACACGTTTAGCTTTGTTAGTTGGCTTTGTTTGCATGCCTTGCTGGTTTTTACTTGCTTGAGAACTATTTGCTTTGGCGTCTTCCTGTAAGTGTTCGTCTACAGGGATGGTGTTTTCTTATGCTATGTCTAAGGGAAAGGGCCGGTTCGTCCTGATCCCCTGTTGTTACCGCATGTTCCTTAGTACGGATGACTCCGAGTTACTGTGAGTCACGAGGAGGTTAATTACGATTAATGATTCATCGTACCTTTTACATCATACATTTCAAAGTTGAATGCGAAACCGTGGGTACCTTACTTGGATGGTCCATCAGGAGCATATTTTGCCACTTGTTAAATGTTGTTCTAACCGATTCTTTCGTACAACTTTGGTTAATCGACCCTTGATGCAATAACTACATCTTTAATACCTCTACCATTGATAATATCTGTACTTGACAAGGTATGTTAGCTCGGATAGGAGGAACCAGGGGTGACCATGCAAAGCAAATTACCATTACGGGTGCACACGTAATTGTAATTTGTCGTGCATGAGAATTCTGGCAACTCTATCGGGTGATAACGGTCATAATCAGTACAAATTTTCATTTCTATACTTGGAGACATGAGGTCTCGGTTCTCATAAAACCTCACTATTGATATGCAAACAAATACTTCATTCCTACTAGCATGAAAGTTATCATCTACCCCGAGCCTTAATGAGATTCGTGTTATGACATTAGCCCTAGTCTCTATGAGAGGTGCTCTTTTTAGCATTTCAGTGTTCGTGTAACACTATCCATCTACATTGTGCCAGATCTTCAAAAGTTACAATAAAGTGATAATATTCTTGACGCGTGTAGTCCTTGTTCACTGGATTGATCTTAAGACTTAGAGTCTCGGTAATTTCAGCGTTCCAGCATTCATTTCATTTGATATCTATCCTGTTTAAGCATACGTTACATTTGTTTGTATCCCCAGTGGTGGGACTCAATCGAATTTTTCTGGCTGACTACATTTGGCGTGGGACCAAATAGCAAGATATTATGACGACCTCGTCCATTACATCTTCACCTTTCCATTATAAGCAACAAACACAACTATAATCTCCATGGGTTGTACAACAAGAACATTTGAGAGTGCTCTGCGGAAATTTGGCTATACCTTCAAGAACTGTCGCGTGAAAATCCCGGCCAAGTCTCCTCAACCATAAGAAGCATATAAGGGATGTTATGAGTGCAGAAAACCTTTGCATTTAAAAAGAAACTAAATAAGGCTCAAGAAGATAGGAAAACAGCAGAAATGGTAGTTCTGCTTCAGCGTCATCTCATACGTAAAGGCGCAAATGTCTCAAGAAAAGGGATTTCTCTCTACTGACACTAATTACAGAGAAGAAGGTAGATGAGAAGCGTGTTAAAGATATTCCAGTTATCAGAGACTTCTCGGAAGTATTTTCGGAAGACCTAACTAGTATGACCACTATGAGTTTTTGTTTATGATGTTTGGGTTGACCAACTCACCAGCGGTTTTCATAGACCTTATGAACCGAGTGTGCAAACCCTATTTGAACAAGTTCGTCATTATCTTCATCGATGACATCCTTATTTATTCAAAGAATAAGGAAGAACACGAGGAACACTTAGACTGATTCTGGAACTGCTAAAGCGAGAGCAATTGTATGCTAAATTTTGAAAGTGTCACCTTGGAAGGGTGTGATTCATTTCGGGAAACGTGAAAAACTAAACTCTAGATACGTGGGACCGTTTGAGATTGTCAAACGGGTTGGCCCCGTAGCCTATCAGCTGAATCTACCCGAAGAACTTAGTAGAGTACATGATGTGTTCCATGTTACAAACCTGAGGAAATGTCTTGCAGACGAGACTCTTATCGTTCCGTTAGACGAGATACATGTGGATGAACAACTACGCTTCATCGAGTAACCAGTTGAAGTTATGGATCGAGAGGTCAAAACGCTCAAACATAGTCGTATCCCTATCGTCAAGGTCCGTTGGAACTCAAAGCGTGGACCAGAGTTTACCTGGAAACGTGAAGATCAGATGAAGAAGTACCCACAACTATTTAAGGATCAGACACTTACTTCTTAAGGTATTCATTCTTAAGATACCTTTTCCTTTAAATTTCGAGATGAAATTCCCTTCAACAAGGGGATGATGTCACAACCCTGTCAAAACATTATAAGTCTGACACGTTACAAACCACCAAACCTAACTGAACCTCATGCATTTAACCGAACCTAGCAATCTAATTTTCGGGACGAAAATTCCTTCAACAAGGGGATGATGTGACAACTCGACTTTTCAAGTTAAACTCGCTCACTTAACTTAACACTCTCCGTTATGTGTGAGTATCCTATAATAAAAATTACTATTGATATTAAATACCTAACGGTGATTAAGTATATAAACTTCAAAATAATTAAACTCTTAAACATCTCAAAAGTGTAAAATTATATAACCTTGAAGGACCAAATGTGTAAATTTCAATCAAAGTCTTATTAAATATACCCAAACCCCCATAACCGACTCCCTTCATCATCCTCCCACTCGGCTTTAACCTTGAAACCCTAAGTTCATCTCTTTCAACAGCAGCCTCCCTTCTCCTCATTGTAGCTTCTCTCAACTTGGTTCGGCTAGTGTGATTTTGATGACTCGTGTGGCGAATCGGGACTGTCCGTCTATCCGTACGTTGTTGATCGGTATGTTTTCTAACTCGTGTAATCGGATTCATTCTCGGTTATGGACTCGGTGGCGGTTATGGGTAACGGGTTCGACTTGGGTTAGTATGGTTATAGTGGGTGCGCATGGGTGGCGTGACTCGAACCGAACCACTCCTTCGGTCTCGGTTGATGATCGATGGTGATTTCTTTTCAGTTTGGGCACGGGGCTGCAGTTGTGCGTGAATGCATGCGATGTATGTATATGTTATGTGATTAGTTTGCATGCAATGTAGATGTTCATGATTGTATTGTGTTTTGGCTTGTGTTTCATGGATTGTTTCGTGCGTATATCATTGCATGTGTGTATGTATTTCAGCTATAAGTTGTCATGTACATGATGTGTTTGTGTTTGGCAGTATATGGGTGGTTATGTATGTATGTATTTCTGTGAGTGCTTGGATGTATGCCTATATATACATATGTTGAATTTTATGGCAGTATGTGTGTGAGTGTGCTATTGTGTATGACATGCTTTGCATGTGTGTTCTGTGATACAAGTAGGTGCATATATATAGAGGTTGATTTTTCAACCGAGAGTGGTTGCGGTATGTGTGTGTTCTGAGAATGTATAGATACATATATATGTTTCTGCATGTATGTGCTTGTACCTGTAAATATATTTTATGAATTGTGGTGTGGTTGACTTTTAGAAGTTCACATATAGGTGAGTAGGTTTGAGTGTTATGAGTGGTCTAAAATATTATATACATATTTGTACTAATGTGTTGATGTGCATATGGGGTTGTGAAAGAAACATGGAACTGTGTAGTGAAATTGTCTGTGTGCTCATGTAGGTAAGGTACATATGATTATGAATGTGTGTGTTATGCATTAGGCATATGTGTGTTATGCATTAGGCATGTGTGTGTTATGCATTATGCATGTGTGTGTTCTGCTAGTGTATGAATGCATGCATATGTATTGTGTGAATGAATATATTTTGAGAGTATGAATGCATGCATACGTATTGTGTGAAATATATATATAGTATTGGTTATAATATATGGTGTGGATAAAATATATATTATGTATTATAGAATATTATATGTGTGTTTTCCTTGGGTCGTCGTGCATGAGTGTTGTGTGTGTTCGTGTGTGAATGGGAACTTCAATAACCGTTACCGTGACCGAACCGTGAACGCGAAACCGTACGATTCATTGTTAATAATTAATATTTAATATTAATTATATATACATATATTGAATGATGTTCAGGTTAACCGGAAACTCTAATCTGTGTGCTTTCATTTACTGTTGCTACGCATTAAGGTGAGTTCTCAGCCCCGCTTTTAACTGTTTTCTTGGGGTGAAAGAAACGTGTGAACAAATTCATTTTCGTTGATCAGTATTACTGTAATATCACTTGTTTACTAGTGTGATACCACTTAAGTCCTCATTCTCGAACCGTTAATGTATGTAGTATAGCGAGGTAATTCTGAGTAGATCTACTGGGTTTGACAAACCCCACCCGGGCTAGTCGCGCTAGCACAACGTTCGTCAAACGGGTGTTTAATTGACCTAATTGTTGTTGCTGTGACCTGGTATACACAGCCGAGGCGTTCATTTACATTGTCAGCTTCGGTTGCGAACTTCATACACTTAGTAACTGGTTAAGTAGACTAGCTATCTACTGATATTACTTTGTTTACTGTATCGGTTTACTTTATGTTCTATTTATCAAAACCTGTGAACTCACCAACCTTGTGTTGACACTTTAGCATGTTTCTTTCAGGTTCACAAGACGCGCACGATTAGGAGCATTCATTCATGCATCTATTATCTCACGTGACTTATTTAACATTTTTCAGTAAATTTCATTTACTCGGTTTGCGCGTGTTGCGCCATTTGAATAATTACAATTTACTATGCTTCCGCAACTTCTGTTTTGTTTACATTAAAATTTTTAGTTTTTGGTAATATAAAACTCTAAAAATAAATTATGTTTTATAATTAACGTGTCGTTTGGTGTAACTAGTGGCTGAGATCCTGGAAGTCACACGCCTAACGGTAATACCCCGTTTGTGAAAATTGAGGGTGTGACACCACTAGTTTTTACCTTCAACCTACTTAAATGACAACTCTTTGTGATTTATTTATATCGTTAACTTTATTTATCTCACTAGTTAACAAGGTATTTAGACTATTAGTGAAGTCGTGTGCAATTTTTAGTAATGGTTATAAAAAAGCTTCATATTAGAATAGTAATTATCATGTCATAATATGGTCTATACTCTATTAAATGATTGTTTTTATAAAATGTTATGAAATGTAATATTTACAATTTTTTTCCTAAATTTAAAAATTAACAGTGGTTTTACACACAAATCTATAGGCAGTTTCGTCACTAGAATCGAAAGTTTCACGCTGATATTCTTGAAATTTGTTTGAAAAAAGTTTGGATCTTGCAACAAAGGAAATGATGTGTATTGGTTGTATTGGGGTGATTGTTGCAATTGCGGATGACATGTTTGTTTAGAAAGTGGTTTAGAAGTTTGGTTTTTTCGATGAGGCTTTCAAAATTGCGTTGCTTTTTTTAGCTAAGCAGGATGACTAATCAATAACTAAATTTAAAAAATTAGATTTTTAGAGATTGATTTAGAGTAGGAATGGTGTGAAAAAATTAAAGCTTGAATTGTATTTATAATCTAAAAAATATTATTATTTTAAATTCTAAAGATAAAAAACTTTAGGGTGTGCAAGCCAGTGATTCCCGATGAACTGTCACCTGGTAAGAAGTCATTAGACTCAAGGTGCGGTGTTCTCACCCAGCCCTGGTTTTTTTCCGGGCTATCCCCGGATTCCACTCCGTCTCCCGAACACTCGATCGTTTTATCGTACAACGTGTAAGGTACATTCACATTTTACAAGGACTGTTTCATGATACTTGGCAAAACTTGAGGGGGTCTCTGTGTAATCCAGACAATTTTATTCAAATATATGCCAAGGCTCATACGGCATAAACTAAACACCACTTTACAACCTAGGGTTTCAACTTTCAGCATTAGGGTTTTCACACACTCAAATGGAGGTAGAAGACGCCGGAGCCACCGATTCTCCGATCACAGATCCACCAACCACCGTCGCACCGCCGCCGTCTCTCCCCCTAATACGAAGCCTGGCCTCCTGCAACACCACCGCTAGGTCAAAAGCCCTAAAAGAGCTCACCAATTGGCTCCCAACACAACTCGAAATCTCCGATGACGAAATGAAAAAGCTCTGGAAAGGCCTGTTTTACTGCATCTGGCACGCTGATAAAGCTCCGGTGCAATCGAATCTCGTCAACAGACTCTCGTCGATGCTGTTAACGTTGGATGTTCCTCTGTCGCTTCATTATCTGTCGGTTTCTTCACCACGCTCCGTCGTGAGTGGTCCGGTATTGATGTGCTCAGGTTAGATAAGTTTTATCTTCTTATTCGTCGATTTGTGAATTCGAGTTTTCAATTGCTGAAGAAGAACTCGTGGGACGTTGAATTGTGTCGGAGAGTGATGGATATTTACGAAGAGAAGTCGTTGTTGGCTAATGAGAAGAAGTTTTTGGGAAATGGGGTTAATTATCATATTGTTTCGGTTTTTCTTGATGAAATTAAGGGCTTTTTGCCTCTTAGTGTAGAAACTTATGAGATTTTGTTTAAACCGTTGTTTAGTGTGATGAGAGTATGTCAAGATAAGGTGCTGATTGGGAAAATTAAGAGTAATGTTTTTGAGCCTTTGTTGTGTATGGGTAAGAGTTTGATTGAGAAGAAGAAAATGGCGAAGACGATGTGAATGATAGTGAGGTTGTGAATTTGGGGACGATAGCGTTAAAAATGGGATTTGCGGCTAAGTTTTATGAATTGGGATCAGCCAGTGATTGTTTTCAGGGGAATAGAAAGGTTTTGTTTGGTTTGAATAAGGAGTTTTTGAAGTTAGAGAAGGATTTGGCGGCGTCTGGTGTTGATATTCAGTTTCCTACTGTGAAAGCTGATGATGGTGATGCTGATGTTCCTGATTTGGTACCGATTGTTGCTGATGAAATGCAGAAGATTGAAGCTTCTAAAGGTGTTGTAGAAGGGTCTAAAAAGTCTTCGAAGAAAAAGAAGAAGAAGAAGGATGCTAAGGTGGGTTCGGGTAATGCAAAACAAGAAACAAAAAAAGAAAATGACAATGGTAACATGATTATCACAAATGGGGAGACTACAAGCAATGATATTTCGTTTACTGAGATTTTTAAATCAAATCTACAGGAGGAGTTTGAGAAGCTAGCCGAAGAAGATGGTTTGGATAAAGACGGCGAATCAAGTTTGCATGAAGAGTTATCTACCATCACCATCTCTAGTACTAAAGTTCCAAAAAAGAGAAAGAGAGCAAAGAGTGCTGAAGCCCGCGAGTCTAACAATAGTGACATCACTGAACAAGTGGGAAGCGCAATGAAAACTGGTGAAAAAAGCACAAAGAAAGTTAGATTTTCAAAGAATAACTTGGTATGGAAGCCTCAGAGTCCATTGCCACCTCAAAGTCTCCGAATTCCACCCTCTGTTACCCCTAGAGGCAGCGCGTTAAAGAAAGGGGTGCCGCCTGGACCAGTCAGAGAGATGCCGCCTGCAGTAAAGAAGGTGAAGAAGAAGAAGAATAAGGTTAGAAAGGTGATGAAGACCACCTCCCCTGCGATGAAACGACTGAGGAAGCTGCAGACTCTTTCTGCTTAAATCATGATGAAGGTTTGATCATCCTTAATGATTGTTTTTCTTTTTTTTTCTTCAATTTATTATTTATGGACTTTGAGATTTCATGTTTCTGGTGCTTGTCTTTCAAAATTTGGACAGTATCTTGTGTACTCTGTAGTCCTATACTTTATTACTGGAGTGAATCTGAAACAGAAGGATATGAGAACTTTATGCATTTCAAATTACAATTACTGAATCTTTTGACATAATCATAAGTTTGAGGGTACTTAAGGCTGATGAATATGTATTGTCTTGTTGCAATCATAGTTTTAACCAGGGTGTCATGTTATTGTGTGATTTGATATTTTGATGTAAAATAGATCTTATAAAATACCAAGCTTGGCGAATGTTTATCAGGTCAAAACTGTACCTGTGTATCGGGTGAAAACTGTACCTAAAAATGGTGGCTGCCAAGATGTAAGCCATGCATCTCACTTACATAGTTACATTACCACTGATGGCAAAAAGGTCTGGTCGGGTTGTGATGTGTAGCTAGTCAAAACCGTACCTAAAATGGTAGCTACCAAGGCGAAAGCCATGCATCTTACATTACTAGTAATTGGCAAAACATTTAGCTTGGGGTGTGTAGCATCCAAAACTATACCTAAATATAGACAAATAATGGTTAACAAGGTGTATGCCATGCGTCTTACACAAGTGTAAAATTTTGGGTCTGTGTCATAACTTAAGTTAAAAATGGTGGCCAACAAGGTGTAAGCATACCAGTAGACATCTCTATCTGTGTCTTCAAGCAATTTTAAATATAAGTAAATGTGTACTTAATCATTAAAAATTACATCGACTCACGTTCTTTTTAGATATATACATATTATAATAATTTATAGAGTAAATTTCGGTTTTGGTCCATGTGGTTTAACCATTTTAATTATTTCAGTCCAAAAAGAAATCTTTAATCATATCATGTCCCGTGGTTTTATTTTGTAACGGTTTTGGTCCTGAGACTAACTCTGTTAGTTTTCTTGGTTAAATCTAAGGTATTTTGGTCCTTTTACACCTAAAATTAATTAATAAAATAAAATAAATTATAATAAAATAAAAACCCTAAACTCTACCATCCTCCACTCATCGTTCCTCTCATCCCTCCTCCCCATCAACTCCCACCGCACCACCACCACCACCACCACCAAACTCCACCGGAAACCCATCTCCGCCGCCATCATCCCCTCATCAAACCCCCAAAACCGTTACAAACTAACAAGTTAGTGGCAACGGAGATGGGTTTCCACAGGGTTCATGGCATCAGAACATCAGCATTTACACCATTCTCAACGCCATCAACACCTCCACGATTCACAAGCCAGTTTCCCAAACCAGATACATCCTCTCCACTACCACCAACGCCCTCATTCACCGGCCAATTCGGCCAACCAGACACATCCACTAGACCACTAACCTGACCCGAATCAGGCAACACATCGACCTCAACGGACTGTCCAATACGACTAAAGGGAATCACACTCTCACGACTAATCTCCGATTGCAGGTATTGATGATGAAGGTTCCTAATCTCAATCCCCAACATAGCCTCATCATCAACATCCTCCGTCAAATCCCCCAATCTCAAAACCCTAGACCTCGACCGCCTCCGCACCTTTACGCCACCGCCAACCGCCTTTCTAGGCATCTCGAATCGACACACGGGACACGAGTTGTGCTTCGAGAGCCACGGAAGGATACAATCAGGATGGTACATATGCTTACACGACAACTGTTTCGCCTCATCGTCAATCACAAACTGATGAGGGGATGATGGCGGCGGAAATGGGTTTCCGGTGGAGTTTGGTGGTGGTGGTGGTGGTTGTGGTGGTGCGGTGGGAGTTAAGGGGAGGGGGGATGAGAGGAATAATGAGTGGAGGATAGTAGAGTTTAGGGTTTTTATTTATTATAATTTATTTTATTTTATTAATTTGATTTTAGGTGTAAAAGGACCAAAATACCCTTAGATTTAACCAAGAAAACTAACAGAATTAGTGTCAGGGATCAAAACCGTTACAAAAATGATACCACGGGGCATGATATGATCAAAGATTTCTTTTTTGACTGAAATGATTAAAATGGTTAAAACACATGGACCAAAACCGAAATTTACTCTAACTTATATGATAAATATTTCATAGAATAAACTAACAAGTTTAAAGAATCAAGGTAATTAAAAGAGTGGAAATTTATTTGGTTAAAGTTAAACTGTTAAGTTGTTGGAATGACTTTTGAGAATTTGAGGGTTAGAAGTTGGAAGTTCGAAGTTCGAAGTAGAAGCTGTCAAGCTGGTGTTACAAGCCTGATTAAATTTTGAGCCCAAAAGCCCAATTGTGGTTAAACACTTAAACCCAGTGGAGAAATTATACGTTTCTTGTCTAAATTTAGAATACCACACACACACACTTGTAAATAAGTGTGATCAAATATGACTTCATGGTAGCTTATGCAAACTTTCAAAAATAAGTGCCATTACTAGATGTTGAAAAGGGTAAACCCGGTGTACAAAGCTTACTCATGCATGTGATTCTAATTGTATTTTTACAAGTGGTTTTTTCACAACTCAAACAAATAATCTCTAGATCACATGACATCAACCTTACAGTTGCTCTAAATTCTGCCACTAAAAGTTAAAAAGTATGATTTAGATGTTAACTAGATAATATAAAATATCTTTTTACTTGGTATATTTAATTTTCAAATATAAGCCCTTAAAAAATAAATGTCATTATTACAAATATGTCTCTTTATTTTAATCCATAAATCTTGCAACAAAATACAAGTAGGATGACGTAATTATTCTAGATATCTATGATGTAACAATTACATCTTTTAAGTGCCAATTATCTATATAATAGTGTGGTTGCAACTCTCTTTTGGCACCCCTCACTTCCAGTGTACCACTGCACTGCACCACCTGCCTGAAACGTAGCTCGTTGGTCAGACGATCCAAAAAACGATGTGGGATTCACCTAAGATGCTAGCAAATGGAACGAAGGATCCAGTTCCACCACGAGGTACGATCATAAGCAGATTGTCAAAGATATAGCAACCAGTTGTGGTGGTGGAAACAACAACTAGCTAATTGTTGTTTGTTTAACTTCTGTCGTGCCGAATCTTGCAGATCTATAATCAAGATGAGGTAACCATGACTGAGTATATATGTATATCAGGGTGTATTAGATCAGGGCTTAAGTTCAAGTGTTTAAGTTCTTGATTTCTTGTGGTATCAACTATCCTGTTTCGGTTTCTTGTACTAGAAGAAAATGTTAATGTAAATATTTGGTTTTGGTGTTGTTTAAGTTGGTTTTCATTATGTCTTATATGATTGTTATGGTTGTGTAAAGTTACCGCAAATGCTTCTCGGATCAAGGCCTATATGGAACCGGAAGTGCCCGTTTTGTTTAGAGTACAAATCGGTTTGGTTCCAAGGAACAAACCAAGGATTAGCTTCATCCGATACCCTTTTCGCTTTGATTTTCTCGTCTTCACGAAGCTAGACAGATTTAACAACTTTTTTCAGCTAACAAATAATACGATCAAAAGTAAAAGATGATATGAAAAATAAAAAGAAACATTTAATAATGATAATTTGAATATAGTCCAAGTTACAAAACAAACAAAATTTTATATTTTAATTGTTTTAAGATGATTTTTTATTAGTTTTAGAAACAAACAATTTTATATCTTATAAAAGTAGATATAAACATTGAAGTGAAACAAAATATATAATTAAAAGACTTGTTTGGTGGATGCGCATAAGTGTCAAAATGACCAGACCATGACTTGAACCAAGACATGATCATGATCTTTTTTAAAAGGGGACCCATTACCTTCACGAATATTTTTGGCTTGTGTTATAGGTATACCATATTTAGTAATTTTTAAAACCGGATCGGACGTCGAACCGGACGTCTTACTGGTTTGACGGTCGGACCGGACTTAAAAACCGGATGACTTCATAATATATATATAGTATATTATATATATAGTTATATATATAATCAAATATAAGTAATTTATATATGATTTATATATGTATTTTATAGTTATATATAAAACTTAATCATATTTGTATATCTAACACTCTAATTATGGTTCAACACCCCATTTTACCCATAAAATAAAAATAAAAAAACAAAATCCGGTCCGACCACTGGTTCGGGACGAACCGGCCGGTTCGACCAGACAAAAACGAATCATAGTCAACCGGACCGGACACCCGACCGATCCCCGGTCGAACAGGTCGGACCGGCCGGTCCGATCCGGTCGTGATAACATTGTATATTAGAATTATTTGGCCTATCATGATCAACTTAATTAACAATATTAAAATCACATAACTACATGCCGATAGTAAAATTTATTGAATAATAGTAATTATAACAAATTAAAAGGACTTTATGATTTTCCTTTACATGCCGTTAAAATAGAAGAGTTATAGGAATTCATAAGGTCGCATGATCATTATTAATTTATTAGTGATCTAGAAGAATTCTTCGAGAACACCTTACAACACCGTTAGCAATCTTTCTAAACGAGCATCAATTAGATCAAAATCGCATGGCATCCACATCTTCGACAAATATAACAATCCCTACAAGTAAGTTTTATTATTTTGATGTCTATTACGTTGATGATTAAAGAAACATGATTAGAGTTCAATGATTTTGATTCATGTTTTAAGATAAAATCAACGCACCTGACATATCAGTTAGACAACCATCATACGGGTCCTATAAAACTATATGGGTTGTATCACTTTATGGTTTACCAACTAGTGTTGCAACATATTAGATATTTAGATCAGTCCTTCATGTCAATACAAGTAGTATAGGACAATACAATCGAACCTACACAAGCCGTATGAAAAAAAGGTGGAAGTTTATGCGATCCACACCATATATATCATGTAGCTGTTGAATTATGTTTTTTTATATTTTTAATGAATTATTTAATATAAGTGGAGGGATCAAATGATAACTTTCTTTTTCTGTAAGAACTCTAGCAACCAATACGAGCCACTAGTTTTTAATGATAAAATGATAAATAACAAAAACATAATTAAAAAATTATAAAATAAAAAATAATATGAAAATAAAAAAATAAATACACAAATATGTTTCTCTCGTTTACCACTTTCATAAAAAAACAAAAAAATTAAAAAATAAAATTACTCGTTTTTTACGAAACTCGTTACACATGTATAAACCGGATTTAGACATGTGTATAACAGGATTTACACATGTGTAAATAGGCGGATGATTTTTTTTAAAAAAATATATATCAATATGGTAGGCGTTGGAAAGATAAAAAATACTGAATTTTATGATGATTTTTTTTTGAAAAAATAATATCATGAAAAAAATTATAAACATTTAAAAAAAAATGAAAATGACATGTGATTTGCGTATGATAACAATGTGTGGGTCATATCGGTTTTAGAATTCTCATAAAAAATATTGGTTCTTAAGATAAAACTAACATTTAACATGATATATAATTACCGGACCCTGACCATTTAGTTCTAGGCCTCTAGCTCCAGTGCCTTAATGGCATATCAAGTTTTGTTCATGGTTGGTTAAGTGCTGTAATTCACTAATTCTTGGTCTCTTTCAGCTTAATTGCAACGTCCATTTCTATTTAATATATATTTGACTTTCACTAAAAATACAAATTTTGGAAGACAAATGTATTATTTGTGCCATCATGATTAATACAAAAGACAAACTCATTATGTGAGCGATATTTTGATAGTTTATTTATTAAAGAAATCATATTTGCAACTTACAAGATAAATATACCAACAAACGTACTTTAAACGAAAAGGGTTATAACTTATCAAACTCATGACCAACCCTCAAAATAAATCAACATCATGCCTGTTAAAGCATTTTTATAACAAGACTTAGATCGATCGTTGGTGGAAATATTCTACCAATAAAACTATCCGTAATGATTTATGGTTGATGAAAAAAATAAATAAAACAAAAAGCAAAACCTTAAATTTCGCCCGTTATATCTGTTACAAAATGCCACATCATGTCCGGAGGGTTATACCCTATTAGAGATAGTCTAATAACTAGACCTTTGTGAAATTGTGATTCAAGGTCCATGAACGGAAAGGTCAAGGGACTATCGATTTAGGTTCAGTTGTTGAGTTTTTCAAATCTAAAAGCTTGTGGTCAAAAACTTCTCAAAAACCTCCCGTTAATATTTCCCCTTATTTCTCTTAATTTATAAATTCAACTTGTATTTATAAAATTATATTTAGAGTAAATTGCAAATTGCGTCCATTACTAATACATGAAATTACACCATGTGTTTTTTAGTTTCAATAATTACACTGATGTCCTTTTTTTAATAAAATTGCACACATATTGTCCTTTACACTAACCTCCATCTAGATTCACAGTTAAGTCAGACATGTTCCCCTCACATGAGAGATATTTATAACTTGACAATTTGTAATTAATAAAGCATTTAATAATTAAGACTTAATAAATCATCTAACTCTTATGCCCTTTTTTTTAAAAAAAAAACGAGATGCAGAGAACAAACCTTAAATCCCAAACTAAAACGTAGAATGAAGTAGAGAAGTCCAGATGACTACACAAGAAGCTAGAAGCAAGAACGACACTCCGACGTTTAGGTGGATTCTACAGTAAAGTAACGACAACAACTGCAATTATCAATTCTAATTTGCACCATCATTGAATCCATCCTCTTCCTCATCCCTCAGATTCAAACCAAATTGAAACACAACTCAACATTACTAAATCCATCGTCTTCTTCTTCCCCCATCAGATAAATATAATTGAATCACAATTTGGTATCACTATCATTTACAGTTTATAGACTACATAAGCAAATTAGTGCAACATAAGCAATTACCTAGATTGTAGTTGCTAATGTAGTTGCTTTGTTTTTGTTGAGTTCGTCTAATATAATTGTTATCTCATACAATGTAAAGGAAAAATGGTTTAAATTATGTTTGGTGTACTAAAGGTGGTTTTGCATATCCAAAAATTTAGATATCCTATAGTTCGGATATCCGTATTTCGAATATCCGAAAATTCGGATATTGAATTTGAAAATTTTCGGATATCCTAACATGAAGGTGACGGAAATGAAGCGACGTAAAAATATTTTAAACTCATTGTAGGCATGTAAAATAAATAAATACATCTTATGTGAGTGTCACATGTCTAACTTAACTATGAATTTGAATGGAAGTTAGTCTAAATGACGATAGATGTGCAAATTGTTTTAAAAAAGGACATTTCATGTAATTAATAAAAGTAAAGACATAACATAAAATTCTATATATAATAATGACACAACTTGTAATTTACTCTTATATTTATTTATTAATTTATTAAAGCTTTGTATGATTATAATATATAAAGTTTGTAAAATAATAAAAATGAATAGTTTAATAACAATAAATTTTGCGTTATTTAAAATTTTCTTTTTCTGAAAGTATAAAACCAAGTACTCCATATTAATTAAAAAAAGATTTTTTTTAAATAGCATTATGTTATGTTTAACATATTTACAACTTGATTGCATTTCGTCAACCTTTTTAATTCATTTAAATAAAATGTCAAACGAGTCATTTTCATGTTACAATGGTTTTAGCTATGTACCAGTTAATATTGCTATCTTTAACACAAATAAAACAGGGTTGTGTTTGGTTTGAGCGATATAACTCGCCAAACCCGAAACGCCTCAATCTGTCTACCAGCCAAAGAGGTCGAGTTGTAGCACATCTTAGTTATTAACGATGAACCAATAGCAATATACCATTGCATAATACAGAAGTAAAATAATTTTTCCAACACTTATCAGATAGCATGAACCTACCAAGGGCTAAATCTCGTGGATCCCCTAAAGGCGTTGCATATTAGATCCATTGAGGTGCGCTCCAAACCCCACCAAGGGATAAAGGGGCAATGCCCATTCAGAACCCCTTGGGGTAGTGGTTTTCTCCCGTAGAAACCCCGAGGTTTCTTGCCTTCTTGGTACCAAAAACAAAAATTCTCAAATAAATATGTTTCACACCTCCTAAGTTAGTAATGCTTATTTAATTTCACTTTAATATTAAACAAATCAAATTAAAATAAAATAACCTTGATGACACTAAAATTACTGACAAAACCAGTGATGTCTGTAATCCCTTTCATTTAGGATGTAATTATCGATCTCAACATACAAGTCAAAATCCTCTTCCTAATTTTTATAGGATTGTTTTAAATAGACACCTCATTATTTTAAATTAACACCCCAAAATTTCTATACGGGTCGTATAGCCCCATACGCGTCGTATAGGGGGGTCGTATAGCCCTATACGGGCGTATAACCCCCTGACAGCCCCTGAATTTTTCCTCGTAGTTAGTGTCGAAATTAGCTATACGCGTCGTAAGCCTATATGTGTCGTATAGGGGGGTCGTATAGGGTATATGGGGCGTATAGCTCTCTGACACCCCTGAATTTTCCTCGTTTTCAGTGCAATCGACCCTATACGCCGCGTATGGACCCATACGCGACGTATAGGGGGGTGTCGATTTAAAAAGGTGGGTGTCTATTTATTAGGACCCTTTTTATATGAAGTATAAAGCCTATAGGCTGCCCCTACCTATCTGTCATTTAATATAGAAAACCTTCCTCTTGAACTTGCAAGAATCAACATAGTCATCTACAATAATATTCTTTGTTGTCATGCCTTAAGTCATACATGTGAATTAACTTTTTCAATTCCCTGATGATTTAATAACATATCGTTATCACAAATATAGACACAAATAACATATCAACCAGTCATATCATTCACATAAACACATTCACTATTTTCTATCACCATGTGGACAACTAAAATACTTAACCTGATCATCATGATTTTATTATGTATTAAAATCATGGATTAGGTACACCATGATTTACTCCCTAAAATATTTGCTAGACTTATATACTTTCTTTGAATCAAATTGTTTATAACAAACTTGGTTTTTGAGCTACTCTATATGTGTCACTTGAAAGATCTAGTCCTTAAATGATTTTAGATTTTTTTATTAGAATACTTTTAACATAATTTTACTCTAGTTTGAACTTTTGATTTTTTTTATTTGTCACACTTAATCACTAGGATATTCTTTTCTTCGAGACCATTTAAAAAGTTAATCTTTTAATTGTGTGGACATGGTTTCACTGGTCTTTATTGCGACCTAAAACCCTTCATTTTAGTTTAAAGATCTTGATGTAAAGTTTGTCGAGGTATCATATGCTCATACTTAAAATCTCACTATACTTTATGAAACTCTTTATATGGCCTAAAATCTATCCTTCTATCCAATAATTCACATCATTTGTCCTTTTCTTCATTGGCTATTGATTTAGACATCATAATAATGTCTTTTCGTTGCATGAAAATCGTAACAAACTAATAGAAAACAATACAAACAATGTTGTTAATCAAATTTGTAAAATTCCACAACGTTTTTTAATTGTCAAAGATCTTATTTAATGTCGTGATTAACACGTGTCTCTTATATAATTTACATGCAACAAAGTTGTTGATAGTGTTAAGACATACCATTAAAATTGATCATCTCATCTCAATTCAGTCTCCATCAGCTAATTAGGATTATCTAGGATATAAATAAATATATCTTAATCCTATTTTAGTTTTAACTAACCGTGAACCGATCTTGATTAGGATCCTATCCCCAAATCTTAAAAGTTAATCCCCAAACCTAATTTTACATGAAATTGTTGTTTAATTTTGTCACCCCTCGTTGATGGCAGAATCACGAAGGGGCTACATTATCAGATATGTATCTCAAACATGTGATACTTAGAGTACTTAAATTCAATCATGCATTCAAAATGAACTTAGAAAATATTGTGTTAGTGTACACATTTAAGATTCTAACATATAGTTTTATCATCGTAAACTTATATGGAAGAATATTTTGATATGCCAGCTAGTTGTGTTATGTAGTGAATTTCATAATATGATAACCTTGGAGTTTTTTGTAAAATACTTTGCAAATCGATCAACAATAATGTTGGGAGCTCGTAAAGTTTTCATGATCAATAAATGAAGCTTCGAACGGTTCATGAATCATGCCAAGTTATACACACTGCAATAACATTGTGTAAGCATAAGTATAGTAAGGATTTTGTTTCAAGTAAAGTTGCAAGTAACATACTTTTCCTCACAAAAATAGTCAAAATAGTAAAAGAAGTACCAAAACTCATGTTAGTTTGTGAGTAGGCCTGTAAATGAACCGAACGTTCATGAACTGTTCGGCGGGAAGTTCGTTTATGTTCGTTTATTTAGAAAATGAACGAACATGAACAAAAAAAATCGTGTTCGTTTCATTAAACGAAAAACATGAACACATGCTTTGTTCGTTCGTTTACGTTCATGAACGTTCGTTTATGTCCTTTCATATATTTCGTTTATTTACATTCGTTTATGTTTGTTCATTTATGTTTGTTTATTTATATATATTAACATGTTAATAAAGGGTATTAGTGTTAACATTTGAAACATAGTGTATTAAGTTATGCTAGAAACTTATAAGTTTAGTGAGAATTTAATTTCCACTAATACACCTAAAAATTCCAAAATGATCATTTAAGGTTTTTTCTCTGTTTAGTTTAGTTTGTTTATTATTGTTCATTTATTTCATTTATTATTGTTCATTTGTGTTCGTTTATGTTCGGAACTGTTCATTTAGCTTCTTAACGAACAAACATGAACGAACCGAACATTTTTATTTCTTAATGAGCGAACATGACAAAAAACTTGTTCGATAATGTGTTCGTGTTCGTGTTCGTGTTGGGTAAAAGTTAAATGAACGAACACGAACATGCTGATATTCATGTTCGTTCGGTTCATTTACAGGCCTATTTGTGAGGATTTCGATATGCATGAGTAGCATATGTTTTAACCCACAACGTCTCCTGTAATATTATGAATGTTATTAAGGTTTTATAATCTATGCTTGCAGATTAAACTAGTTCTCTAAAAAAAAGGATGTGAACATAAGCAAGAGAAGAGTCTTATGATAACCTTCTAATAAACGCCATATAAACTAAAAAAAGGATGGAGAAACGAAAATAGTCATAATAATTAATAAAGATCATTAACTAAGATCAATCCATTTGTTAATACATAATCGGTTAGCGGTTTAGCAACCGAATTCATCCTTAATGGTATTTGTTTGATGACCACCAAAATCATTCAACAAATCAACACTATGTTAACTATTATTTTCTAAAAATTATAGCATAGATAAATATTGTCACACAAATAGGTAATATTATTTTCTTTTATTTGTCTTACAAGAGTACCATATCTATTAATTATAAATAGTGTGATGTGACAGCCTCTTTTATCTTTATTTTTTGGTATCTCCATGGCCCAACGCCTTAAATGGTTGAGCAAACTTATCTAGTGGATGGCTTAAGTTTTTTAATAGCGAATTACAAACACATTTATCAGACTCTTAAACTATATTATTTTTAATTCAACTCATGTTAGGATTTAGACTATGACATTTTCAAATAGTTTAGGCTCTTACCACTAAGCTAGTGAAATATAAGCAAAGTGATAGTTTAATTTTTGTAGCTTTTGGTTTCTTTTATCACTAACCCGCAAGGGCCAAGGGTTGCACCATTTGCGGCGCTTGTTAGTGTCCAAAACTTAAACGATCTCTAACACACAAGTATGCAATGATATGTAAAACTTCTAAGTTGCAAGTAAATATATGAATAAAATCAACACATGTAGTGAAGGGTTCATATTTATTACAATGATACGTTCAAATTCAAAAAGATATCATGATGTTATAATTGCGTTTAACAAACAAATTTACAATGGTGGGTCTAACTTTGAAGTACGGGCGATAACCTATTCATTTTAATTTTTAACATTCTTTTGTTTGGTTACTCTTCTTTCACCAGTGGCTAGAGGTGGCTTGTATCACAGAAAAAATAAGAGGGGAAAGATTAAGATGGTTTGGGCACGTGAAGAGGAGAACGATGGCAGCACCTGTCCGAGCAGTAGAGAACATCAGCTTAGAGGGTAGGAGGAGTAGAGGTAGACCTAGGTTGACTTGGGACGAGGTTATTAGGAGGGATATGATAGACTTGCATCTTTCTTAGCACATGATCGAGGATAGGAGTGAGTGGAGGCGTAGAATTAAAATTAAGGACTTTTAGTGGCTTTTGTGGGAGGGAAGGGTATACGGTGACATATGGCCGGACCCTACACGTTAGGTGTAGTTTTCATCATCTACCCTTTTTGGGTGTTACATGCCGTTTTTTTATGTGCGCATTATCTAATTTTTCATGTGATATCTACCTTTGTGTTGTATGCTTTGTATTATGATTGTTATTGTTATTACCTTTGTTAACGAGTCGGGGGTCTCTTCGGAAGCGGTCTCTCTATCTTTCAAGATAGAGGAAAGACTTGCTACCGTCTACCCCTCCCAGACCCTGCTCTTCAACGAGATACACTGGGTATGTTTGTTTGTTTACTCTCATATAATCCATAATGCATAGTCTAAAACTCGTTGAATTTATTTGCATTTAGCAAGAAGCAAAACGCATACATGATACACTTGTTCCAAAACTAATGGTGGATTCCCACAGTTCATATGTGATTTTTGTTATTTTAAACATATTTTAATAATTATTCATTTTGCGGATTGAGCAAGATTGCATTGCATTACTGTAAATACATTAATAAGAAAATTGTGGTGGAGAGATCCACTTAAAGATGTCGGCACGTGCTCTATATTAAATATACATTAATAAGAAAATTGTGGTGGAGAGATCCACTTAAAGATGTCGGCACGTGCTCTATATTAAATTGCCAACCATGTTTTAAGCACTACCAAACACGTGTTAAGAAAATAAAGATTTTTATTAAAGGTAAATAAACTAATTTGTGTTGTTCTTAAACGACAAAAAAGCTACATTAACCGATTTTAAAACTCTGCTACGCGTATTAGGTAGGATTGTCATATCCACAATACTAAAATATAAAACTAGTTAAACTAGCTAGTTGTGTTCGTTTAAACTATTTTAAAACTTTTAAATGTGTTTTTTATGTATCAATTGAAACTTTTTGAATATTTTCATGTCAAAATTTAAAAGTTTAAAAATATATTGACATATTTAAGCATAATTATTAAAAAAAGGCTTAGATAAATATTTTTTGTAGTTCAACAGGTTATATTCGTACCACCCGCTAATACAATTGTCATTTTTGGGTCTATGTGTGACAAGTTTTTGTGTTCGTGTTAGGTTTGACACGCCTAACCCGGGACTTGTTTAGAATCCAAGTCTATGTTTTTTTTCCTATATATATAGTTGAATTTTTTTTTCTAGGTTTAGATTTGTAGAATTAAAGGTGTATATGTGTATGGGTGAGTGAGTGTTTATTTATGTATTAAAAATATTCCAAATAACTAGTGATATGGAAGCACTTAGAGCACCTCCAATGTAAGTGTTTTTATAGGTCTGCAATGTCAAGTGGAGCAAAAGGGAGAGGTAGAGAGTGGGGGGCTCTCATACAAATACAAAATTAAGGATAAACAAAAACACAAGTTGTGATAGTTGGATTACATCAAAATGGGATGAGAAGGGATGATTTTTTTTTTTTAATTTTTTATGAACGGCTATTACTTGTTAGTTGTTAATATCACCAATTTAGTAATATTCACTCATCACAAGTTAAAGAAAGAGATGAAATATGAGCCTGTACCAGTGGGACCAGAGCCTGTACCAGTGGGACCAGAGCCTGTACCAGTGGGACCAGTGCTGCACGATACTGGTACCACTTCAATAAAGAAGTTTCATGTGACGTGGATGTCGTGAAGCCTCTCGCACTCCACCAATCATATTAGTACTCACAAATATTTAATTTATTACTATTATAATTAAAATGTTTGGTCGGTGGTGCATTTTCTCTTTTTTTTGTTTTTTTGTGTTTAAAATTTTCTTTTATTTATTTTGTTTGTGTTCTATTTTTTTTTCTTTTTTGGTTTGTGTTTTAATATGGTTTGTTTTGTGTGTGGGTTCGGGATTTTGGGATGAAGTTTTTTGTATCTGGACTCGTGTTTTTGGTTTGTAGAGTTCGTTGACGTTTTCTTTCTCCGGTTCCTGCTTTCTTTCTTTTTATAAGGTTTGGTCGGTGGGGATTTCCCTTTTTTTTAAAATTTTCTTTGTGTGTATATTTTGTTTGTGTGTTTATTTTTTTTTCTTTTTTTTGTTTGTGTTTTAATATGGTTTGCTTTGTGTGTGGGCTCGAGAATTTGGGATGTGGTTCTTTGTATCTGGACATGTGTTTTTGATTTGTAGGGTTCGTTGGCGTTGTCTTTCTTCGGTTTCCTTCTTTCCTTCTTTCGTTATCGATACCCTGACGACTCTCGCTATTAATGTTTGGGTTTTCCCTTTGTTTGCTCTTTTTGGGGCTTTGATTTTCGTCGGTTTTCTATTTTGGACTGTGTCGCTTTCTTATAGCTTTGATTTTCGTTTGTTTTGTGTATGGTGTTGGGCTTTGATTTAGTTTTTGGGTTCCGTATGTTTTGGTGTGTTATGGATTTGGGGTTTTGGTGTGTTTTACTTTGTGTATTTTACTGATTTTGTGGTTTTAAACATTCATTTTGCTTTTGATTTGGGGTTATATTAAAACTCGCATACGCGCGGCAACGCGCGCGCTATAATTACTAGTTTTATTTAAAGACAAATACCTCCCATTTCAAGTTAACTATTTAATTTATTTTATTTAAAAAATGATTTAAGGATGAGAGATGAGAAAGATGAATTGCAAAAGTTTTGAGATGGTAAGAGCATTCACATCCCATTCCTTATCTTTATCTATATAATTACACTAAAAATCACTCCTTATTCTCTCTTCTTTCAATTAAATAATATATTTTTATACCTTTTTCATTATCTTTTCCCTCTCCTTCACTCACAACCACTTTTAAAAATATTAAAAAATTTATAAGGATTGAACAGTGAATCCTTAAATTACAGATGAACAGTAACATTTTCTCTCTCCTCCACTCACAACCACTCAAAACTATCCCATATAATTTAAGAACTCACACTCACATAATTATAAGGCATGGGTTGTGAATGCTCTAAATGATGAAAAAAAGCTGACAAAACACTAATGTAAAGGAAAAACATAAAGCTTCAAATGAGAGATAAGAAACATAAGAAGTCAACATCATGAATTGGAGAGCCGGGAAAAATAGACTCCCTACTATGGGTCAGTTGCATCGTAGAGGTATATCTCCCTTTAATGACGCGTGTGGTCTGTGTCGGCAGGAAGCGGAAACAGCCTAACACTTGCTACCTGGGTGTGCTTATTCTATGGAAATCTGGAGACTTTTGGCCATATGGTGCAGATTCAAAAATCCGGTCGTTTTTTATATTAGAGACTTGTTCGGATCCATTCCGTTATGGTGGGGGATAAATGGTGGAAAAAAATGGTGAACGCGATAATCATGATTTGCATATGGAGTATATGGCGAGAAAGAAATAGTAGGATGCATCATAACGGATCTAAGACGGTGGAGGCTTTATTCGAGGACTTCAAGTGTCTTAGTTTTTTGTGGATTTCTAATAGAGCTAATAGAATAGGAGTGGATTGGAGTAGATGGATTGTTAACCCTCAAATGGGGTAATTTCGGATGTTTTGTTTGTTTTTCTGATCGTTATTGTCTGGTTGTATCTAGCGCCTCGCTAGTTTCTGTGAAAATGGAGTTTTTTGCTTTGCCGTTCCAAAAAAAAAGATAAGAAACATAAGATCCTTTCGTATCAAGGGAAGAAAGAAGAGAGAGAATATATAGATAAGAGAGAAAATGACGTGTTCGTTAGGGATTTGGGTGTGATAGGATTTTTTTATTGCTTTAAGTGGCTAAACAACTTTATTATAAACAACGCTACACCTAGGCCATATTAATGTATTATATAGTTTTGCATCATTCATGTGACTTTAAATATAACTAGTTTTATACCCGTCCGGTGGCCGGGTCCTGCAACGCAATATGACATCATATATAGGCTTGTTTTTAATAAAGACTATCATAAATTGATCGTAAGACAACAAAAACAGAACAACAATAAAACAGAACGGAAATAAGTCACGGCTAAACGAATAAAACATACCAACATAGGTTTAGAGATTTAACGGAAAAGACGCATAATAAAGTTAAGATGATTACATAGCAATATGTATAAGATGTTTCATACAAACAGTAGTCTTAGCTATGCAATAAATCGTTTTGGCTTCTTAATGTTCCGCTTAGGCCTTGTATAACCATGCGGTGGCGTTGAGGTGTCTTCAAAGCATGTCGAGCCGGTAACTATTGCTTCATCACAAGTAATGTGTAGTGTAGGTCTAGCCGAAACCACGTCTTCTTCGTTTTCAACACTTGGCTGAAGATTTGACAAACACTTCAGAACACAATTACACAACAAATTATTATATCAAAGTCAATTTTTTTAAAAAATACCGATGATGTCTTGGTTATAGTCGATGACAACTGTGAAATTCATGGGCCCCATAAAGCCTCGTCTGCCATTTCCCATTCATCAGATGTGATCCGACTAAAAACTCAATGCCCTCGACAACCTCGTCACTTTCAGAATCATCTTTTTTGATATTGATACCTGGACCACCGGTAGATGTAGTTTTCTCTCTAGCAACCGATTCTAATTTTTCACCGATGTATTTTGACACCGTAAAACGACGAATATAATGAGGTTCCAAATTGTATTTATCAATTTTGATCCTAAGAACGACACTTCTAGCACATAAAGCGTCAAAGAAATAATTTTGTATCCAAAACGGATCTTCAGCACCCTGCATCAAAGGAAAAAAAAACAATACTAAAATTCATATACACACACAATAACACTTGAAAAAAAAAGACACAAAAAAAGTCTCTAATAGCAACATTAATTTCTAAATCTGCTTAGGCAATATACATTAGATATAAACATATTTAACGTATATCAAAAATTACCTCAGTTTAACTCTTAACAACTAAATCATCTGCAGTTATATGAAGAAGAGCAATAGCGGCATCATCAAAAAGAACACAGGTCATCTCCTCATCTTTATCAACAACACGTGCAGCCACCTTGTACCTGTGCCAATGTTAGGCTCACAAAGGAGGGTCAAAATGAAAAAAAAACACTCATATAAAACTTACGCATGGCGTGGGTTAACGACTTTTTTATCGCAAGGCGAACAGTGATACCCAGAATCAACTTTCTCGGCCTTTTTACGACAAGCAGAGCATTGAACATACTTCCAATCGTTAAAGAAGTCAACGTCGATTATTGTCACCGCAATATTATACATTGTTCCCTGCAATAAATCACAATAATAAAATGCTACAAGTGAGTCACACACAATGATTAAACAACAATTGTCTACAAAACAAAAATAAAAATAAAAATACCTCCGCAACGACTTTTTGAAGACAACTATAGACATCTGCAACGCGACTAACATGGGAGTCTATCTTCTTGGGTGCATTTTCACCGATTGTACCAGCGGATGACATACTAAAAAAATACATGAGACGGGTAAAAAGCATAATAAATGTTATGTGTCATAAATGAATTTGAATGTAAAGACAACTTTACATGTTCTTGTAGGCGTCACAAACATCGAGCGGCAGGTTAATATAAAAATGGGTTGCCACCGTCGACGTCAAACATGGAGCACCTAATAAGATAATCAAATAAATTTATGAAAAGAGGTACTAAGAAACATGAATAGAAACGTTTTTTTTATAATTTGAATAACATACCTCCAAACAATCCAACCTTGCAAGAGGTCAAAATGACAACAATTGAATTATTGCCGTATCCACGAATGTCATCATCACTATACTTAAGCGCAGCTTGTCCCAATAAGGAAACTTTGAGTTCATCACCGCTAGACATAGTTAATTAAGATCGTAAAAAAACAACTGGATAAAGATAGATCATTAGTAAGGTAAAAAATAAAGTCTATCAAAAAGCTCACGAATCATTAGCCAAGACAATTTGACGTAGTTCCCGGTTACATGACTGGAAAGACCTAAATTCATTATCCACTGAGCCCCAATGTCGAAGAACACCGATAACATCTACATTTATCAAACAATTAGAGTCGAACGCATAAACTAAAAGAATCAATAATATTACTAAACCTGTTAGGTATGTAAAATTGTTAGCACGGGTTCGAAGGATGCTAAATGGGGCAAAGTCGAAAACGTAGCGTCGAAACAAAGATGGGTGCACCGTTGAGGGCATGATTGATGTAACACGTGTAAATTAAATAAAGCTCTCCCGTCGTATGGGTCGATACGATGACTCATACGGAAGAACGACAATCGATGTATCCTATATACGCATCCATCCTCCAAACGCTTAGTGAAAAGATGCATCAGTTGGTAAGGAATTCTTGCATGAATTGAACAGTCCTAAAACACAACATAGAAATATTAAAAATATATATTATGTTGAATGATTAGCAAAATAACAGATGCCGATCACTTACAAGTTCATCCGAAAAAATCAAATCAAACGACAACTTGCGGTTCGTAGTTGGATTGTATGTCGTCCAAGAACAGGAGACCCTTACGGTGACTTGCCACTTGTCGGTAACATTAGGCCTCAGATCAGAAATGTAACGGTAAGCCATTGCACAAAAAGCAAACCTGCAATTGTGGGAGAAATAATGAATATATATACACATAGTTACGTGCAATATAAATTATAAACATGATATTACATGCCACAATAAACATATATAAAAGCATTAAAATAGGACACAAGAAAAAAATGATGCCTATGTGTTTTAAAAAAATCAATATAAAATGCTACCTTTAAAAGAATAATAATAGAAAGTATCAGAATATATGAACGTGTTAAACACCCGACCCCACGAATACATTTGTTGACATGAGAGGTAAGTTGTAAAATACTTCTTTGTAAACAACGTTCCTTGTTAGATGGTCATCACACTTGCCATTATTATCAACGTAAAACCGCAGGCCAGCACGAGATGTAACACGAGACGCAACAACATAGAGCTGGCCATGAGTAAAAACAGGCTTCACCAAGTAAGCGCAAACATGATTAAACGTCTGCCCTTGACTTTTATTGATTGTCATAGCAAAACAAACTTTAATAGGAAACTGTCTCCTTTTGAAATGAAATGGCCAGCATGTGGTGGTTGGAGTCATATCAATTCTTCCAATAAAAGCTTTTTCTCCAACATGTGTACCAGTAATAATAACTGCCTCAATGACACGCCGACTTATTTGAGTGACCACTAGTCGAGTCCCATTGCATAATCCTTTTCTTAAATTCAAATTACGTAGCAAAATAATTGGTGCACCAACCTTCAACTGTAACACATGATTAGGAACCCCAGAAAAATGTAAAGTATTGAGGAACTCAGTAGGGTACATAGTTTGCATTTCCTCAAAGTTGTTTGTACTTGGACATATGGAATCAGCACTTAACAGCTCGTTAATTTCGCCAGGCAACTTATTAAGAACATGCAGATTGATCTTATCAACCTCATCATTAGTGGATGACAAAATACAACGCTCCTTTAGAAAAGGAATATCGTTCAATCTCTCTTCAATGTCAGGAAAAGTATTAGACACGACGGCCTCAATAGGATCATCTGCAATAGGGATCAAAAGATCACGTGGTATGCTAATCCATGTGGCCTCGTCTTCGCCTGCTAATGAGATAGTGGGCAATCGCCCGACCCCCATGTCTAAAATCCACTTATTAAACTCTTGTTGTTCAATAAGATCAGTGCCACTAATACCCGGGCGACGCAAGCGCATATTACAAGTTAGACAAAACACCTTGCATGCACCCCAAATTATGGATGATCTGTTAATAGCTAAGGCAACGATCTCACTATGAGGGGCATGGGGGATCACCGGAAGAATTTGACGAAAATCTCCTCCAAGAACAACCACTTTTCCTCCAAAAACTCGATTTTCAGCCCCATGAATATTATGCTTGCAGATATCTCTGAACGTCCGATTAACAGCTTCAAAAGCATGTCGGTGTTGCAAAGGCGCCTCATCCCATATGATAAGTGTAGAAGCAACAACTAACTCTGCTAGATCGGACCCCACGTCTATTGAACAACACGAATCCTTATCAAGATCAAATGGTATCCTAAACCGAGAATGTGCGGTTCGTCCACCGGGGAGTAATAAAGAAGCAATCCCAGATGAGGCAACTGACAAGACAATTTGCCCACGCGCATGAATACAAGCAATAAGCGTCTTCCACAAGTACGTTTTCCGCGTCCCCCCACTACCAAACACGAACACAACACCACCCGTCCTATTATCAACACAACCAACAATGTAATCATAAACTTCCTTCTGCTGGATATTTAACCCACTATGTAGGCTGTCAAAAACCATCCTTTCCTCTTGAATGTTGTAAGTACGCTCAGCTGCTATCAATCGATTACGTGTAACATTCACCAAGCAACTATCAATTTGAGGGAGATTAGGAAAGTCCACCAAAGACCTATTGTTACCTACTATAATCTTTTCTATCTTAATCAACGTATAGTTAAGAAGTTCAACATCTGTGAAAATTATGTCTTCAGTCTGTAGAACTCGACGTTGATTGTAAGCAACAACTTCTGATAAGAAAGGTAGGCAATCAGAAAATAATCGTGCTTGATCACTAACAGTACAAAACAACAGAATCGACACAAAAAGTTCACGGAGCTGGTTCCCTAACTGCCAATGTGAAGCTTCACGTATACACTCAACCCACTCAACATCATCTCCTAGTAATCCCAACGCCTTGCATGCCGACATATATGATTGATGCTCAACCCCATCAACGGTACGAATATCATTAAAGCATAAGGGGCCACGCACAACATTCAATAACATACGGAGATAGTATGTCTCACCCATAGAAGGACTCACATAATAAATTCGTCGGATAGCAAACCCATTTTTGCGTGGCCGCCATGCTCTATCATTTTCATGCCATGTAAATTTTGTTGGAAACTCGACATACGTTAAAAGACGACCTTCCGGATACAATTCGTTAGCATGCATCCATTCAGTAAACTTTGACATGGCAGCCGTGGTCCGCGCGGCAACATTAGCAAGCTGGTCGTTATCACGAAAATAGACCCTGTTACACCCTTCTTCGTGAAATGGTAGTCTTTCAACAGAAACAGAACGATACTGCATGTCAAATCCAAATAACTTCCAACATGCTTCTGATGAAGAAATATACCTACAGTTTATATATTCTTCGATCTCGTTTTCATTATGCAATAAGGATGCAAAAGCCGTTCGATTTTGACCATTCTCTAAAATGGCAGTAGCACGATCTGGACCCTTGTTTAGGTAACTAAACAGATACTTCACCAGCATACCTTGGTTACACCACTCTACATTAATATGACAGGCGTATTTTACAAGCAAATCACGATTATAAGGAACAACAAATCTGTTATCAAGCTGAATATGCTGAGAACCAACTTTAACAACTCTTGAATTATTAGGTCTTTTATAACACGGCCACCCATCATGCCTAATGAACGTTTCGTCACAGTAATTCTTCGGGTATCCTTTAAGACAACGACCGTTATGCATACAAGGACTTGAAGGATTTAAAATGCCACATGGTCCGTGCATCATGTGCATACGAACAACAGCAAAACCTTCAGGGTCATCTAATTCTGATGGAAGCTTAGCAGATACATATCTATCAATACATTCGGTGGTCCCAATCTTATCATCTGGCTGTAGAAAAACCAAAGCATGACAATGCGGGAGACCTCGTTTCTGAAACTCGATCGTATAGATAACTAAACATAAGACAATACTTTAGCTAATGTACAAACATTTGAAAAAAAATGTTTTGATTACAAAACTAAAAAAACAACAAACGAACCTGCTTTTGGTCGACCAAACAGGTTCTTTTTCCGTACATCATTCATAAGCTCGTTGAGTTTTATCTTAAACACACGAGCAATAATATCAGGTCGGTCAGATGCAGTTAGGCCAGGTGTTGTCGCATTAATATGGCGCTCAATTTCGGACCATTTAGGGTTGCAAGTCATGGTGATGAACAAATCTGGACTCCCAGCCCAACGACAAATTGCCATTGCATCTTGATATTGTTGAAGCATGTATTTGGGTCCCCCGGTAAAAGATGCAGGCAAGATGACATGCCGACCAATTGATCCACCAAATGTTTCTCCCTCTGCAATACGATCATGCAGACCATTATAGAGATCTGAACGAATTGTATTTTGATTTCTCTTATACCAATCCAGTTCATGCTCAAGAACAGCTGAATAAGCATCGACCACATAAGTCTGAAACAGACGACCCGACCTATGCAATGTCCTTCCTTCATATCTCCTCACATGTAAACGATAAGAATAATATTCTCTCATAGATACATTTTTTCGATTACTTGTTTCTGTAGTAACATGTAGAGGAATGTTCACATAAAAACCATCTTCACCGTACGGAAACAATAGAGGATATTGTAACGCCATAAAACTGGGGTGAATCTCAGATATACGCTTTACAATGCCAGTGCCACGCTCTTCAATAAGGACATCCCGTGAATCAGTAGGATTACCATCACCCGGGATCAAAGCCGCCACTTCAGAGGCGGTAGGTAAAGAGTACTGTCTATGTTCTGCATTCCGTGTTCCAATCAAGCGAATTCTAACAGGATGCATTGACGTGTTGTCAAACCGTTCCCTGGCCATTCTAAATGCTTGCACTAACACGTTATAATGATCAAGCATGACCGTTAAGTCAGCCACTAAAGATCGAAGCACGCGTTCATCGGCTGAGGGAGAAATGCAGCTTCGTAAAGCCGAAAAACGATTGTCAATCTCATTTTGAGTGTCGTAGATATATAATTAGGCAAACCTCGGGCGACCATCAGGATGCGTAGGTAACAAAGACCCAATTCTATGATGGTTATGTCCATTTAAACGAAACGTGTATGGACCACGACCATCATGCAATTCAGTACTTATTCTCCCACCGGTAGAAGTGAATGCAAACATCGCATTTAAAAGTTTGATATTTTCACGAAAGACCTTCGACCGGTGGTCACCGTGGTTGCCAAGAAGCTGAAGCAACAGTTGTGGAGGATGTTGGAGGAATGGTAGAATGACCTTTCCTTGGCCACAACACAAGGAAAACTTTGGATGCCTTGGCGAGAACGCTTTAACAGACCGTTCGGCGTACCAAACAAATGCCTCACAATGCACACAAACACGATCTGCATCACCGCAATCCCAATACGATGATGTATGACCTGTAAAAATGGCAATTGTGAGCAAACAATATGACTGACATATTAATTCTTCAATAATTATACAGATTAACGTATGAGATGTACGTCGTCTGTTTTCATCAGCATACACATGGCCATGAGATGGAATGTGTTGTTGAGAAGAAGATCCTCGTACACATGCTTGTGAAAGTGATGAATTTAATGGAGATGGCATAACAATGTTTGTTTTACTATCGTAATGAACTCCGTTATTGTCTTGTCCGCCATCTGCATAAGAGGCTACATCAATCTAACGGTCTATCTAGATTGCAAGCCGAATACGTTTGTTATGTAGAATGAAAGCATAACGTATGCCCAAGAGACAGAGGTCCGGAAGAAATCATAAAATATGTATGAACGAACTAAAGCTAACCATAACATCGACGTTGTCTGCTACCAAGCATAGGAGTAGAAGCGACAGGTCTTGCACGTAGGCGAGGACGGCCAGGACACCTCCTACGTTCATGGAGCTCACCATGGGAAGAAACATTTGTTCCCTGAGAAGGCGTTGGAGAGAGTACATTAGAGTCACATGACTCAGACTGAATGTTACGGGGAACCTCCATTATATGCTTCTGTTGTGCGAAAAAACATCACACATACGTTACGTATGGTTTAAAAGACAACGTATGATGCCTTGACAATTAAAAAGACAAATGTCATGGCTTATAAGGCTTGACACACGTCGAATAAAAAAATAAACATATTCTACATATAAGTCCACTGAAGCCATAGTGACTGATACAATAAATATACTTAAAATATTTACTGCAAATCTAATTTGATAAACACATTAAAAACGTATTTAGTGGTCATAAGATATCTATTGCACACATGTCCTTAACCTTCTTATATGTTATATATAAATGCTAATTGGTTTTTGTTTGTATCGTATATATAATGATGCATATTTATTAATAATACATCTATTTATTAATAATAAATCCATCAATGCTTACCACTAAGAAAGACAATAGAGTGAAACGCTAAATCTGCATTGTACCATTGAACTTGTATTCTCACTATATGAGGTTTATACATTTCTATAAAAAAAACCTAACATTACGTAGCAAAAGAACCGTCATAACATCATTAGGCCACATAAAATAATTCAATCACAAAAAAAATATATCATACGTTAAGATTAGCACAACCAAGAAAGGTTAAATGTATTACAGACCAATATATCATACATTTTTTAATAAAACAAAAATACTGATATGAAAACAAATAACCCAATTTTCAAAATGCACACGAACTTTAATAACAACCCATAGCCCTAATAGCGCGTGCCTCAGGCATGTCCGGTTCGTACATAATGGCGGAAAAATCGGTAGACCTCAATATATTAGCTGTAACATATTGTCAAGTATAAGTCAAACCAAATTAAATAACCAATTGCATGAATGTGTGTGTATACACATATATATACATATATATATAAGTATATATATACATATATATACCTATATATGTGTATATATATATGTGTGTGTGTGTGTAGGCAAAGAATATCATACTTTCTGCTAGATGAACCAACTTGACTCGAGATATGTATACAATAGACTTTTTTGACATTGCTAGATAAGTCTTGAACATATCGGTATGTCTCGTATCGTACAAAAACACCTTTATAGTGTCACCGCTGGTACAAACGATTAATGTTAGAAAACGTAAAACACATGTGGAAAATCTTAAATTGGAGAAACGTAAGGAGCACATAAGAGTGGGATGATGGCTGACTCACGTGACATCTTGCAGAGACATAACAAAATGATATCGACCCAATATTCTGTCGCCCGTGACAATTCTTCCAACAACATCTACACCAAACAGACACAATATGCATATTGTGTGTTGAAAGCATGTACTATTTATTATTTATGAATATATGTATGTATGTATGTATGTATGTATGTATGTATGTATGTATGTATGTATGTATGTATGTATGTATGTATGTATGTATGTATGTATGTATGTATGTATGTATGTATGTATGTATGTATGTATGTATGTATGTATGTATGTATGTATGTATGTATGTATGTATGTATGTATGTATGTATGTATGTATGTATGTATGTATGTATGTATGTATGTATGTATGTATGTATGTATGTATGTATGTATGTACAACAACATGAACGTACCAACAAATAGTTTTTGGGATCGTTCGATCGTTGATAAGAGTTTTAATTGAGGGAACTAATGGATATAAATAAAAGCCTTTTGGAATTTCACTGATTAACGGAATAAGTCGTGTGCCTTCATCAATAACAATCTTGAAATCACCGCACACCAACTTGTAGTTGTGATGTTTTGGAAAGTCGCGATGTTTGGAACTTTCAATCTTGAACCGATGCAATATAAAAACACGGCCCACCAATTTCAAGTCATTGTAAACATGCATTAAATGTCTTGGGACAAATGCAGCATTTTTTTGTCTCTAAAATTCAAAATATTAGTATAATAATTTATTCAAAAACATAGATTTTAGGTAAAAGGAAGAAAGAGAATCTCTTACATCTTGATCAATAAAAATAATCAAAAGATCAGTTTGACTAATGTCAGCCGATACAGACTCCACCCACACAAAAGGAACAGTGTACCAAATGCCACAATGTGTTAGTGATGAAAAAACATCAACGCTGTGATGGACGTCCATGTTAAACCAGACCCGTAAACGTTTAAGGTGAACTGGAAAAAAATAGAAGTCTAATATCATGATAATAAAGTAGTAGGCAAGAAATATTAAAATTAATGAAAATGATGATAATCACGTTTAATTTGGGGTAAATCTCAATGCGTATCCATAAAGTGTGCGTTATTCGACATTATAGCATAGTTGAACATCATACGGGCTTTCATGGTAGAATATTAATATGATCTATATCATCGTATAATTATAATATATATATTTGTAAAGATATTTGATAACCAAAAAAACAATGGAAGAAAATACCAAATATAGTAAAAACACAAGCACAACGTTCATTGCAACACAAAAGCAAACAACCATCAAAACTAAATGTCATTCGAACATAAGAAAGACACATGACTAATGTAATCCAACAATAAAAAACAGTAAGCAATAACTAATCACTTGGGTGAAACTATAGTCTCGGTATAGACCGCGCATGGGATGTCGTGAAAATACGAGAGACGACTGAATCCATCAAGGCTATTCGCATGAACATCAATTCGATACATTTCACCCAATATTGTTATCAAAAGACATGAATCGTCTTCATTGACATGTGTGACACGGGATGATGGTCCCAACAGGAGTCGCATGACATTAGAAAGACTAAAAATTTTCATCCACGTCTTACCTTCTAGCTTCCACAACGTAACCGAGCGGTCAACGAATGCATCAATCACAAAAGCGTGTAGGTGATTACGCACACTAACCAAATCAGCAGAACTCCCTTCACTTGCAACAATTGGAAAGCATATTTCACAAAATTCTTTCGAATCAACATCAAAGTGAATTATTACTTTCTCACCGCTCATCAAAAGTTGCGTCACCGTGAAATACAGTCCAGTACCACAAAATGTACCCCCAGACCAATCATAAGTCGCTCCATGGTATGGTCGTTTTTTTACGAAACGTATTGTTCCCCACGAGCCAGATCTCATTGAGTATATATAAATAGTCATTGAACCACGCCTACGCTTGATATGAAGGATGTTGTAATCATTCGAAGAATCAACACAAAAACCAACAGCATCACATTGCATTTTATAAAAACCTTGAGATTTGGAGGTTGACAACTTCTTGTACACTTCGGTCAGTGGATTCCAAACAATCAGCTCAGTTGTGTCTTTGAGAACAACACACAACATACCATCCAAGCTTGCTAAAACCATCATACGGTAGGGATGAGTCGTGAACGGGATTTTAAAATAGTCAAGAGTGGAAAACCGAGGAGATTCATAACTCGACGAATGAATCGAACAACATGTACGACCAAGAAAAAGAATTTTTTGAACTGGTGAAGCCGGCATATACTGACAATGAAGCTTTGCAAATAAATCCGTTGACAGGAACGAATACCACTCTTTGCATACGACTTTGCATTTCGTACAACCTTTGCAGCAAGTCTTGGAAGTATCTTGAACAATATTACAAGAAAAGAAAGATCCGCCATGATCGTTCTAGCTACATTGCGTGAGTTGAAGAAAGACAACAAATTTAAATTCGTGGAACAAAAAAATAATAGTTAAAGGACGAAAGTACACACGAAAATTAAAAAAACACATTGGATGAAATATAATAATAAAATGCAAATAAAAAATAACATAAGAAGAATAAATAATTTTATAAAAAAAGCCCTGACAAGAAAATGTACACCAACTAACACTAATAGTATAATAATTAGAAACGATAAGCAAGTAACAGATACCGTACGTAGTAATGTACATGATACTAACAACGAAGGGCATATAAAATATAGTTTCAAAAGCATATAGCACGACATAATTCTAATTATGTGGCAATTAACGTAAACGAAATGAATAGTCATATAATCATCTAATAAAACATTTTAGGTAAGTATAATGAGTGATACATGGATACGCACCTTTGCAAAATAGACACGTTGGAAATACAGGAAAATTATGTAAGTATAACACGTGAACCCTAAACAACAGACAAGAAGACCAGAAAACAAAGTTAGAAAATGCAAAATAAACGATCTAAATATATGAAATATGACCCAGAATGACAAAGGACATTAAACCAATCTAATATTTTATATTTATTATCTTCAACGACATTACAACACAAAAAATCTTAGATATAGATATTTCCTTATTGCATAGAAACACCTAATATACAATAAACACATAACCTTTCATGCACCACACACATTAGAGATAATATACAAATAAGTATACATACATAATGTTCCATATAAAACCTAATATATTTTATTAAATATCATATTCAATGACATAACCCAATATCAATCTACCGGATCCCTTATGTTATCATCTCAAGTCTCTCATACACAATCCAACCCAACCCAATTATTTATTAAAAAAATTAATTTCTATCTCCTCTACCTATACTCCCCAAATATAAACAACTTTCACTCTCATTAGCAACCCAACCATACCATTTTTTTATCAAATAAAATATAATTGGTTGATTAGTTAGTATTATGTTAAAATTATTAAAGATTTATAAATAAGTACTTTATTTCAATATAATTTGGATCCATGATTATACGATCAAAAATAGAAAATTAAACAGACTATATATTGAAAAACAAATTGATATACGAAAACATATTAATAATATACTTTATAAATAGAAGATATTTTTATTAATTTGATGTTTTTTATATATTTTTGAATTAGATAAAGTTTGATTTACTTCAATTAGAAGTTTTATATAACAAACCAATTTAATAGTCCATTAAGCCCATTCAATTAAAAAGGCATTGTAGTTGTACAAGTTGACTTTAGTCCACATTCTAAATATCGAACCCTTGCTTCCAATTGACATTGGACTCACCACAAAACCCCCAATTCAACCATCTGCAAAGGCGAACCACGTCTAGGGTTTTGCGGCCGCAAAGGCGCAAACCCAATCGCGAGATCTGGTGTTTCGATCTTCATCGCTCATCTACCCCCACCAACCCTCACCCGTACAGGGTCTCTGCATCGTACAACACGTGGCTGCTGCAGATTCATGTTCTTGAATTTGTTTCCTAAAGATGGAGAGAAGCCATATCCTATATTGTAAGTGATTTTGTTCTCAATTAGTAACCTAGTCTACTATTAACTGTTGAGTTTGTTTGAAAATCATTCCCTTTGTATAGCAGATCTGATGGATATAAAGCGGCAACTACGGTTCCTTCCAGGTTGATGTGGTTTGTTATGTGAACCGACAACCAATTGAAGATTTTCGGGTGAACCCGTGATAAACAGTCTCCTATAAGCGTCTTTAGTCTGTCAATCTCATTTATATTGTATTAAATTTATCAATTTGTATCTTGTGGAAATTAGGATTTTGGTTAAATTCATTGATGTTTAATTATGAGTTCAGGTTAATACAGGGATATGCATGTCTTGTTTTTGAGATTTTATCATCATGAAAGGGCTTTTACCATATCCAGAACTCATAATTTGTTGAAATTTTATTAGCTAGTAAGGGCTTTTACCATATCCAGATCTCACAACCTGATGTGATATGATCATCATGAAAGGGCTTTTGCCATATCAAAGTTTTTTTGTAGCTAGTAAGTTTTAAAGAGTTCATCTCTTATGTTAAGTTCAATATAGGGATATGCATGTCTTGCTTTTGGGATTTTGGTACATGATTTCCTGGAACTTTTTCCTAATATGATCATCATAAAAGACACTGCTGGTGTCAAATTTTCTATAATCTAAAGTTCACCAGGTTGTAATAGAGTACCTTGGTTGACTTAAAAGGTCAAAACTATATCTCTTTGTAGTATCTATTCAATTGCCAATTTTCTATAATCTAAAGTTCACCAGGTTGTAATGTTAAACGCAACTTTACCCTTAGCCTTGGATCAACTACGTGAGGAATTCATGGATCTAAATTATATGTTGCTTATTATTTTGTATAATTGCTTATTTTTTAGTATTTTCATGTCCACATTGCCTGTCCACCATGAATATTGATAGCATAGGGCTTAATCTTATTAACGATTTAACCCTTAGTGTTGTTAACAATCATTGATTTCCTATGTGTGACTATCCACCATTACATAGGGCAGAAATTATGGCCTATATAGAGGCTCTACTAACCTTGACTATGATTGATCTTTGTAAAAACATGAATGTTTTAGAGGATTAACAGCGATTATATGGTTGTTTATTGAATATTAAGACTATAAGCCTAAAATGCTATACAGTAATACATCCAAATTGCTTTCTAAACAACAAAAATCCAAATCATAAACAGCACACTAGGTGGGCCTAGTAAATCGACTAAATAACAAAAAAATACGTTGACATGAGCATATATTGTTAGATGTTATAGGAGGAGATGCTAAAAAATACATACCTTATAATATAGCTCTCAGAAAGATGGAAACATCCTGAAATGAAACTGGTTTTAGCCAGTAGGCTGCCTATATATAAGCCAGCAAAAAACGGTTTTTCTTAACCAACTCCACTATACCACTAAGTCAAGTGGACCCCTAAATAAAAGGATGATGAAATAACTGATTTGAAATCAGTGATATTTAGTTAATTTTAGATACAAATGTCTTGATGAATCTTACTAAGATACTGGACCGAATTAATTGCTATATGGTAGACAATAGTACAAAGCATTGTATGTCATCATAGAGTTGCCAAAGGAAAGTTAATTAAACCCCCGAAATTTAATTAAGCATTATATTTCATCATAGAAAAGTTAATTAAACCACTGCAGGAGGATGTACAAAAGTAAAATTGTTTTATGCTGTATATTTTATGACTATTATACAGAAAGTTGTACAATTGATAATAGCATAATGATTTCATGCTGCATATTTTGCCACTAAATTTGAGTATTTTTATATAATTGCTTGTTTTTTATAACTTTTCTTACTTTTTATTCCTTTAAGTTTTACTATTAGCTTGATTTGTATTTTTTTCAAGTGATTATTAAACAGAAAGTTTTCATAAGTTATAGTTATTTGAATAAGAGTAAATGTAATGCATGACTAATTTGATAGTGTGTTCTTCCAGTTAGTCAATTTTTTTATTACCTGACACATATAGAAGATTTTGCTGGGGACCCGACATTTTTAGGGTGCTTCTATACAAATGAACAAATGTGCAGTGTAACTTTTCGCTTCATATTGCATGTAATAAAATATGTTTGTTCTGTTTATATCCTATATGTTATTTGATTATGATTATGTGATACTTTTAAGTTGATATATTAAGAAAGTATTGCACACCTTTTGACTATATTGTTACATTTAAGTTGATACTTTTAAGTTGATTATGTTTTGAGTATATTGTTACATTAAACCTTTTGTCATCATGTGGCTAACAACTATTTTGTACATAATTGCTTATTTTTTTAGGTATTTTCATGTCTGCCATTACATAAGATGCAAAATGTGCCTGTCCACCATTAGTTTTGATAGCTTAGGGCTTAATCTTAGTTGAATATCTAATGTATTTACTTATTTCCTACAGTCCGTGCATATTACCCCCAACATGACCGCACTTGCATTCACAGAAGGCGAACAGAGGCACTCAGAAAGACAGAGGTAAATCTTTATTATTTAATAATCTACAACTGATCGTTGAATTATAATGACAATACAATGCTACATACCTTGTCGTGACTATGACTTTTCGTACCATGCATTTGTGCACTATCTCATTTCTTTAACAAACACTTAATATAAATTGGAGTAATATTAAGAATTATGTACCTCACACTCGACTTGATTCATGATTGGCTCACACGCTTTGTATAATGGCACCACTGAAATATATTGAACATAAGTTTATTTAAATAAAATAATCAAATTCCATCATATGAATGTCTTAAAAATACAGTACTTGCATTAAATGAAATCTATCCAACATATGTCTCAATTATTTTGAATTAGCGCATTACGTTAGAAACAATGCTACGGAAATAATAATACCTTTTATCTTATTGATAATTTTTTACAACCTAAAAGTAACATACGACTGCCATTAACAAATATAACTTTCTTCACCCTAATGTGTGTCACTATCGTGTCTTTGAATGATCTTATGAGTGCAAATGAGTTTTGTCATGTCAGATCCAAGCATAAAACATGAACCATTCACACAAGCGCAAAACATTAGTATACTAAATTTCAAAATTAATGTAACACATAGGATTCAACATATCCAAGATGATTAAGTTGAACTTGTGATGGAAAAAAATCTAGTTACTGAGGTCGACACTCACAATGCTCTTTTTAGATTATTAAATCCCCATAACTAATGGAGTTGAATCACATTTTAATGTCAATCATATTTTATATACATTTTAATGTGCAAAAACTAATAGAAATTATATCTTAATCTAATTAATTTTGATAGAGAAACATTTTTTGATAATTTTTAGATGATAATGATCATGTTTGGGACAAGTTTTAGGATTCTAAACATGAACATTGTGGTGGATGGCTTTGTTTAAGACATTTCCATTGTTTTCTTTCTCTATCTGGTGATCCTATATTGTACCGAAATCTTTATCGTACAACCATAAACAGTTTTAGAAGCATATTACTAATGACAAATCAATAGCTTTAATACAAGATCACAATTTAGAGAAACAACACAACACGATTACTAAACATAAAACACACAACACCACATAATAGTGAAACATCCTAATAAAACATGACCGACCAAATACTATAAAAAGGGATAGAACTGATATTACCTAAAACCTAATAAAATCCCTGCACGAACATAACATAAAGCAAACCGAATATAACCCCTAGACAGACCTAGGGCGGTTGCGACTAAAAACGAACACTTTTGGAACCTTTAGGTTTTTGTTGAAAGTGTGGATAGAGTCTGGTGAATCACCCGAGTCATCATCGGAAGGGTCAAACTCATAGCCGTTAACATCACAGCTTTGTTTGTCAATGTCAGGCCTTGTAGGGGTTGCATCAGGTATGTCATCTGAACTATCAATCTCTACAACCTCATTCCACTTCCAATTTGATAGATTTTCAGCCCTTTTTTGTTTCTTTCTTGCCTGGGAATCCTGAAAAAAAAATTAAAGCCAACACAGAAGAGGAACAAAGAGTTAGCCGATTATAAATGTAAGCAAAAAAAACATGAAATCTTGTGTATACATAAACTAAAACTAATCACCTCAACACCAAATTCACGAGAAAGCTGTTACACATAGGCCATTAGAAGGCCCAAAAATAGAAAACATAAATACATTACGAAAGCTCTACAAAACAATGTGCAAACTTTGGATTTTTTTATAACAACTCACATTTTCCTCTCGAATGGGGATTTTGCTGGATTTGTTCTCCATCTTGGAATATTAGCAGAATTGTTGAAACTTTTTTTCCCAGATGCACTACTCTGCCCTTATATAGGTAGAATAGAATGCAACTGCTCACCCCACTAACTTTTTTTCTGCAAAATGAGAGGAAGTATGGACCAATCAGCTTCTCTTTGAACTGATTGTTTAAACTGCCACATTTTACGAGTTAGTGGGGTAAATTCATAAAATAAGGCTGATTTAAATCATTGAAAACCGCTAAAAGTTTTGGTATTATTGAATTTATATAAAAAATAGATGCCCTGTAAATTAACTAAACATAAAAACCTCTTTAAGAGTTAAGTTGATCTCAAGTAGGTAATAGTTAAGTTGATTCATAACGGAGTATGAGACACAAATCCAAATATTGTTGTTTGATGTTGTTCACATCTCAGTATGTATCACGATTAAAATACCATTCAATTGTTAAATTTTTATTTACAATATTTGAGTGTGTTCCATTATATATTCCAAAAGAGTCAAAGATCAAAGGCACGCCTAAACTCACAAGTGTATATTCATATAGTTTTTATATGATAAAAAATGGTTACAACTGTATATTAAAAGTTATTGCAATAATATGCAATTAAACAATCAGTTTGAAACAAACAACAGTTGTTTAAGACGCTATTAAATGTTAAACACACATAACTATGCGACGGTATTTAATATTTCACAAAACTTATAAATATAAGTCATAACTTAATATACTGAGGTCGACACTCACAATACTCTTTTTAGATTATTAAATCCCCATAACTAATGGAGTTGAATCACATTTTAGTGTCAATCATATTTTATATACATTTTAATGTGTAAAAACTAATAGAAATTATATCTTAATCTAATTAATTTTGATAGAGAAACATTTTTTGATAATTTTTAGATGATAACGATCGTGTTTGGGACAAGTTTTAGGATTCTAAAGATGAACATTGTGGTGGATGGCTTTGTTTAAGACATTTCCATTGTTTTCTTTCTCTATCTCTACGACATTTAAATATGAACCACCTATCTTAATACCGATAATCATATAAATATAAAAATGAGAAATATAGCATTGAGAATAACTACACACCATCACATTACATTGTATACTTTTTCTTTGTTAGATTTAGGTTTCATCTTATGGTTGCATTTGATCATATTTGAATATAAATTTTTGTTAGATGAAGATTGATTTTTTGGCATACAAATAACATCTCGCAGCTACACTCAATAAATATTTGTATCAGGCTGAAGTTTCCAATTTCCATTCCAAATACGTGGGTGTGGGAGAGTGATATTTATTAAAACAATAAATTAGTTTACAAAGACAAGAAAAAATTTTGGTTACTTCAGCCTAATACAAATTCATTGGTATACAGTAGACAATGGTACAAAGCATTATATTTCACCGTAGATTTACCAATGGAAAGTTAATTAAACCTCTTGAAAGTTGATTAAGCATTATATTTCATCATAGAAAAGTTAATTAAACCAGTGCATGATGATGTACAAAAGTAAAATTGTTTTATGATGCATACTGCATTTAATAAAATACGTTTGTTCCGTTTATATCCTATATGTCCTTGGATTATGATTATTTGATACTTTTAAGTTGATATATTAAGAAAGTATTGCAAAAGAGTAATTATACAAGCTTCACACCAGGCTTAGTGGACAAACCAAAAATTAAAGAACCAAAGCACTTATGGAATGTCATACGAGTTTTTGTCGCAACCCGAAACCTTTTGATATTGTGATATGATTATTCTAAATTACTTAACATTTTAGTATGAGAAGGTGTTAGAAGTTCATTAACACAACCCATACAGAAAGGCTACCATTTTATTGAGATGTGCAACATAACTTGCTTATATTTTTCATGTGTTGCTCGAACGTTATGAGTTGCTTAATCATAATGTGATTGTTTCTCTATGACCTTTGAGCTTCTAAATTTGAAAGATAATATGTAATTGTTGTTATTTGATTGTTTCGATCATCTGAGGTACGTTCTAATTAGTGATTTTGACTTATACTTGAATCCAGTAGAATTTTTTACTAACAAAGGTAAAGTCCTTACTCATCTTAAGGTAATCGATACAAAATTAATATTTAGCAATTGTTATCGTGCTTTTTTTTAACTTAATGCAACTTTCTAGTATTTTCATAATTGTTTGGACATGTATGTTTTATATTATTTATGCTATATGTCATGGAATTATAAGAAATCTTTTGAGTGTTCATCATGATAAATATATCTGGTATCTCTAATTCCTTTTTTTTATTTTTATGTAAAGCTTGTATGAAGTTGTGTGTTTTATAAGTTCGGATTTAAAAAAATGTGATTAGGTTTGGATTAGAGGAAGAAAATAAAGATCTTCATTAAACATATGTTCACATACCAACTACCATTTAACAAAGTTCGAATGCTAATTCACACGACAACTTCAAAAATTAATACATGAATATATGTGTTTAGGAGTTCCTTTCTTTGTGGGATGATAGTTGCTTGTTTTCACTATATTGTTACATTAAAAACATTTGTCATCGTGTGGTGCTTACTATTGTGTATAATTGTTTATTTTTTTGTATTTCCATGTGTGCCATTACATAAGACACAAAATGTGCCTGTCCACTGTTAATTTTGATAGCTTAGGTCTTAATAATGTCATCGAATGAACCCTTAGGGTTGTTAAAAATAAGTGACTCTCTACTGCATTAGCATGTATGATTAATTAGCATATGCTTTAGAGGGAAATTCTTTTTAATACCTTATTTTTTTATAAACACATTGTGTTATTGGCATCACCAATTTTACACTTAAACCTATCCAAGTATAAAAAGAGACTAAAACTGGAATCCTGTAAATACATAACCAAATAGTATTAGATCATAGCTGAGTAAATAAAACAATTACCAAAAGCACGACAACCATACCTTGTAAACAAACAACTGCAAAATGCAAACTACAATCCTTTGTCCAAAACATACCAAATTTAAGTATACAAAACAAAAATTCAATCATGAAACTACCGACACGACAAATTTACAGATTCATAGTCGGATTGGAATGAAAAGATGTTATATAAACGCTGCACAGCAATGACTGACTGAGCCACGCCCGATCTGTAGAAGGTTAGGTTACTATCCTTATATTCCCATGACTCAAAGAACACATCTAAAACTGTTTGTCTATCTGCCTTCACCCATGTATCGTGGGCTGAAAGCACCCAAACATCTCGTGTATCATTGACATGAACACAAACAATGGCCGCTCTTCCTTTGTGTTTAATAAGCTTCCACGAAGAGTACAAACAATAAGCAGCTATTGATGGGATTGGAATAGTTTGATATTTATGAGTAGAAGAATCAATTCTGAGTATCTGATTATTTTCTAGGCCTATGTAGATACCCCCTCTTGCTACAATGGCCTCATCATTGGTAACCTCACAATCATGGGCCAATTGTATAGGTTCCTGTAGTCTCCAAGCCCAAGCAGCCGAGTCAAATATCTCGAAACGATATGTCATACATACGACAACGCCCCTTTTAATATTACTGCAAAAAGATAAAATCAAATTGATACATTTGAAGACAATTAAACGTATGACAAAGACTATGCATACCTACCCTATGACATATAAAACTTACAAATAAACAATTATAGATTTCATATGGTACAACTCACGTTTGGAGGCTTGATAAACGAAAAGCAAACATACCTTCCTTTAGGAATAGACAAACGAAAGATCTTGTAATGTAACGGATGTGACCCTAATGTTACAAACGCGACCTTTGCTGTAGGATATTTCAATTTTGGATTTGGAATAGCCCGCATATTGTGACTTGCCGGCTTAAACAATGCATAAACAGATAGTGGTCGGACCCACAGATGTGCAATCTCGACCACTAAAACACCTTGTTCTGATGCTGCATGAATTATGGTCCACGGTGCCATATAACCAATATCAAGCGATCGTGAACCGGATGAAGCCACAAAATGTATCTGGCGAAGACTTAAGAAGTTTGGGCACTGAACAATGAAACCTGCGAGCACGTGATTATCTATTTTCTGTCGCTCCAAGACATTTGCATCGTAGGACAGTAACTCAACTTCCCTGCAAGTACATCTAATTGAACTCAGAGATTTCAACGATGTTCTTGCTAGTATTTTCGAGATAATGTTCGAATCAAACAGGCGAACCATTGATGGAGGCTGACCGCCGGCAGGCCTACAAAGCCCCATCTAGAAATAAAACACGTAAATTAGACAATAAAACTAAAAAAAAATCATACATGGGTGTAATTAGCATGAATTCAATCAGTTAGTATATAATTAGTAGGGCCCGACCTACTAACAAAAGGTAGTAGTACATCAACTGATTTAGTTTTTCTCATTTCTTGTTCATTAAAGTTTAGTTGTTTTTTTTACGATATCTGCTCTTTAATTTCATTGTAAAACGGAAAATTGGATAGTATATCAAGTAATTTAGCTTTATTTCATTAGAAACCAATAGTATGTAATGCTATTATTGATTTATATTTCTATGTTTTTATAAGGTATTTTCACCAGAAAATGAAGAAAACTGACTATTATCCTTCATTTACTGCAGTGCTGCAATGACTACAGAGATACGTGAAGAGGTTGCTATCAAGAAAATCAGCCACGCATTTTGTTAACTAAAATGTTTGCCAAATGGACATTAAGAGAACTCAAACTTCTACGGCACATGGATCATGAAAATGTGAGCTTTCTTACTGATGTTTTGGTTGATTTTGCATATACATGGTTTTAACCTAATGTAAAGTTAAGCTTATCCGGTATGCTTCCAAGAATCAAAAGTGCCTTCAATTAAGTCGAGTTAATAATTTTGTAGCTTGTACCTCTAATACAAGTTTGTGGTTTATCTAGTTATAAACAAAGAAACCTAATGAAACATCTGGGAAAATTGGATTGTTAAAGTGTTATTAAGTTGGGTCATTTTAATGTTAGTGGGATTGACTATTATGGGAATATCTAACATATTTACTTATTTCCTACAGTTTGGGCAAATTACACGCAACATGCCAACGTTTGCATTAACGGAAGGCGAACGGAGACACTCACAAAGACGGAAGGTAAGTCTGTTTAATTTATTACATCTAAAAGTGTTCGATGAATTATAATGGAAATACAATGGTACTTGCATTATCCGGACTATGAAGCCTGACTATGACTTGCCGTATCAAGCATTTGTGCATTATCTCATTTCAATACAAAACACTTAATAAAAATTGGAGTTATATTAAAAATGACATACCTCACACTCGCCATGATTCCTCATTGGCTCACACGCTTTGTATAATTGCACCACTGAAATATATTGAACATTAGATTATTTATATAAAATAATCAAATTCCACCATACAGGTTCCATAAATATTTAATACTTGCATTAATGAAATATATCGAACATGAGACCCAATTATAGTGAATAAGCGCTTTACGCTTAGAAGCAATGCATTGAAAATAATTATACCTTCTAATTTATTGATATTTTTTTAACAACCTACGAGTAACGTACGGCTTCCATCAACAAAATATAACTTTTTTCACCATAATGTGTTCCAGTACGGTGTCTTTGAATAATCATATGGAAGTCAAAACTTTAAAAGTACCATATAGTTCCACATAAATTTAGAAAAATCTCATTACATGTGATGTAACGAATATTAGTGTCACTTGTTAACAAAAGGTTTCAGTACGTAGCTATTACTTTATTTTTTGAATCAGTATTACTTCCTATATCACAACTGGTTGGATATCAGATGTGTATTTATTATGCGACATTGTATAGGACAAATATTTAAACTTTAATACAAAAACACAAAATAGAGAAACAACACCACCCGTTTATAAACATAAAACACAGAAGACAACATACGTAGTGAAAGAACCACCCGTTTATAAACATAAAACACAGAAGACAACATACATAGTGAAAGATCCCGATAAAACATAACTGACCAAATTCTATGGAAAAAAGATAGAACTAATATAACCTAAAACCGGATAAATTACTTGCACGAAGATAACATAAAGCAAACACAACTTAACCACTACACAGACCTAGGACGGTTGTGACTGAAAACAAACACCTTTGGAACCTTTAGGTTTTTGTTGAAAGTTTGGAGGGATTCTGCTGTATCACCTGAGTCATCATCGGAAGGGTCAAAGTCATAGCTGTTAACATCACAGCTTTGTTTATCGCTATGAGGGGTTGCATCAGGCGTGTCATCTGAACTGTCAATCTCTACAACCTCATCCCACTTCCAATTTGACAGATTTTCAACCCTCTTTTGCTTTTTTCTTGCCTGGTAATCCTGAAAAAAAATTAAAATCAACATACAATAGGAATAAATGATTAGCCGACAGGAACTTTAAGCAAAAAAAGACAAGAACTATTGTATATACATAAACAAACAAATCACCTCAACACCAAATTCACGATAAAGCTGTGAAACATAGGACCTAAGGTATTGTGTGTAGCTAAGAACATCAAAACTCTCATCATCCAGGTGCTGTCATTAAATAAATTCTTCCATAAGAAGGCCCAAAACACAAAACATAAAGACGTTACGAAAGATATTCAAAATAATGAGCAAACTTTCGACAGTCCTACTAATAACTCACATTTTCATCGCGAGGGGGGCTTTTGCTGGATTTGTTGTCCATTTTGGAAATCAGAAGTAATGGTGTAGAATTTTTTCCCAGTTTAAAATAATCTGCCCTTATATAGGCAGAATAGAATGCAACTGCCCACCCCACTAACTTTTTTTTGCCAAAATAATAGGAACTATTTTAAACTGCTTAAACTGCAGGTTAACAGCCTGTTTAAACTGCTTGCTTGTTTAAACTACCTGGGTAGTTTCTGTGTTAGTGGGTAACATTCATTCAGAAAATACTTAAATTTTTGATTATGTATCACACGTATAAACTGAAGGTTTAAAAAGCCTGTTTAAACAGCTTGTTTAAATAATTGGAAGGAAGTATTTTGATATATTATGTTAACTATTTATACTTTACAAAATATTAAAGTACACTGGTAGGAAGTTGTTGTTTTATGTAATTTTAATTGTTTAACTTATATAATCTATACTTTTTGTGTTCCCTCTTCTAGCATTGAATGAAATTAATAAAAAAACTTCAATCGACAGTGTAAATCAGACTTACCTAAATTAATACATTATCTTAAAAACTCAAAATTTTAAGAAATACAAATTATAACAATTATAGTGTAATTAATGTATGACACTAACATGAATTTCTTTCATTCCTACAGTTGATATTTTTTAACATGAATTCCGTTCAATAGTTAATTGTTTGTTCATTATTTGGAATGTTTCGAATCGATTTATGAAAACAGCAAACGAATATATACAGCAGTTTGACACGCGGAATCAAGAAGACTGTCTGGATCATATTTCATTTAAAAAACCCTGTGATGTGAGTTATTCTTTGACCTAGACTAAATCGAACGCCAAACCTACTGGAATTAATGTATGTTACAAAAGGAAGTCCAGCGATAAAGTCATAACATAGTTGATTACGTGGTAAATGCTAATTATATTGTAACTTTTGTAATTAATTTATTGGAAAAAATTTAAATACATGTCAACAGGATGACCTATTTTATGGTGAAAGATTGGTTCAATTCTCATGCATGCAGGCCAGGAGTGAGTAATCAAGCTTTAATATTTTTTCTCCTGAAGTAAAATCCATGCTACTCTAAATAAACCATGTTAAATTATTTATTAACAGGTTTGAACCTGAATTTACAGTTTGAACATAAGTTTAAAGTAAAGATGCTTTGCGTCTTAGCTGCAGTGAGCTACAACCCAAGTAACGAATGATTATAGCTACATTTTCTAATTTCCATTCCAAATACGTGTGCGTGGGAGAGTGATATTTATTAATATAATTAATTAGTTTACAAAGACAAGAAAAAGATATTGGTTACTTTAAGTAAAACACCAAACATATAAATCAATAAAACATAATCAAAACAAATAACACATACTTATATTTAAAAAGCTTCGTGTGTGATACATAAAAACTATGATCTAACAATATGGAAAATGAAGTGCTAAGAAACTAAACATCAAAGAAAAAAAACACTTATCGGCAAATATATTACACTTCGTCTTTACTTGGAGACTCATTGAAAAGTTTTCTTTTTGCCCGGATGCTTCTTTTTCTTTTGTTGTATCGATGGGACTGATCTTCACTGGGCTGAGAAGTATGGCGGGCTTTGGAGCACCGACACTTGTTTGCATCGTAGTACCACTCGATCATACCAAGGTATCGATGGCATATAATCCGGACATTGATGGAACTGTGGAAATTACATGCCATGGCCTGTAAAATATCAGACCATAATTGGTTTCTTGAAACCTTTTGATACCCACCCCTTTTATGTACTTCCATATATAGCTTAAACAGATCAATATTTTCTTCAGGCTGCAACCCTATTGGAACCGGCCATTCAATACCAACCTTAAAAAAGGAGAAGAGCATCCAATAAACAACCTCATAAAATACAAATCTATAAGAATCTGGGTCAGCCATGATAATATCATAATTATCCAACAATTGTAGAAACTTCACTGCATCTGATATTGTTGTAATTTCTTTGGTCATTTTACTTTTAACCTGTAAACAATTCAGTTGGGTAGAAAAATGCCATTAAAAATAAACTCTATAATGATTGCATATTGATTTTTTATAACAAAATATAACAACATATTATAGCAGGTTTTTCTACAAAAGTAAAATTGTTTCATGTTAATTATGCTTGTTACCGCAGGACAATGGACATGAGATGAAGCTGCGAAGAATGTTTCCATTGAAACCTCGTCTACCATTTGATCCAGGAACAAAAAATGCAAGAGCAACACAGCAGGTTAGGCTGCTTTTATGGATGATAGCTTGCAATTGACAGCCTTTACATATCCAGGTACAAAAAAATGAAACAACAGCCCAGCAGGTAAGGACTGCTTTTATAGATGACAGGTTGCAGTTAGAGGGGTAACTGCAACCCACGTTTTAGAACCTGTTAATATGGGCAGTGCTGAAAAACCACCGTTAACTGCAGTGGAACATGCAACGTGGGTAGGTTCTAGAAGGTTGCATGTCCATTGATGAAAAAACTGGATGTAACTGCCGCTAAACCGCCTTAACTCCTGAAAACCAACCTGTAACCGTCAAAACCGTCGAGTTTAGACGGTGAGGATTTAGTTTCAACTTGATCCAACGGTCCAGATCAATATTACCAGCGGTTATAATATATAATATGTTCTGTTTCTCAACACATAAAAAAGTCTTGATTCATAGATTATATGCTTAAATCGGCAAGTTTTCGGCTAATTTTCTTTTACTATTAGTAAGAACCAAAACAAATCAACAGGTTGTAGGTTTTATAATCTTGAGATGCAATAGTGCTTGAAGGAGCTCACTCGATTTAGGTGATCTCGACACTCAGCCTAAGCCATTTCTTTTTGCGTTGAGCTTGGAGTGGTGTTGTAAACATCATAGGAACATGTCAAATGGGTTCCGTGACCGTAGCCTCGGCCTAAGGGGACTAGGGTAAGTCGTTTTGTTTCTTTAAAGTTATTCAACTTTTATTGGTTGTTCTAATCTTGTATAGCTTTTTTTATTTTTTTAAATGTTACATGTTTTAAGTTGGAGTAAATCAAAAGAAATATATAAACCTTGGTTATTATTTACTGCTTACTTTTTCGATTTAAATAAATTAAACAATTGGTTATTATTTCGTGAAAAATTTCCCCACCATTACCTCAAATTTACTACTATGAAAAAAAACAAGTGATGAATAGTAAACTCTTGATGAATAGTAGAATAGTGCCCGGCCCTCTTCCCCTTCTTCTTCCTTTTTCTACTCCCTGCAACATTTGACCATCAACAACACCACTGTCACTTTCTCCACCACCACTACCACACTATCACCACTGCAGCACCGTCCATCGACCACTATAGCATCGACCATCGATCACCACAACACCAACAATAGACCACCACATCGCGTGTCCCACTTGCTTGCTTCATCTGCCCTCTTTGCGAGGGTTTGCGCGTCCATCAACTCACAACCATTAAACCCTTCATTATCATATCATTCTTCTCAAATCATCGACATCCACTTCGATTCCACATCCACTTCGTGAGTAGAATTACACTTCAAGTCTTTCCTCTGCCTAACAAGAAGATAGAGGAAAGACCTACCCTCCCCAGACCCTGCTTATTGAGTGGGATATACTGGGTTGGTTTGTTTGTTTGTTTATTTGTTTGTTTGTTTGTTTGTTATCATTTCCAATTAGGTGCTAATCTTTAGGGTTTTGCAGGGCTTGCATCTGAACAGCATTCGATGTCAGTGGATGTAATAAGAAAGGCGTTTCAGCCAACAGAAGAGGGGTTTTTATCGATTGTTGCTAAACAGTGGACGGTGAAACCACAGTTGGCGGCAGTTGGAACTTGTTGCTTGGTTGGAGTGATATGTGGAGGGAACCTTTACATTGCTAATGTTGGTGATTCACGGGCGGTTTTGGGAAGAGGTGTGAGGGCAACTGGTGAGGTTATTGCCATACAGTTATCGATGGAGCATAATGCGAGCATAGAGTCAATTAGGCAGGAGCTCCACACTTTGCATCCTGATGATCCTCAGATTGTAGTTTTGAAGCATAATGTATGGCGCGTGAAGGGCCTCATACAGGTATAATTCATGACTTTGTGTATTTGTAGTTCATGATGGTGCCTTTTTTAGATAACTGAAGAGTTGTTACACCTTGAGGGGATGTTGAGTGTGTGTTTCAAGTGATTAGTGAATGCTTGAAGCATGTAAAAAGCAGTTCTTGATAGCTTGGCAAAAGCTGACTTTGATTTTGATATTGTCATGCCTTATGTTCTAACGAGCCTCAAGAAACCTTAATCACTGAGAATAACTTTAATAAACTGATAGCTTGTGCTTTTTGTCACCATGAAGTCAAGAACTATTCGATTGGTTGAATAGTTGAGTAGCAAGCCTGATGAACCAAATTAATTTACTGTTGATCTCAATTCTTAAGGGTGAAATGAGTTGCTTTACAAACTTGATACGGAAACAATGACTTTTTCTGTGTAGGAAAAGTAGATAAACAACATTGATTGTATACTCAGCAAGATTAGAATCATGTAGAGGAAAGGATGGAAACAAATATACGTCAAATATGAATTTAAGAAGTACCAAATTAGACTTCTAATTTTGATGTTGTATTTTTTTTTTCATTTTGCTAGGATAGTTTTGAAGCAATATACTTGAACTGACCTCAACTTTCTGATGTCGCATTCTTTTAAATTACAATCTGAATTGAATATGCACATTGTTGTAGTCTTCCTAATTCTTACTGATTATACCAGCTGTCCTTGTAAACTGTCTGTTGTTCTTATCAATTGTTAGGCTTCATCTTTTAATTTGTAGTAATTTAGAATAAGCAATTGTATATTTCATAAGGAGATGGTAGTTATATTATGTTTTTCATTATTTTGACTGAAATTGGTTTTAGAATTATATCATGTTTTTTACTCTATGCAGCATATCTTATGTTGATTTTGGAATTCAATATGTTGTTGGAATACTATGATTTGGGAGGATGATGTTTCGGATTGTGTTTGCAGATATCAAGATCAATAGGTGATGTATACCTGAAGAAGGCAGAGTTTAACAGGGAGCCATTGTATCCAAAGTTCCGGCTTCGGGATCCTATCAAAAGGCCAATATTGAGTTCAGATCCGTCCATATCTGTTCATGAAATCCAACCTCACGATCAATTTCTAATATTTGCATCCGACGGTCTGTGGGAGCACCTTAGCAATCAGGAGGCAGTTGATATAGTCCAAAATAACCCTCTCATAAGTCCATTAGAGGTGACAGGTTCAACGCATTTGTTCATGAACAATCCAATGCGGATTGTGTTTTATGTCAAACGGGTCCACTAAATATTGATTACTATCATTGTAGGTTTTTGTGATTAATGCTATAATGTTATCATCTTTTGTAGCCATTATCAATGCATTATTTATTTTGATAAAGAACTTATGACGGGCAAAAGGTGTCGGTTGACCCACCGGCCCGACCCAACCTGTGCAATATGGTCTGGTTCAACCAAGCGCCTTATAATCCGTTAATGAACAACCTGACCAGTCCTTACATAATGATAAATTTGATAACATGCATGAAAAAGCTGATTTTGTGTGTTGCAGGGAAGTGCAAAGAGGCTGGTGAAAGCCGCCTTACAGGAGGCGGCAAAGAAGCGGGAAATGAGGTACTCAGATCTGAAAAAGATCGAGAGGGGAGTAAGGCGGCATTTCCACGATGACATTACAGTTATAGTCGTGTTTCTGGACTTGAATCTCGTTTCAATTTAAATTGTATAAAGTACTAGTAACCAACATTCATATATGTTTAATTAATTGCTAACTTAATTTTAAAATAACAAATATAGTGTATCTAATGAAAGTAAAAGATATTAAAGGGAAAAAAACGCTTGAAATAACTTTTAATATAACATCTGAAAAACTGGTGAAATTTTCTGAATTCAAAGTTGTCTGTAAGGGAATTTGTTTTTATCTCATTGTCATATATTTTAATACAAGAACATACTTTTGAATCTATTTGAAATTTAACATCAGACACATAGAATGTTATTTGAATAGATTGGGAAACAATTTTATATTAGAAATAGTCTGTGATAATAGATTAGTTATGTTGATATATGTAGAGAATTTGGAATCAAACTTGGATGATTAGATAGACTTGAATCACACTTTCAAATTGAAATTATTCGGTGCTTCACCCGAATATCTCAATTGGATACAACTTAGATTTGATCAAGAACTAGGTATAATATTGTGTGTGCTTTTGTGAACCAGAAGAAAAGAATTCGAGAAAGAGTGACCAAATGTCTGCAATTTGATTTTCAGAAGATTCGGATCCAAAATTGCCAGTTGGCAGTTTTAGTTTTAAATCATAAAGACCTAAAAGGTGCGCCTTTTTCATAATGACCCCAGCTAGGGATTGCCGCCCCTTAGACTCTGCTACCAGGAGCGCTGCCATCGGAACCCCGCCAAAGAGGGGTTGCTCCCCCTATTGCTTTGAGACTTCGTTCTTAAGATCACAATATACTCAAACTATCATGCACTTCAAACCTCCTATCTTGTGTGATGGATTATTATGATCACATTGATCATCTAGTTACTTCAATTACACTAAAATATCTAAAAATATCAACTTAAAAAGACATTAAATCGGTTTTAGGTTATTTGAATATGAACGTATCTTAACTGAATTTGAATTTATCATTTTGGATTCGAATGTGAAACCGATTCTAATGCTAAGATTGAAATATCAAAATTCGAAATTTGGTATAGATTACGATCCGATTTAGTATTTTTGCAACCCACAACATAAGATTCTTGACCTAGTAAGAGACATACACATAGTTGGCCCAGCCTGCTCCGATGGCCCATACATGCACAAGTCACAACTTCTCATTCGGCAGTCCAAAAAGGCCCAATATCTACCCATAAAAGGCCCATAAAAGGTGAATAATTATTAATGAGCGTCTGTCATCTTAAAATGGAGAGTGGCTATTTTGGTGAAGTGTTTGGGATTGCTTATTAGAACAACTTTTGACTTTTGTAATGGGTGAAAAGTAAAAAAATACGCTCTAAAAGTCACCAAAAGTCAAAAATTCTAACTTTTGGTGACTTTTGGAGGGACATTTTTGACTTTTCATCCATTTCAAAAGTCAAAAGTTGTTTTTATAAACAATCCCAAACACCCACTAAATTATGGTCGTAAATCTCGACCCAGACAGTTGACACCTGATCTGACATCTTTCTAATATCGTAAAACCAAACCGGCTAAATTTGCTTTGCTTTGCTTCGGTAAATTTAGCTATCTAAACTATCTACCTATCTACCTATTATAATAAAAAAGTAACTTGGTATGACATGTGACAGCATCATAATTCTCCTCACCAATATTTTTCCGTCTCTCTCTCCTATTAAATAACTACCTTAATTACTAATAATATATTTAATATTTTTTTAGATTAAAATATTTTTTTATAAATTAAGAAAAAGATTTTTTATTAATGTGTTTTCTAAATAAACAAAATTTTATAATAATATTTTTTTCTAAAATATTAAACTTTTTAAAAAATATGATATATTATAAAATTAGTGTTTTTAAAAAGTAAATTATTTAAAAACCAAAAATAATTTAATTTAGGAGTTATGATAATGAAATATTTTAAAAAATAATATTTTTATATGGTTTGTTTTCGAACAAAATATATTTTTTTTTGCAAAAAAACTAAAAACAAAGTTATAAAAAGTTGATATCACGTTTTATTACTTATAGTACTTACTCATACGTAACTTCAGTCATATCATATCTTGAAATATCATTTTATTTTCTATAAATTTTATTATATTACTATTTTATTTATTCAACCCGTATAATACACGAGTTTTCTAAAGCTAGTTCTCACATAAAAATATTAAGATATATTGTTAGTAAAACAAGAACTTTAAAGGTCTATACATTTTCATGCACATTCATGGTTGACTAAAGTGATATGAAGTATTTTTGAAGTAGTTTCCAACTTAGTTTTAATAAAGAAAAGGCCGACAACAATGATTTAAAGGAAATGCTTTAAACTTTAAGAAAAATTTATAGCCAAATTGACTTTAAACATTAAATTAAATATGAAGACGTACGATGTCTCTTATTATATAATATTTAAAAAGCAATTGAAATGAATAGTGGATATATGAAGTATGAAATTTTGGCCACATGACTTTTATAAATTTTTTTTATTTTCGTCCCTCCATCTTATCAAGTGTATAAACAGAGAAATGAAGTCTTAGGCTTTCTTTATCCCTTTAATTTGCTTATAGAAAGAGAAAGTGGCAGAGGTGCGGCTGTGTTTGGCCTAACCCGCTTCACCTTGGTGGGTGACATCTGTGTCGTTTGTGATTTTGGTTGTTCGTTTGTTGTATAGAGAGAGGGTGGCGTCAATGGTGTTGTGACTCCACCACCACCAGTGGCTATAAGTCTACTCGGCGTGGTCTCTGTTGTCGCTCCGCCTCCCCGCTATGATTAAGGTGGAGCGGGCAACGCTTGTCACTCGATGGTCTTCATTTAACCCGAGACCTTTTTGCGATGGCTAGCGCCGGTTTGCCCCGTGGTGTGGTTAATGTTCACCGGTGCAATGGTGATGGTGGGGCTGCTATTTCCATCTGAAAGCCTTAGGATGTTCAGAGAATGTGTGTTGGTGCTCCTACCAACGGTGCCATTCGTCATTCTTTAGGGTTTGCGGATATGGTTGTGCAGCGGCAACCAATTCGATTGTTCAAATCTGGTTGGCTTTCGTTTCCGGCATGTAGCCGTAACCAAACCTGACTGTGTTTCAAGTTTTTTACGATTTCGTCTAAAGTTTGGGTTCATACGCGCAACGCGCGTGGAGAAGAAACGTTAGTTCAATTGAAAGTTCTAAAAGTCACATCCTTAAGCTATTATAAGGAAAAACATGAAAATTCTGCGCACACCGCTGATTTTTTTAGTGTTACCAATTCAAACGGTCACGGTTAGGGCTAACCGTGACCGTTCAGTCTGGCGTAAGACCTAACTGTCAAGGTGAGGCCTAACCGTGACCATTTTACACCCCTCGGGATCAGTTGCAATTATTGGGTGTGTAATTAATGTGGGAATTGATTGTGCGCGGGTTAGATATGTCACGGTTTGGCCAAATCGTGACATATTGTTTATATTTTCTATATTTTTAATCTTTTTAATCATACAAATTTGTTTTTATAATTTTCATCGGTTTTTTTATATTTTCTATATTTTATAATGTTTTTGGGTAAATCGAACCAAAATTGATAATTTTCGTCGGTTTTTTCTCTGTTCTTCAGTGTCCGTCCGAATGACGGTGTTTACTTAGTCAAGTGTTGTTCGATTTAAGACAAATTTTTTTCTTGATTTTAGAACCGCTTGATAATTTTTATGTGAAAAAGGGTTTCTAAGAATTTTGGAGGAAATGGGTTTTGTTTTTCTAATCTATATCATGTTGCAAGTAATTTTTTTATTAAACATGTGACGGTTGTTACAAGTAGATTGTTATTTTATCACACGGTTAACCTAAACGTAAAAACCGGTTGTTATTATACAGTTACATTACAAGTTGGTTCATACATATACAATTAACATTATTAACATTACAAATATAAAACAAATAACTAAAGAAACACAACCAAAGAAACACAATCAAATATACAAGCCATCATAACTGAAACTGCACATATATATACAACGAGTTTTTACATACAAAAAAAATAAAATACAAACAAAATATATATCTAATCTGTCATATCTGCATCGTCACTGCCCTGACCTGACCTGCCCGCGCCAGAGGGGCCAGCACCGTCATGGCCTAACCGCCTGGGTGGCTGTGACAACAACGGCGTACCCGAGGCGGCATAGTCCGCGACCATGTGCTGGATGACCCAATCCAACATATCCTCCAGCCTCGTGACCCTGGCTCGCGTGTCCTGAAGCATATCTATAACATGAGCAGGCAATCGCACGGCATGGTATACGCGCTGAGGATGCTGGGGCGGATCCTGGTCGTGCAGCGGAGTAATGGGCTGATCCTCCCCGCCACCAAGCGGCTCGTGGGCAACCTGAACGTGGACCTCAGCCCCCGCCAACTCGGGTGGGTCCACCAACGGCTCGGGCACCCATGCCACTAGCTCATGGTATCTACTAAGCAGGTGCCACGTGCCGTTAGGGAACCTCCGAACGATCCTCATCCCAGTGGCGGTGGCCGGTTTGTCACACGCACAACAATCGGATGTAGCAGGAGCTAGGACAATGCATGAGCGTACCCTAGGCCCCGAGCGATGCGGGAGACGATGTTCCCGCCCACCAACGCCCCTCGCGCCTGCCTGTGATAATAACTAGCAATGTAGTCCGCAAGGGCATACGCGAGGTGGCAGTGTCGGTGTGTGAGTACATACCGGAGAAAGAAAAGGTTGGAGGTGTTGACCCTGTCGGTCCCCGCCCCACGACTAGCGACGGACGTGGCGATCAGTCGGTGAATGTATCGATATAGAGGGTCTCGTATATGAGAGAACCTCGAATCGCCACCGTATGGTCCGTCACCGATCGCAGGCCACCAGACCTGATCCGAGCTGTCAGCCTCACGAATCAAGGCGGTGGTGTATATCGGCTGTCGGACCTCCACCTCCGTATAGAGGCCGCTGACAACAGCGGACCGTCTAAGTGACATGCGGTGGAGGGAGCCAAACATCCGGAAAACAACCTCCGTGGGCTGACGACCATCCGCGATGTCATCCTCATCAAGCTCCGGAAGCTCCTGGGCACGAGGACGGAATATAAACGTGTAGTAAAACTCCACAGCGAGCTCTCGATGGGCAGGGTCGCCCATCTTGAACAGCTGGTCCCATGGGCTGTCATCGCCTATGATCTCAAAAAATCGCTCGCGCTCCCTAACGAGCTCTAAGAACTCCTCTAACAAGACAGTACCCGGTGTTGGCGGTCGTCCTCTCCGGGTCCTGAACTGCTCGTATGGTGAACTCCCCTCGTCGAACTGCAGATGCGGGCAGTCATCAATCCCGGGAATAAACACAGCGTCGACATCCATCTCTGAGAAAAAATTCGTGTTTATTATTATTTATAATGTTTAAAAAATTAATGGTTGACTGTTTATTATTATTTATTATTATTATTATTATTATTGTTATTATTATTATTATTATTATTATTATTATTATTTATCACTATTATTATATTTTTTATATTAGAGTATATTATTATTATTATTATTATTATTATTATTATTGTTGTTATTATTATTATTATTATTATTATTGTTATTATTATTATTATTTTTTGTTCTTTTTGTTTAATAAAAAATATAATTATATTGTTATTAGTATCAACTTTAAAATTATTACTATTAAATTTTTTATTTATATTAGAGTATATTATTATTATTATTATTATTATTATTATTATTATTATTATTATCATTATTATTATTATTATCATTATTAGATTTTATTATGAATGATTGAACATAGGTTTACGAAATATAAGATGTATATATGTTGATATGTTCACGATAAAATTGTTTAGGTTATCATTAAAACGTCACGGTTTGTACACGTACGCATGTTTGTATGTACGTCTACGAAGAGTATTTGTTCTTATTGTTTATATATGTTGATGTGTGTGCATATTCATGAAAACAATATCCGTTTCGATATACCTAATTGATCATAAACGGTTAAGATATGAGTTTGGGGAAACCTAAAAGGTCACGGTTAGGGCTCCCCGTGACAGCTTCATTCAACACCACCACAAGTGAACAAAGGGGTCACGGTTTGCCCAAACCGTGGCCTTTTGGTTCACCTCTGTTTAAATGCTTTTGTTTTCCACACATTTCAGCAAACCACTCCCGTCCCGACCGGTTAAGACAGTAGGGCAACAGGGGAGTGGTGTGGGCTCGAAACCCACTACCACTGGTTCGGGGTAGGTTTTTTTCTAAGAAATATTAACTTAGGATAATTTTTTAAAAAAAAGCAAAAGGTCACGGTTAGAAATATGTTTCCTTTCTGCATGTTCTTCTTGTTTGTACATGTTAGAAATGTGTTTCTGGAAGTCTTAGAGGTGTAAATCTCGTGCACGAAGCAGCCGAAGGCTTCTCTGCACTTCTGCAGTCGCGATTCTGCTGTTCTGGCGACTGGGTCTGTCGTGAGACTGAGCCGTGTGACTGGATGTGTCGTGTGACTGAGCCGTGCGACTGGGTGTGTCGTGCGATTAAGTCTATGCGATTGTGTGAGTCGTGCGATTGAGTCTATGCGATTGTGTGAGTCGTGCGACTGAGTCTATGCGAATGAATATGTGCGATTGTGCGTGTATCGTACGACTGAATGCTTAGTCGCACGAACGGAGGTTCAGTCATACGAATGAAGCTAATTCGTACGAATGAAGGCTGAATCGTGCGAATGGATGTTGAGTCATGCCATTGGGTGCTGTGTGGTATGACTGAATGCTAAGTCGCACGAATGAGGGCTCAATCATATGAATGAAGCTGATTCGTACGATTGAATGTTGATTCGTGTGGATGGAGTGTTAAGTCGTGCGTCTGGTCCTGTCGTGCGATTGGAGTTGTTGTGAGTGAGTTTCTTCTTGTGTGTGGTGTGTGTTTGTCATATGATGTTAAGGTGACATTGACACGAGTACCGTTGCTAATGACAATCTTTAAAATTAACACTATCAAACTTATTAATGTTATTCCAAATCAAATCAACATAACATTTTACAATTATTAACGATCTATTTGCAACACTAATATTCACTAAGTATTTCTCTAATAACAATGACCCTTTTTCCCAAATATCATCGGCAGTGACAACGATTTCTAGTACTTAGATCTACATAAGATCTAATACTTATGTCTGTTTGTGTGTGTTACACGCGACCGAACCAATGCAACCCAAACCGATCAAACGTTACTATATGCTTTATACATATCATTAATGCTTAACAGTAACTGTCAATAGGTGTTTAACCGTTTACTACATACATCATTTAGAAACTTTGATCATTCATACTTACCACCTAACAAGTAAGTTTCGTGGCCCCTTTTTATGCTTATACAATATTTCAATCATTTACAAACATGGGGGAAAAGTATGCTCACCCACTTTCTTAAGCTGTACAATTTACATACAATTTACATACTTGGAATCAACGTGATACTGTTTTGTGAGTATTTATCTGATACATACATGAGTTGCTGTGTGGTTCTTTCTTACAACCATTTAATTCCGGTGTTGGAACTGACGGATAGGTATCGGTAGTACTACTGGGTTGACACCCCCACCCATGCATGTTGGTATACTAGTTAGTACCAACGGTGGCTAGGAACGGGCCCTTGGGTGAATATATTCCGACAAGTTGCTGTGTGTACGTCATTAGGTTTGGTTGTAAAGCTCATGGTTATGTGATTTTGCTTACTTATAACTGTATGCACGATATTCCACAACAATTACTATACAGGATCAATTACTTATTTAATATTTAAATCTGCGAGCTCACCAATAATTTTGTTTACCGTTTTGAGCATATCTTTTCAGGTGACAATGCTAATTGAAGATCTAGGTGTGCTGCCTTAGTGGAGACCCTAGGATGCATTTTTGTGACTAAACATACTTAACAAACATTCATTTTGAACCATTGTTGTAGTCTATTAAACAATCTTCATACTTTTGATACTTGTTCCCGGGTTATGAGAATTACATTACAATGATATTATTTTTGATTATGTGAATCATTTACAAGTTATGCTTATGGCTATGTTGTCGTGAATACAGACTAAACACGACACAAGTCTCCATTTGTGTCGGGTGTCGTCATGACATGCCTTATCATCAATCATATACATTGCATCTCCATTGTTAACAATGTGTTATGACGATCCCGTCTCGTTACGTCCTTGTGTTTCCGCTCTCAGCGGGGGTGTGACATGACGGGTTGGGCAAACCTTCACGGTTTGCTCTGTTGTCAGAATCCCTAGTTGTCAGAAACCCTAACCGTGACGGTTAGGTCTAACCGTCACAGTTTATCCTCCTAACCGTGACGGTTAACCCTAACCGTGACAGTTTATTCTCCTATTTGATTTAGTGTTTTATTATTATTATTACTATTACTATTATTATTATTATTATTATTATTATTATTATTATTATTATTATTATTATTATTATTTTATTATTATTATTATTATTATTATTATTTCTAGTATTGTTATTATTATTATTATTATTATTATTATTATTATTATTATTATTATTTCTAGTATTATTATTATTATTATTATTATTATTACTATTATTTCTACTATTATTTCTATTATTATTATTACTACTATTATTTCTAGTATTATTATTAATAATATTATTATTACTATTATTTTTATTTTTATTATTTTTATTATTTTTACTATTATTTTTATCATCATCATCATCATCAAATAAAGTGATCTTGATTAATATTATAATGTCTCCGACAATGATAGCTTACATTTGGCATTGATCCCTATTTGACGATCCATTATTCTAACGTAATTGTTTATACGATCCTGATACATATTTTGCCATTCTAGTGCTTGTTGATATGCAAATCTCGTCCAATGGTAGCCCACATTGGGCATTGGGTAATCCCCTTCCAATTGTATGCAAATAAAGTGATCTTGGTTAATATTAGCAAGTGCGACAACTAGATAGGTAAATAATGGTTCGGGGGCTGTTCTCAGCGGGAACCATGTCTGGCTGCCAAATGAAGAAATAAGATGCACAATACAAATGAATGTTTCCGCAGTCACGAGTCCATGGGCTGGAAAAGTTAGCCAATGGGTATCGGGTGCGGGTTGAGTCGTGCCAAACCAATTTAAGCTATTACGAACAGAATTATAATAGCCAGGCATCTCGCGGTTTAAATTGCTCTGCCAATATCATATGTTTCTGTCCATCTCTGACAACATTTGTCGCCTAACCCATTCCCATTCTTTTTGCTTGTTCCCTAAAGCCACCGCGATCGCCCGAAAACCACAGTTACCATCAGGCCGCACATCTTTTATATTCGAAACGTACCCGTGAATCCATTGGGGCAGCTGATCCTTAAACTTCATAACTTTTATCACGTCCTTTGGTTTCACTATTAAAGGAAACCCTAGGCCAGCTCCCATAATCGATACATTTGAAGCAGCCTTTGCCCGATTAGAATGGCCGTTGGGTATTTTAAACTGGGGGTATATGAGCTATGCCTCGCCGGGTCTGGCATAGTTTGTTGTGAGGAAGTATACGAGCTGTGTCTAGCTGCCTCATACTGTGATGCATTGGAGTCCGATCTTCTTTGTTGCTCCTTAATATTTGGACGACCACGTTGGTCATTACGCACCTCAGGTTCTTTAAGTTTTGACTTGCTTGAAAACAAAGACTCGTATAATTTCTTAAACAATTTTTTTTACTTGAGGATTGGGAGACGACATAACCTTTTGTTTCAAGTCATCAAATTTCTCATCGTAGTCAGGTTCAGGCGGCGCGGTGTATGCTGGCTCGAAATCAAGCTTCCTCCAGTGTGGATCTACCGCATCGAGTGGAATACTTGTGACTGGATTTAAAGGTTAAATTTTTAGTGAAAAATATGTAATCGTGTGACAATAGTAAAAAAATGTATTAAGAAAAATATAACCTTCTCGGATGTATATCTCCAAATGACAAGCACATGGCAAGCCTATGGACGTGGACAACTGGTGTCCACATGAACCCCCAGACTCCTGAATCATTTCCATTTTCGTCAACTCTGATTTAAGGAGGCTAAGGCAAAAAATGGATACATTATAATGTAATTTTGAAAACAATGACAGTCGATGGTCTTTTTTAATCTTCACACGGGACACCTCGAATGTTTTACAAATTTCAATCTTCTGGTCGCGCACGAGGTCACAAACATATCCGACAAGTGTGTGCAACGTATTATTGGTCCCTGTGAGGTAACTCTTGAAGTTGGCATGTTGGTCCTCAACCCTATTAGTTGTAAATTCACCAAAGTTAAGGCGGTCGTACATCCAACAAGTAATAATTTTCTCCTTGTACGACACCAACCAATTATTACAAATATATTCCCATACCTCTGAAAGAAATAACAAATTTTATAAAATAAACAAATAAATTATTAGAGTAACAATAACTATGAAATTCTTACCATGTTTACCATCTTCATTTAACTTTTCTTCCATCTTCGTGCAATTGTAATCGTACAATGCCTCTGTGGGAGACGAACACAAGGTCTTCCACCAATATGGAAAATCCTTCCACATGCCAGTTTTGAAAATGATATTCCACCGTCTTTTGATATTCTCCCTAACGTGCCACCTGCATAGGTTTTTAGTAGCACTCGGGAACACTGTGTCACACGCGCTCATCAGGGCCAGGTCCCTGTCTGTGACAATAACGCAGGGCTCCCACACCCATCGAGCATATCTCTGATCTGCTCCAGGACCCATGTGAAGTTGTCCTGCCGTTCCCTCGATATAAATGCATGCGCAATTCAAAATGACTTCGACGTCGACGTAACGCCAATAACCTGAACAAACGGGATGTTGTACATGTTGCTCTTGTACGTCGTGTTTATCAACATCACGTGTGGGAATGCGCGTCACATTTTATACGAAGTAGGATGACAAAAGAAAACATCTTCCACGGCCTTAGTAGCTGCATTCTTTCGTGTTTCATACACGAACTCTTTAGATTGTAGCAGGTTTTCAAGTTCCTGCATTGGTGTCATGCCTTTTCTCCCCTCAGCCCTAAACTTCGACGTAAGATTGTATATGTCCTGAACAACACATATGCTGTGGGGAAAGTGTCCCCTTACGGCTGAATGTATGTGTCGTGGCCGCACGTGCTGCCTGTGTAACTTATCGAGAAGATCAATTTCTTTGGCAGTCATCTTCCTAAGATGAGCGTGGCCTTCCTCGTGCACAACAGGATCATGGTTGTGCGTCTCGTTTCTCACCTCTAACATCCAACTGTCACTCTTTCCTACGTACTTCCCTACGAGTTTAAAGGGACATCCTTTCTTTATGCTCCCGGTACGCCTACTTGTGCCAGTGAATTTAGGTTTACCACTACGATTGCATAATAGTTCCACATCTTTTTTTCATGACCATCCCACCACAATGACGCACCCATGCTCGCGTCCTCTTATTTTAGCCCACTTCTCCAAGTCCTCACGAGAATCAAAATACTGAAAAAATTATAAAGCTAAACATAAAAAACAATATATAAAACAAATAAAAAAATAAAATAAACAAAAGAATAAAAACTCTTCGTACTTTATCGGTTTTATAAGAAACCATAGCCTTTCTTATCCGATCCTCATCTCCATCGTGTTTGGCGGTGTCCCCATGGTTTTCTTTGAGGTGAACCGAACCGTCACTCTCATCTGTGTCATTCCCATTAAAAGTATCCGACACATGTGTAATTTCTAGTTCTGACTGGTGCGGGGGATGTCCGTAATCCAGCTCTGTTTCTGAGTGGTACGTGTTCGAGAAATGCCCGTAACAATTGCAAGGGGGATGTCTGTGCCCTTCACCGTAACCCGTCGGTCCGAATAAAGAGTTGTACGCTTCTTCAGCAAATGTGTTCGACGGGTTGGTTTCCTCCTCCCCCCACGGGGGGTGACTCCCGTATACGTAATATTCCTAAAAAAGATAATGGTTAGATATTTCAAATAAAAAGTTATAATAAAACAGATACTACTTCAACCTGGTTCGAATCTTCGATATGTGGCTACTCATTCAAATCTGGAAGCTTCGGCTTTTGATAATGATCTCCCGAACTCGACATTGTTTTCGAATTAAGGTGTTTTTGGAACGACGAATGCTATTTATGTTGAAAATCAGAAGGATATTTTTGTTGAAAAAAATGGAGATATTAATACTTCAAAAAATTGAAAAACGGTAATGGTTATGGTTGTTGAATGAAATTGTGAGGTTATTTATTGTGAAAATCTGGGCGCCAAACCGTCACGGTTTGGCCAAACTGTGACGGTTCGAAGTAGGTGACGCGCGAATCCGGGGCCTTTTGTCAGAGTACCTCGTACCTTAAAGGTGTACCTGGTACCCTAAAGGTCACGGTTAGTGCAAACCGTGACGGTTTGGTGACTGGTTTTCACTTTATCTGTGTACTTTTGTCATTTTGTTGTCACGTGGTGTCAGATGACTGACACAAAAACCATGACCGCAAGCCCTTGCGGTCACGTTTAGGTTGCACAACGTGACCTTTTGCTCTAACCGTGACCTTTAGGTCCGGCATACCCCCAAAACCCCTGCGATGTCCCCATTAATATTTTATTGCCATCTTATTAATAAGTGAGTCGCTCAAAGATTGGCGTTTACTTGGTTTTGGCCCCTGGCCCAGTTCTTACAAGCATCGGGCCCAATAAGTATGACAATTATAATGGCCCAGATACAGGTTAATCACTATTCATTGTTTTGATAGCCTATCCCCAACCCTCAAAAACGGTTCGGATTCAAATCAATGAAATTCGGTTTCCGGTTGAACCGGTTCTGGCAAGGAACCAGTCTCTGGGGAGGGAGATGATCAATTATGTTCGGTTTAATTTTTGTTATTTTGACCGGTTTGATTCTAAATAATCCGGTTTAAACGAGATAGGTAATGGTTTTTTATGCACCTATATTTCTGTATAACTAGAAGTTATCATGTAAAGTTTTCTTATTTAAATATTTAAAAATATAATAATTAACCATTTAAGCATAACAAGATTTTACTAGCTAAAGATATATAAAAAGTAAAAATAAATAAAACATACCTTGGTATTGTTAGGCTACAAACAATTCAAGCAATACCAGTAAAGAGCTTATTAAAGGATTTAGAACGACTTATCAGTCACAATCTATGGCTTGTCCATTATTGGTCTTGTAATCAGTCTTCTAACTAGTGTATACTGATCGAACTAAGGTCATCGGCTCAACAAAACTGTAGTATGTAAGTATTTAACATCAAGTCATGCTTATAATACTTTTGTAATTTTTAGAAAGTTCAGGGGTGTAATGTGTTATTTGTTATACTATGTGGGTTGTTTCTGTTAATGTTTGGTTAACGGTTGTTATAGTTAGTTAGCACCATAATTAAATAGGAGATTGTGTTCATTTGTAAAGTGATTCCATTGTTCTCTTTGAAATTGTATTTTCACCACTATTGATTGAAGTTTTGAGGTAGATTCTTTGTACTGTTCTCTTCTCTGGTGTTGTTTTCACAACAAAAACATTAGGAACGTTTGGTCTCATGAGTCATGACCATAACCCTCGGTGTATCTCTACTTCCATAACCTTTTCTATTTTTAGTTTGAAATGGCGAAAGACAAAATGTTACATGATACAAGAAGGACCAACTTATAACGTAAGAGAATTTAGGGGTGACAGTCAGGTTTTAGGTTGGTAAAATAATCACTTTATTGAACTTATCAACCTAACAACAACTACTTTGATATATAGACTAGTTTAATTTGCAATATGATTCATTAATCCCTTAAAAGTTTTATTATAAATAGATTACAAACTATAAATTTTAAAATATGAGCTCCCAATCATTGATTATAGTCACACTACTTAACTACCAGAATATCCTTTTAGAACATAAGAACAACTAATAACATCAATTACAAAAGAAAGCTCGTTTATGTTGTGGTCAGTGATTGTATAGATTATTACCAAGCACAACATATTATTCATATTCGAAAACAAACAGGCCGACGAGATCACAAGAACACGACACAAACTTCAAATATGTTTGGATTGGTGTTGATGTCTTTGACAGGAATACATATATATAGAGTTTTCTTGTTTAAATTCACTTGGTCGACCCATCAACCTAAAATCCTTTAACCTGTCAACCTGACACGATTAACACAAACATGATGCTAAAACCAAGCACCAATAACCAAAATCACTTCGTGTTCTAAGTTTGTAGATTTGCTTATATTTCAAACAAAATACACGAATTCATCGATCAATCTTCAAACTTAACAAGATTCATCTAGTGAAGTGGTGAGTTAAGACCCTCTTGAGATGACAATGAGTATGCAGGTTGGTGTCTCTTCGAAGGAAACGGTGAAGTTCTCCTAAAAGACGCTCTTTTCTTCAGATGATTGAGGGTTCTTCGGGTATAGAATTCTCGAACCATTGGTTTCGCGCGTTCTTTCAACTTGAGTATGACGAAGAACAACAATCGGTAAAGGAGAATAATCGCCATCACCGCTGCTAAATCCCACCACTTCGAATGGTTAATTGGGATACCGAGCACGGTGGTTAAGATCAACTCTCCGGGAAGCTTTGGATCGCCTTCGTTTTCGCCTTCAAACTCCAACCCAATCATGTCATTCTTGTATGCTCCCTAAGGAAAATGCATATAGGAAGACCAGATCATGAGGTAAAAAAGGTACACTTTTGCATCTCATTGGCATTTCCTCGCTAATTGTTGTTAGCAGACCTATAAATGAATCGAACAAACACATATAGAGTTTGTGCGTGTTTGTTCGTTTACCTGTAACCATACAAACGAAAAGACGCGAACGAAAATTCATGTAATGTATTCATGTTAGTTTGTTAATATTCCAAACAAACTTTTCTTGAACATAAATGAAAACTAATTTTAAAATGATCCTTGAGTTTAGAATTTAGATGACATGCTAAACTGTATTTTAGATACTATCAGGTTAAAAAAAACTAAAGGACATTAAAAGTAGAAAACCAAACTTTAACAATCAACATTGATGATTAATAAATTTAAATAAATACTTAAAGACAATGAACAAACATTAATAATCAGACTTAGACGATGATAACTTAGCGAACATAACCGAACGTTCACGAAATGAATGAACAAACGAGACATTTGTAATGTCGGTTCATTTCATTAGATAAAAAGTAACTTGTGTTCAATTCATGTTCATTCGTTTATTAAACGAATAAACTTACACACCAAACAGGAGTGAGCAGTTTACTGAATGTTCTATTCGTTTACGTGAGAGAGTGTGTACCTGCAATCCCCAAGACATGTAATTGATGTATGAAACTGGGTATCGCCAAAATATATGTGGAAGTTCAGGAAGGAGACGAAAGAACCCTGCTGTCATCATCATCACACCCTGCAAATCAATGGATAATATATATTTGAATTCAAGAAACTCAAATATATGCAAACAAACAAGCTAATGAATCATTGAATCTTACAATGAAACCGGCACCGATGATGATCCCGAGCATGAAATTAGGAACAAATGACGCGATAACCATCATCGAACTCTCAACCGCAGCTATCGATAACAAAAGATCAACGCAAGCGTAGATTTGTCGGTGGAAGCCCGAGTGAAACTTCACCATGTTGTAAGTAATCATCGCGGTACTAAACGACATTAACGTTAAGAACGGGAGGGACGATAAGAAGTTAGATAGGATGAACACGCCTACGCCATAGTGCCCGTTGAGCCGTTCTCGTTGGAAAATCTGTGTGAAAACGAATCATTCTGTTATACACACAGTATACGTACAGTAACTTCACATCTCTTAACTTGTATTATAACTTAACTTAATAAAATACGCTGATAACACTAAAATTACCAACAGGTTATATATACATACCTTCATTTCCTCAATGAAGCAAGGGAAGCCTCCAATAGACATGAAGATCATAAACCCCGAAATGAACCCGCCACACGCTCCCCGAGCCAACATCGCGTGGTAGTTTGTCCCGATGTCGTAAAAAACCGTACCGACACAAATCGAAACTACAATGTACACCCCTATCCTTAACCAATAGTAGCCAACATCTCTACTCATGTTTATGAAAGATCTTTTTGTCAATGTTGTTAGTTGCTTCCACCAACTAGCTTTGCTTCCACTCTTTGTTTCAACCACAAGACCTTCCTACAAATTTGAAACAGTTTAAAACTGTCAGATCACAGGACACATCAATACCATGCTAATAACACTATCAGGCAAATCGCAGTTTGTGCTGAATATACTGGTATTTTGCTATGTTTATGTATAGTAGAAAGATGGTTAAATTACAATGGATGATATTTCTTTGATTCTAGTTCTTGCAGCAGCTGCATATGTTGAAGATTTGTATTTATAAACAAGCATTCCTTTGATTTGTGCTGTTGATGAACAGGAGAAAGTAGTGGTGCAAATGATTTTTGTGTCCTGCATTATATTAAACAACAATATTTCCTATGAATCAGATTAATTGTGGCTAGTTTTTTAGTGCATAAACAAGTTAATTAAGTGCAAAATGTTGTACCCTTAGTCTTTGAGAACCCTGTAACGTCGCGTTGATCCTGTCAAAATCGGAGTTGATACACCGAAGGAAGTGGTCCGAAGGGTTTCTTCGGCTCGGACATGGTATACCCGCATCCGAAAAGAACTAAATTGTCATTAAAAAGAAGAAGTTATTAAGATATAACTAGCATAAATAGATCCCACACCTAGAGATGAATAAGGATAGCGTCATATTGGGCCTACTCAAACGGGCCCAAAATGAGGTATCTTTTATGAATTTGTGGTACTTGACGCGCGTACCTCAACTGCTTGTTTGGCTTCACCAAAGAAGACGGTTTCACCACCCGACAACAGAAACAGATCATCAAAAAGGGCAAAAACTTCACTACTCGGCTGGTGGATGGATGAGACGATGGTTCGCCTACCATCTCGAGCCACGCTTCTCAGGGCCTGAACCACGAAGAAAGCGGACGCGCTATCGAGCCCACTGGTGGGCTCATCAAGAAACAGTAGGGTGGGTTTAGTTAGGATTTCAAGTGCAATACTTAGCCTTTTCTTCTCACCACCACTTATGCCTCTTAAATGCCAGTTACCAATGAGTTTATCAGCACAATCTTGAAGACCCATTTCCATTATTGTACCTTCAACAATGCCATTGACCTCTGATTTGGTTAAGTCTGCTGGTAACCTCAGTTTTGCTGAGTATGTGATGGTTTCTTTGACTGTTAATGTTCCCATTAGTGTGTCCTCTTGGGTCACATAAGCCTGAGTTCAAAACTTCAAATTTTCAATGAAAACTCAAATGTCACACTAACATCTTTTGCATATGTTAACAAGGTTACAATAGGTCATCTGTAATATATGTTTTTCCTACCAACTTTAATTTTTTGTTGTAAAACAATCACAAAAGGCTATTTGTGATCGTTTTACGACCAAAACGACAGTCGTAGATGCTAAGTTTCCTAGCGGTACATAACATTATAATTGCTAGCAAAATGAATTAGTTTGGGTTTGTTGTTTGACTTGTTTCCAATAACAATAAAATAAAAGATTTATAGTTTATGGAGTCAAAAACAATGTATGTTGATTTGTATGTATGGATATATTTTTAGATGAAATTTATTTTTGTAGTTTCATGTGGATTGTGAGACAAACTGTTAAAAATATTTTCTTTCTCTTAATCAATTTCCTTTTGATAAATCTTTATATTGTCATCTAGGTATAGTGAATAAGAAAATAAAAATTAACAGAATTTAAAAAAATAAAATCACACTTTGATGAAAGAAGAAATTTATGTTAGAAAGTACCTATATAAAGGTTCTCTCAAACCAAGTTTTGCAACTAACGTATTTAGCTCTCAAAATAAATTGGTCTAGTAATATGGAGGAGGTGGGATGTTTTGACTCTTTTAAAAGTTCAGGGTTTAAAACTCAGTATTAACAATAATTACTAACTTGATGCTAACAACAACTAACCACTAGCCCATTGTTTAAAACTAAAAGAAGCTCTGAAATAGTAAAACTACTAAAGAATAATATAGTTTTTTTATCCAAGTTATTTAGTCACTTAATAAATAATTTATATGTTTTACAGAAATCTTACATCTTCGTCTCATTTGACCAAGTTAATTTGAACTATTTTCAAATTTGATGCATGTGACATAACAAGAATTAGGTTTTCTTTACTAAATGAGTCCAAATTACATATTTATATAGTGTTGTGTGTTTACCTGCTTTTACCCCTTTTTTTTTTCAAGAAATTGGCACATGACACAAAACAACAAACATACACTAGCTAACATTTTACTTCAATTCCCTTTGAACTTTGAATATTAATTCAGTTATAAATAGAGTATGTATAATATGATCACACAGTTTTTCTAGTTTTTATATATTTTTAGACTTAAATCAATATAAAAAGAATAATAATAACATATGAATAACATTTAATTTTAAGCAACATGTATATTTATTTTCCGTGCAAGATAAAAACATATTTTATTCTTTGTTCAACAACATATACATAATCATCGTTTACGTAAGATAGTGCGTGTTTTATAAATTTCATTAAAAAACAAGCAAGCAATATTACCTATATTAGTGAAAAAAATACAACCAAAGTTGATGTAAAATAGGTGATTTGCAACCAAAAGTGCGTTCGAAAACCTCAACGAGTAATCCAGTTTTACTATAGAAATTACGGCCGGTAATTATTTTTGCGACCAATTTCTTCGAATAATTATTTAAAATTTGTTATATCTGTGATCGTTTTATGACCGCGCATCTAAATAGTCTTCAAGTTTGCAACATTTTTCAGTTTTGGTCACTAATTTTACAACGGATCATATTCAATAACAAAACTTTGTAAAATTTGTGACCGATTTTTTGGTTGTAAACGTACATTTTTCAAGTAGACGATAAGAATTACTTACAACGGCACCATAGTCAAGCCTCTTTCTTTTCCCGTTTAGAAGTACGTTTCCAGTCATTATGACATTTCCAGATAATCTTCCTGCATGCAGTTAATGATAAATTAAATTTACAAATTGTACTTTGGTTAAACATGATGGATTTATAGGAAAAGTTCAGGTTCATAGTGCACATCGCACCTTTTATGATCATTGATCTTAAATTTATGTTAAGATCAAGTTAATCATCAACCCTTTTCGTAAATCGTTTGGGCTAGGATGGTATCGTTTTGATGGTGATTCGATGTCAATATCAACTATATATCTATATGAGTGTGCAAATTTAATCTATCATGTACTTTTTAAGTTGGTGTTAGAAAGTACGTACGATATTAATATAAGGCTAAAACTTAAATAATATGAAGTAAAACTCTCACACACACAAACAAACAAAGTTAGGTAGTTAACGATAGCAAAAGTTAGATACTGATAGTGAAAGTTATATCATCAATGTTATTCATAAGAAAAGTACGAGATTAAAATTATGTTAAGAAACTTTAAAACATGTTACACCCTCACACACAAACATATGTGATCACTAATAGCTAAACATTGATATTGATAGTGAAACTTATACCATGAGTACCATCAACGTTATCATGTCAACTCGATTCCAATCAATGTGTAAATCTAAATTCTTTTTTAGAATATATGATTTAATTAATAGGTATCAAAAAATTTAAAAGAAAATTGGTTCCAAAGATAACCAGTGAACACTGCAATTTAACATAGTATAGATCAATAGCTTCATATTGATCATTTAAATAAGATATTGTGTCTGTAGCATAAGTTCATTACTTCGATTGTTATAAGTTAATTACTAAACTCTGATAAAAAAAGAACAAAGTGACCTTGGTATAGTACTCCTTACTTTAATTTAACTAAAAAGTACAAAATAATTATTTTTTATCAGAACTTTAACAAATCAATTAGTACTGGGTAGCAAATGTGTAAGAACGACACTGCATTTCATTACACAATTAAAAAATCAGTGCATTTTTAAAAGATAACTTCCTAAAATAATAATTAAGATTTAAAAATGTTTTAGTTAAATTACTTATAAATATCTTTTGTTCCAACAGATCACTCGTAAATTTTTTATCTCGATTAGTTCACTAAAGTTTTAAGATTGTTCTAATTATGTTATTTATAAATCACTTTTTTTTAAAAAAAGGTTGAAATATTTTTAAAAAATTGACAATATTTACAAAAAACAAAATTGTTTAAAAATTGTGAATTATTTAAAAATAACAAAAATACATGAGTAATATAATTGGAACAGTCCTAAACTTCAGTTACCTAATTGAAACACTTCTAAAACTTTAGTAAACTGATTGAACAAATAAAAATATTAATTGACCTGATTGAATCAAATTAAATGAATTGATTAAAACATTCTTATAATTTGCTTACTATTTTATGAAGTTCTTTCTTTTTTTAGTGGGGGTTTACTTCTCAAATATTTTTAAGTCAGCTAAACAAGAATTGAGGTAAATAAGAATGGGCTAACTGCCGAGACTGTTCTAACTTTTTTATATTATATAACTTAACAAGAGTGGATTATATTTTGCTATGTTCAAATTTATTCTTAATAAATAAGTTATTTATAAGCTTTTGTTGAAATGTATATGTGCACGTATAAGTGTGTTCGTAAGTATATGCATATGTACATATATTTATACCTCAAAAAATTTAGAAGAAGAAATATAGAATTTGAAAAAAAGTAGGGAGAAAATAAATCAATTTTCACTTTTTTCCTTTCCATGAAACATTATATTTCACGTGCACATTGAATTCTTGTAGTTGATCTCTATATAATATTAGTTTTAAATAAATGTGACCATAACACATGTCCTATCTAGGATACTTTCAAAATCTGATAGAAAATATCATAAAAGATTAACTTTTAGGATTTTGGAATTAATTAAAAAATATGTAATGAATGAGTCCTGCCTACCACCCATGAGCTCAACCCACCACTCTGCCGGTTGTAAACACTTGTAGCCCCCTATCAACTTAAATTTGTTTGTGTACTTAAAAATCATTTATTAATGAAAATTTATTTTCTGTGAGTTCTTTGAAACTCATATTGATTTATGTTTCGACAAAATACCCACTTCAAATTCGAATCTAATAATTTCACGGTGTTCGTAACTTTTCTGTCAAGTGATAAGTATTCGGGTCTTGTAATAACAAATGATGTATCTTTAAAAGCAAATTAAATTTTAATTAATATGTGAGTTCACCTTTTGAAAGAAAAATTGACGCTTTATTATGCCACTTAATCCTGGAAAATTATGTTTGTATAGAAATTTCAAACCGGTACCAACTAGGCTACCTCTAAATTAATTCAGTTAATTTAAGGAATACAAATACAAAATCATAAAATAATAAACAGCTTTTCATATTGTTTCAATAAACTCACTCATATTTCTTTTCTAAAATAATTTTTAAATCTTCTGAAAACTTTTAATAAATGTTAAATATTTATAATTTTAATAACTTAAATGAAAAATATTTGAACATTAGTTAGTATTCAGTATCTAGATTATAATTTTTTATTGACTTAAGTATAACAATTATAAAACTTTGTTATCGTCTAGTCAATTTTTTACCATTAAATTTACATTACACATATTTCGTATTCAAACCATTTCATTTTAGAAAAATAATATTAATAAAGAAATATCATTAGTTGAAACAATATTAAAATTTATTCTCTTCTATTATAAAAAAAAAAGTTACGTGAAATTATTTAAACATTAAAGTATTTTAATTACTATTAAGTGAAATAGTTTATCAATCCAAATATTATTTAAAAGCGACACCTAATTTACTTCTAAAAAGTAATATTAATAAACCTCCACATTATAGCATGTAAATTCTCATCATTTGATGGATGAATACGCCATTTAGCGTCAATATGTCCCTCAAGGACTAATTTAAATCTTGCTACCTCAACCTTTTAAAGTTTTTAACTAACCATGAACTTTTCTAATGTGTATGATATATTTTTTTTTTTCCATGCACACAATATGTACAAACTGATTATTTCAATTTTATAAATCGATCACTTGCAAAAAAGAATATGAAAAAACTTTAGGAATTATCATTATCAAGATGTATATAGTCACTAGTTAGAATCACGTGTACTACGTACGGAATGAATTAAATTTTAAATTAATAGTTATTTAAATGATCTATAACAGAAAAAAAAAATATATATATATATATGTCAAAAGGAATGAACTTTAAATATGTTGATTGATAAGTAAAGTAAGGTATGACTGTGACTAAAACAACTTAGGATATAAGATCGAAATATTTGTTTCGATAACCAAACGCCACTTTAAATTAAAAGATAAATATTTCTTTCTTGTTGTTTAGTACAAAATAATTCATTGGTTGATTATTCATTAATCTTGTCTCACTAAATGACCAATTAGTATTTTTACCCGGACACACTTTCAACTCTATATATACTTATTCTACTTCAAAAATTACACCGACACTGTGCAGGTAAAGGACACAAAATCTTTGGACGAAAAGCACAACACTTCACATCATGATAAATTGTTAGAACACATGACCATTACTGATATCTTAAACATGTACTAAGATATTTATACACCTTGACACCTTGTATAAATTGTTCACTACTTGTACTAATTATCACTATATAAGAAAACGAATTATTTTTGAGACAACGGTCGCAAATTTAACAACATGATTATGACCATTGCATCGTGAATATTCAGTTCCCAGTAGCGTATAAGTTGGAGGAATAATTGTTTTCCTAACCCTATGCAAGTTAATTACGTTTAACTAAACAATAACATTTTTTATTTATTTCAACTAATATTTATGCAAGTTTAAAGTTGATATTTTTCATTTTAAGGTCAACATATGAACCGAAAAAAATATATTTTATAGATACATAGAAAAGATCTATTTTAGAACCAAATAAAGTATTGTGGAAATTCTGCTAGTAAAATCTCTAGAGCATCTATAGAATTTCATATTTTTAATCAGTAATATTTATATATTAACCAATAAACAACCAAAAATTTTGTAGGTATGTATAGAATCAATAATCACTTTTCAAAGTACATATTCATACCTGCTAAAGAATCAAGAAGTGTGATTTCCCTGAACCAGAAGGACCCATGATAGCCATAATCCTTGATGGTTGAGCATAGCCTGTGAGCCCATTCAATATCCTTTGTTGGTTTATTGCTACTGTTAGGAAGCACCACTGTCAAATCTTCCCACACCAAATAATTAGCACCGCCACCGATGACAGTACCACCACCACAACACCGCTAGCGGGACCGCCATCGGCCATTGATCCCGCAACCTCATGATCACCCACTGCAACTTCTATCTCCATGAGTTGATATATAATAACCTAGGTTGTGTTAAAGGTGTTTGCATGGATATATAGAGGTGGTGGGTGGAGTGATTAATTAGTGTGTTAGATAAGAGGGTGATAGAGCAAAGGGCTTTTTGGTCTGAGAAGATGTATTACTAAAAAAGAAAGTGTAGTGTTGTTACAACTCAATGTGTCAAAGTAAGTTTAATGCCACCATGAATAGGGTTCAGAGAGTTGGTAGAATGTGTATTGATGTGTAATACACTTTCTTTGTGTGTATAACTGCATATCTTTTTTTGTGTATTACTTAGGGAGACTCAGTGAGATTTGAGTTCAATTTAGCTCAAGCAATAGTAAATTAATATCTCACATACATTCATAGAAATTTTAAATGTTATAGGGTGCATGTTGTGATGCGCACACCATCGATCCTAATATGACACTACCTCTTTCTAAATCAAACTCAAACCCCAGTTTCAAGTGTAAAGAAACGCCCGTTTGGATAATCTCCTACAAACCAGATGCCGTCAAGTTAAACTGAAACAATCGTTTGACTGTTATCGAGTTTCAAAGAACCATTGTAAGTGTTTTTAAACGTATGTTTGAAAGAGAGAGTGAGATTAAAATGTTAAAGGTGTAAATGTAACACACCTGTGGACAAATAGAGTAACCAAAGTGTTTTTCTTTTTGTGTAAGTGGTTTTATTTTTTGGGAAGTAAAATTTTAAACAACTCAAGACGAGGTTTACCATACAAATGTGAAAAGTATATAATTTTCAGTACGTTTTTTTTTAAATTTAAGTGCTATTGTTGCTAGTCTTACTTAGTTCTATATGGTACATGGTAAGTCATTGGCTAAAGTAAATGCTACTCATCACAAAAGTATATATCATCTCTACATTTAATAATTTCTAGATATAACCCACTAAGTTCTTATGTGTAAAAGTTCATGGTCTTTTTACATTGATGAAATTTTGAATCCGTTTCGATTCAAATTCTACTTATTGTTTTCAAATGCGAGTTATTGTTGGAAATTTCAAAATTCAACTTATTTGATTCGATGAACACCTATATTTAATTCGTAGAATACGTGTTATTTTAATTCAGTCCACATATCCGTTTCCCAACTGAGATCATACCCTCAGCCCCCTTAAAGGAAACCTACAAATGGAAAAACCCTTTGACCCAACCTAAACATTTTGCTCGGATTGAGACTCAAAGGCAAGACCTTCCTATTTTTATTTGTGTTTATGTTCATTCATTTATTAAAAGAACGAACATAAACAAAACTTTTGTCGACAGTCATGAATATTTGGAACATTAACAAGCCTAAGTGTCATTAATTACGAACATAATGGAATATTAATGAATAACATAGAGTGATAGTAGTTTATATGACTTGGAACGGTTTAGGGTTACGCGAGAATGACAGTCATAGCGACATATTTTATATATGTGCTTTGATATTTGAAATTATGGCAGGATACCGACGCGACACTCTGGGGTAAAAAAACTGGTTTAAATAAAGCTGCATTAGTTTACTTACAAGAGCTTTAGCTATAGTACGTAATGTACACACGAGTTTAAGCATTATGCGTAACTCATGTTGCATAGGCTAGGGGTGAGCCAAAGGTACTTTCCTTTCCTGCATCTTTATACAGTTTTTAAGGGTGTAAAACCCATCCACTCCGTAGCTGACCACCACCACCTGAAAACATACATCATATTAGCTACAGTGGTTTTTTTATATTCTTTTTTTTTAGACAAAGATAAGTCTAATTGGTATAAAACTATGGGGTGTAGGCGAGACAATATTGATAAATCTTGAGCTTAGCTTTTTCAAGTTCAAAAAACTTAAGCTTAAAATCATCTCGTTTCACGCTTTATGTCTAAACTCAAGTATGGCTTAGAAACTCAAGATTAGCTCATTTATATTATATCTATATAGGACCGGCTCTATAGTTTGGGGGCCCAATCAAACACAAAGAATGAGCCTTTTTTTTAAAAAAAGAGTAAATTACTATTTTGGTCCGTGTGGTTTGGCCATTTTAACCATTTGAGTCCAAAAACGAATTATCTAACAAATCAAGCCCTATGGTTGTATTCTATAACTATTTCAGTCCAATACACTAACAGAGTTAGATTTTTCAGTTATTTTTTAATAAAATAACCAAACTGCCCTTGGACTGAAATGGATTTTTTTAATAACCTCAGGGACCAAAAATGTAATTTACTCTCTTACACAAACATATTATATATATATATTATATAAAAATATATTATATATATGGTTGAGCATAGCCTGTGAGCCCATTCAATATCCTTTTGTTGGTTTATTGCTACTGTTAGGAAGCACCACTGTCAAATCTTCCCACACCAAAATTAGCACCGCCACCGATGACAGTACCACCACCACCAACACCGCTAGCGGGACCGCCATCGGCCATTGATCCCGCCACCTCATGATCACCCACTGCAACTTCTATCTCCATGAGTTGATATATAATAACCTAGGTTGTGTTAAAGGTGTTTGCATGGATATATAGAGGTGGTGGGTGGAGTGATTAATTAGTGTGTTAGATAAGAGGGTGATAGAGCAAAGGGCTTTTGGTCTGAGAAGATGTTATTACTAAAAAAGAAAGTGTAGTGTTTACAACTCAATGTGTCAAAGTAAGTTTTAATGCCACCATGATAGGGTTCAGAGAGTTGGTAGAATGTGTTGATGTGTAATACACTTTCTTTGTGTGTATAACTGCATATCTTTTTTTGTGTATTACTTAGGGAGACTCAGTGAGATTTGAGTTCAATTTAGCTCAAGCAATAGTAAATTAATATCTCACATACATTCATAGAAATTTTAAATGTTTAGGGTGCATGTTGTGATGCGCACACCATCGATCCTAATATGACACTACCTCTTTCTAAATCAAACTCAAACCCCAGTTTCAAGTGTAAAGAAACGCCCTTTGGATAATCTCCTACAAACCAGATGGCCGTCAAGTTAAGCTGAAACAATCGTTTGACTGTTATCGAGTTTCAAAGAACCATTGTAAGTGTTTTTTAAACGTAGTTTGAAAGAGAGAGTGAGATTAAAATGTTAAAGGTGTAAATGTAACACACCTGTGGACAAATAGAGTAACCAAAGTGTTTTTCTTTTTGTGTAAGTGGTTTTATTTTTTGGGAAGTAAAATTTATAAACAACTCAAGACGAGGTTTACCATACAAATGTGAAAAGTATAATTTTTCAGTACGTTTTTTTTTTAAATTTAAGTGCTATTTGTTGCTAGTCTTACTTAGTTCTATATGGTACATGGTAAGTCATTGGCTAAAGTAAATGCTACTCATCACAAAAGTATATATCATCTCTACATTTAATAATTTCTAGATATAACCCACTAAGTTCTTATGTGTAAAAGTTCATGGTCTTTTTACATTGATGAAATTTTGAATCCGTTTCGATTCAAATTCTACTTATTGTTTTCAAATGCGAGTTATTGTTGGAAATTCAAAATTCAACTTATTTGATTCGATGAACACCTATATTTAATTCGTAGAATACGTGTTATTTTAATTCAGTCCACATATCCGTTTCCCAACTGAGATCATACCCTCAGCCCCCTTTAAAGGAAACCTACAAATGGAAAAACCCTTTGACCCAACCTTAAACATTTTTGCTCGGATTGAGACTCAAAGGCAAGACCTTCCTATTTTTATTTGTGTTTATGTTCATTCATTTATTAAAAGAACGAACATAAACAAACTTTTTGTCGACAGTTCATGAATATTTGGAACATTAACAAGCCTAAGTGTCATTAATTACGAACATAATGGAATATTAATGAATAACATAGAGTGATAGTAGTTTATATGACTTGGAACGGTTTAGGGTTACGCGAGAATGACAGTCATAGCGACATATTTTTATATATGTGCTTTGATATTTGAAATTATGGCAGGATACCGACGCGACACTCTGGGGTAAAAAAACTGGTTTAAATAAAGCTGCATTAGTTTACTTACAAGAGCTTTAGCTATAGTACGTAATTTACACGAGTTTAAGCATTATGCGTAACTCATGTTGCATAGGCTAGGGGTGAGCCAAGGTACTTTCCTTTCCTGCATCTTTATACAGTTTTTAAGGGTGTACAAACCCCATTCACTCCGTAGCTGACCACCACCACCTGAAAACATACATCATATTAGCTACAGTGGTTTTTTTATATTCTTTTTTTTTAGACAAAGATAATGTCTAATTGGTATAAACTATGGGGTGTAGGCGAGACAATATTGATAAATCTTGAGCTTAGCTTTTTCAAGTTCAAAAAACTTAAGCTTAAAATCATCTCGTTTCACGCTTTATGTCTAAACTCAAGTATGGCTTAGAAACTCAAGATTAGCTCATTTATTATTATATCTATATAGGACCGGCTCTATAGTTTTGGGGGCCCAATCAAACACAAAGAATGAGCCTTTTTTTAAAAAAAGAGTAAATTACTATTTTGGTCCGTGTGGTTTGGCCATTTTAACCATTTGAGTCCAAAAACGAATTATCTAACAAATCAAGCCCTATGGTTTGTATTCTATAACTATTTCAGTCCAATACACTAACAGAGTTAGATTTTTCAGTTATTTTTTAATAAAAAACCAAACTGCCCTTGGACTGAAATGGTTATTTTTAATAACCTCAGGGACCAAAAATGTAATTTACTCTCTTACACAAACTATATATATATATATTATATAAAATATTATATATAATATATTATATTATTATTTATTTTGTATATATATATATATATTATATTATATAAAATATATTATATTATTTATTTTGTATTATATATATATATATTATATATTATATTATATTATATTATATATATATAGATGCACGAAATGTTTTTTTTATTTTTACTTTTAAAGTTTTTAAATATAAGCTTAATTTTAAATCACTCGGTTATAAAGTCGTATTTAAACATTCATCTTATCTAACGGAAAATTTAAAAGCGTTTGACTTATTATACTTTTATTTGAACGGTTAAACTTACTTAAACATCCTTGATCCTTTTAATCTTTTTGATTTATTTTAAACCACAAAGTCTTTTTAACTGTTATTTTATTTAATATTTTTTAATCGTTCAATTCTATAAGCTTCTTTTTAAATTTTTTTGTATTTATACATATTTTTAATTATTTGGCTCGTTTAAATAATTTATCGCTCTTTTATTTGAACGTATTTTTACTATTTGTTTATTAAAAAGCTTTCTTTTTTAAACCAACCTGTTAAAATTATTTACTGTTTGACTAATATATGTGTGTATATGTTAAAATATTTTTATTTTTTATTTTTTAAAGTTTTAAAATATATTTTTAAACCGTTTGGATTTTAAACTGATAATTTAATTACTAAAAAACATTTTTAAGTGTTTATAAACAATTTGTTTTTCAAACATCACTCTTTATACAATTGGTTTTTAAAGTTTAAAAGGTTGGTTTTTAAACAATTTTTAAAATCACTAATCTTTAAATTGTTCGGCTTTAAAATCTTTCGGCTTTTAAACATATTTTATAATCATTCGGCTTTTTAAATTTATTTTTTAATCGTTCATCTTACTTAAATGTCTTTTAAATCTTTTCGCTTTTCAAATGTTTTATTTAAATAGCTTTTTAAACCGTTCAACAAATTAAACTTCGTTCTAAACTTGTTTGTCTTATTTGAACGTCTTTCAAATCGATTGTTATTCAAACGCAACGATTAACTTAAAAAGTTTAAATAAACTAAACACATATAATTTAATATTGTAAAAGCCCTAATTGTAATAATCAAACTCAAGTTAATCTTTAAAATAATACAAATGACATAAATTATGACAAAGAATCAAAAGAGAAAAAAGATATTTTAATAAAATGAATTGTTGAAAAAGAAAGCATTTTAATAAACGAATAGTAAAGAACATGATAAAATTACGTTTAAACTAGCCGAATAATGAAAAACATGTATAAATACAAAAAAATTTAAAAGAAGCGTAAGAGATTTGAGCGATTAAAAAAACGCGTTTAAATAAAATAACAATTAAAAAATAATTTGCGGTTTAAATAAAACAAATAGATTAAAAGGACATTTAAGTAGCTTAACAGTTTAAATAAAAAGTATAATAAGCCAAACGATTTTAATTTTTCTGTTAGATAAAATGAATGGTTTAAATACGACGTTTAAAACCGAGCGATTTAAAATTAAATGTAAAAAATTTTGAGAAATAAAAATAAAAAAATTCCGTGTATATAACATATATATATATAAAATATGTTTGTGTGAGAGAGTAAATTTCGTTTTTGGTCCCTGAGGTATTAAAAATAACCATTTCAGTCCAAGGGTATTTTGGTCATTTATTAAAAACTAACTGAAAAATCTAACTCTGTTAGTGTATTGGACTGAAATAGTTATAGAATACAAACCGTAGGGCTTGATTTGTTAGAAAATTCATTTTTGGACTTAAACGGTTAAAATGACCAACCACACGGACAAAAAATAGTATTTACTAAAAAAAATTAGCATTTTAATTCACAAAAACCACCAATTAATTATTAAAACGTATTCCAAACACCAAAAGGTAGCCTAACTCTTATGATTTGCCTAAATATCTTAAGCATAAACTAAGATACCAAAGAGAAAAAAAAAAGAAGCCAAAATCTAAATTTTAAACACCAAAAAGCAACCTAACTTAAAAAGTAACTAAACAGTAAAAAAAAACTAACCAGACAATTCAAAAGCAATAAATCTTTAGTACTAATTCTTCGAATAAAATAAAGCCCATAAACTTTAAGCCCAACATAAAGCTTTTTAAAAAATTTAGGGGCCCTTATTTTTGGATGGCCCCAAACCCAATGAGCCATAACTATATACCTGTATCTATAACGTATAATAAAAGAAGGTTTTTAATACACGTGTCGTCATTTAACATATCAAATGACACGTGTCATCATTGTAGCATATCAAAAAAATTATTTTCTCACATCTCTCTCATAATAAATACGAAAATTATACGAAAATAATCAATTTAACTTTCCTTTTTACTATAATAGTGAAAACAAATATATTTATATTTGTGCTTATTGTCTCTTTTATATTAAATGATAATTATTTTAAATGAGTAAACTAACTATAAACATCTAAATATAAATATTATTATTTTAATACTTTATTAATACATATTAAATTATATGATTTTAGACATATTTTATCTTTAATATAGAGTAATAATTTTTAATTTTATTATATGTTATAACTTTTATAAATTTTATAGATTTTTATTTCACCAATGACTAATAACATCTAGAAAATAAAATATTCATAAAACTAATGATTTTGATATATTTTATTTATTCCACTCATGTAATACATGGGCTCTAACCTAGTTTATTATATTTATAACTTTTTAATCATATATATTATATTACATTGAATATATTGATGATGAAACGCATTTCCCTATTCTTTCTTTTCTAAGTTACTCTAATCAACTTCAACATGCGAAACTTGGACTTGAAGTCCTAAACTAGATGAGCTTGATTTTTTTCTCTAGAGCTTGTTTAAGATCCATTTATTTTTATTTTTTAACTATCAATTTCAAATAACTCAAAATTAAAAATACATACATATGTCAACAAGAGAAAAGCGAATTGTCCATCTCTTTGTCAAAATATTAAATTTAAGGGTTGATGAACAACCCTTTCTCACCTGTTTGGTTCATCATTATTCTTCACATGGTTGTATGCAGATAGTCATCTACATCTACAACTAACTCAAGTACTTTTATCTCCTTGTTTTTTTAAATTTGCACATCATTCTTTTGTTGGACCATTATAATAACTCATTTATTATCATTTATCAATGGTATGTTGGCATGACCACTCATTATCAAGACCTCAACATTCGTATTTGCATACTCTCTTGGATTATTAGTTACCAACTTCAAAGCAATACTATTGGATTAATTGCTTTCACAAGTACAATATGTAAAAGTTGATGTTAACAATCTTTGATTAATGAAAACTTACTCACACGGCTAGGTGTAAGATATAAACTATGCGTTGCAAAGCTGATTCGAGCGCTAATTTGCGGATTACTAAAAACGTTTATGCAAGAATGTACCAATTGTTTGATGAGGTCGATTTTCCTAATTAAATTTAAGATAATTTGAGAATGATTAAAATAATTCTAACGAGTATGATTAACTAGTTTAAACATGATTGGCTAGTAGTTTCTATGTAGTTATAAAATGGGTGGTTAGAAATCAAACATGAAATTTATGACTTGAACATAACCATGATCGTAAAATCTATAAATTAATACACACGTTGTTGTTTGTTGCACAAGAATACAAAGCCCAGTGGGTTTTACAAAGGCCCAGTTAAGAAGTTGTATTATCTAGGCCGAAATTATTATTTTCTAATTTCTATTTTGTCCGAGAGCGGGTTGAATCCCAGGAGATAATTCCCATGAACATTAGTAGCAAGATGCAGGTTGCAGATTTACTAACCAAAGGACTCACTGCGCAACAACTTCAATTCCTTCTTGGCAAGATTAGCATTGCAAATTTACATGCTTCATCTTGAGGGGAATATAGGATATCGTTGTTTTTATCGTTTATCTTTATTGAACTAGCTCTCCATATTTAGAGGAATTACCTAACTACCTCTCCATGTTTAGTGAAACTATTGGGAAGTAATCTCTATTTAATCTCTTTGTAATTCTCTTGATCAATAACAGAAAAGGTTCTCTTTCTCCTTCTTGTATGTTCAATACTATCATGTACTTTTTAAGTTAGTGTTAGAAAGTACGTACGATATTAATATAAGGCTAAAACTTAAATAATATGAAGTAAAACTCTCACACACACAAACAAACAAAGTTAGGTAGTTAACGATAGCAAAAGTTAGATACTGATAGTGAAAGTTATATCATCAATGTTATTCATAAGAAAAGTACGAGATTAAAATTAGGTTAAGAAACGTTAAAACATGTTACACCCCTCACACACAAACATATGTGATCACTAATAGATAAACATTGATATTGATAGTGAAACTTATACCAAGAGTACCATCAACGTTATCATGTCAACTCGATTCCAATCAATGTGTAAATCTAAATTCTTTTTTAGAATATATGATTTAATAAGTATCAAAAAATTTAAAAGAAAATTGGTTCCAAAGATAACCAGCGAACACTGCAATTTAACATAGTATAGATCAAATGCTTCATATTGATCATTTAAATAAGATATTGTGTCTGTAGCATAAGTTCATTACTTCGATTGTTATAAGTTAATTACTAAACTCTGATAAAAAAAGAACAAAGTGACCTTGGTATAGTACTCGTTACTTTAATTTAACTAAAAAGTACAAAATAATTATTTCTTTATCAGAACTTTAACAAATCAATTAGTACTGGGTAGCAAATGTGTAAGAACGACACTGCATTTCATTACACAATTAAAAATCAGTGCATTTTTAAAAGATAACTTCCTAAAATAATAATTAAGATTTAAAAATGTTTTAGTTAAATTACTTATAAATATCTTTTGTTCCAACAGATCACTCGTAATTTTTTTTATCTCGATTAGTTCACTAAAGTTTTAAGATTGTTCTAATTATGTTATTTATAAATCACTTTTTTTAAAAAAAAGGTTGAAATATTTTTAAAAATTGACAATATTTACAAAAAACAAAATTAATTAAAAATTGTGAATTATTTAAAAATAACAAAAATATATGAGTAATATAATTGGAACAGTCCTAAAACTTCAGTTACCTAATTGAAACACTTCTAAAACTTTAGTAAACTGATTGAACAAATAAAAATATTAAGTGACCTGATTGAATCAAATTAAATGAATTGATTAAAACATTCTTATAATTTGCTTACTATTTTATGAAGTTCTTTCTTTTTTTAGGGGGAGTTTACTTCTCAAATATTTTTTAAGTCAGCTAAACAAGAGTTGAGGTAAATAAGAATTGGGCTAACTGCCGAGACTGTTCTAACTTTTTTTTTATTATGTAACTTAACAAGAGTGCATTTATATTTTGATATGTTCAAATTTTATTCTTAATAAATAAGTTATTATAAGCTTTTGTTGAAATGTATATGTGCACTTATAAGTGTGTTCGTAAGTATATGCATATGTACATATATTTATACCTCAAAAAATTAGAAGAAGAAATATAGAATTTGAAAAAAAGTAGGGAGGAAATAAATCAATTTTTCACTTTTTTCCTTTCCATGAAACATTATATTTCACGTGCACATTGAATTCTTGTAGTTGATCTCTATATATATTTCCCTATATATTTAAAAACCAACTTCAATGAATAGTAAATGAATAGTATCAACAGTACCACACCACTTCTACTTCTGCTCCATCGTCACCCTCGCTGCCGCCACCGCCGGTCGCTACCGCCACCACCGCTCGCTGCCGCCACTGTCGCTCGCTGCCGCCACCGTCGCTCGCTGGTGCCACCGCGAATAGCCGGCGCCACCGCCACCGCATGAAACGCCACCGCATGAAACGCCACCGCCTGCAACAGACAGATTTTAAAGAGGGCGAAATCGGTGTCTGATGGTGCCGGAGGTGGTGGAGGCGGTCGCTCCGGCTTGGCTATCGTTTCCCCGTCTCCCGTGTGTCGTATCGCATCTGTTTCCTTTCTCTACCTCCTGTATGTATGTGTGTTTCAAATTAGGGTTTTTTTGAAAGAAAAATTTAGGTAAAATGGCAGCAGAATCCCTCTTCCAAATCGAACTGGCGCTCCGATTGTGTGATGGCATGGTCGAGTGTGGTGCGGCCACGCTGGTGTGGTGCGTGGCAGCGGTGTGGTGGTGGACGTGTTGTTGTTGGTGTTGGTATGGCGGTGGCGGTGTGGCTTGCCGCCACCGCTCGAATCTCTGCTTGCTTTCCTCTCTGATTTGCAGGTTGGTGGTGTTCCCTCTTTTGCTCTGTCTTTGTTGTTGGGTTGTTATGGCGTTGATGGCTCTGTGTCTCCTCTGTTTATGTTTTGTGGAATGTGGTAATTCTTCTTTGGATCTGCATGTGATTTTTGTCCGGTCTATTTGTCGAATTTGGTGTTGTGGTCCCACGCATTTGATGAGCTCTTACTCTGTTTGAGTTAGGGTTGCCTTCGTTCGATTGTGTATGTTGCTACTACTGTCTAATTATGCTTCAATTGTTGTTAATTTGTTCGATTTTGATTGGAATTGGTGGCTAGGGTTTGCAATTGGTTATCCAGCTGCTGATCAAGCTGCGTGTTTGTTTTTGAGATGAATCTGACAGTTTTTGTTTGGTGTATTGTGTTGACTTCTACATATCTGTGTCTTGAACCATATCCGGAGCATAATATGGAGCAAATGGAGTATTGATTCCAGTATTAGGGCAATCTGGATGTTTGATTATTTCATTATGTCCTGTGATTATGATCCTCTGGCATATGATACTGTTTTGGGTTTTTGATTTGTTCTTGAATGTGATACTGATTTGGGTGTTTGTGGTTGTTCTATTTTGTCTTGGCTTCCATTCGTTGGATCGTAAGTTGGGTTTATGTCAGGCTGTTCTTTGGCTGTGATGATCCGAGCATGAACAGGTTGTTGTCCTGGCGTGGCAACCGTGTGTGAATGGATTGCAGCTAGAGGCGGCGGCCGGGTCTGAGCCAAATTCATATCCATGGTTGTCATGTTTACCATTGGTATCAATTTGTACCTCTATATGTTTAAAATGTAGTCGAATGAACGGTAAGCAATTCTATTGTTCCTAATGATTTGATGCTTGCAATGAAAGTTTCCTTTGAGTTTGTTTTGCCCTGTTCGTGAGCATTATAAACCGTAAGAAAATGATACTTTGGTAGATGGTTTATATGTTGGTTATGATTGTGTCACTCTATGATGAAGGGCATGGCTTAAGAGTTGATGAATTTGGATGGTGTTGACCCTAAATGGCAGGCTGTTTTGTTGCCTAAGATTGTGATCAGGAGCACTACGCGCATTACCACATACTTCTTAGGCTGTGATGATATAAATTATGTTCGGTGTTTGGCGCGGCAACATGTTTTGCAGCAACATTGAATCATGATATCTGAGCCTAAAATTGGAATGAATAGTCGATCCACACAACCCTCCCGTCACTAGCCGAATCCTTCTCCTCTCCGGCGCCATACTCCCGCCCGGGCCCACCCTCAACCGCCTCCCCTGAGGGGCTGTCGAAGGCGGCGGAGTTCGTGATCTCCAAGGTTGACGATCTGATGAACTGGGCCCGCTGTGGGTCCATCTGGCGGATGACCTTCGGGCTCGCGTGCTGTGCTGTTGAGATGATGCATACGGGAGCTGCTAGATATGATCTGGATCGATTTGGGATTATTTTTAGGCCCAAAGCAGACACGGTGCATGGATCAAGAGCAGGTTTAGATTCTTACTGTGATGATGTGGCCTGTGATTTTCTCAAATTTGTCTAAAAACTACTTAAAAGGGTAGCGGGTCAAAGTCAAACAGGTTAAAAACGGATTGAAAGTCTTGCTTAGAAACTACATTTAATACTTAATTAGTTATAAGTCTAAACTTATAAACGATTTAATAAGGAACAAAAACCTGCTTTTGGTAAACCCAACCTGACCCATACTAAGAAAGACCGTTTTCAACCTGAACCTGTTTTGACCCTACCTGAACCATGTATCTTGGCATCCTGCGACCTCTACTTATTTTTTTATGCTACTCAACAAGTTGCTGACTTTGATTGTGTTTGCTTTTGCAGTGTTTAAGAGACCTTATTGTGATGAGTTTTTGCAATTTTGCTTTACGAGATTCAATGTAGGTGTCTGGACATCAACAACAAGGTATTCTAATTAATATTACCAGCTTCTTATTAATATTGAATCTTTTTTCGCTTTCTATTTGGTTTTAAGCGAATAAGTCATGCCACTTGTATGGATTGCAATTTCTATGCTTACCCTATATTTATGTTATTGATTTTTTATATATAAATACAAGTTGCTGTGCTTATAAGTATTTATGAACTTCGTACAGGTACAATATGGAATCTGCTCTTGACTTTCTTATGAGAGACACTCAACACAAATTGCTTTTCTGTTAGGTAAGCTGATTTATTATATCATTCTATGAGGTTGTATATTTCACTTTTGGGTGCTTAACACAATGCTGAAAATGTTAATTACCACAAGAATTACTAATGGATTGTGCTATAATGACTTTACCTCTTTATCATTTCCAGCCACATACAGCAATCTTTCCTTACCCGTACCACTACTGGAATACAGAAGATAATTCCTTAGGTAAGTTGTCTTACTCGGGTGTTCCATTGTCTTTGTGTCATTTTCGTAATTATAAAGGTGGGAATCTTTACCCATTTAACGGTCAAACATATAAATATAGAAGATAGCTTAAAAAGAAACTGGTAGATGGTCTGCAGCTAGATGGTCTGCAGCTAGAAGCAATGGAATCTTTACCCATTGGTAGATGGTCTGCAGCTAGAAGCAATGACCAGGTCTGAACCAAAGCTATGTTTGTCGTTGTGCTGCATCGTGTTGGCTTCAATTCGTTGGCTGTGATGATTTCAAAAAAAAATCCGTTGTTTTGGCGTGGCAACCACGTTTGGTTCGCAGCCATAATGAGAAGCCGGATCTGAGCCAAGAGCTGAAACTAGAGTTGTACTGGTGATTATCGGTTTTACAATACTCGCGCAACACTTCAACTAGTAGTTTTAAATAAATGTGTCCATAACACATGTCCTATCTAGGATACTTTCAAAATCTGATAGAAATATCATAAAAGATTAACTTTTAGGATTTTGGAATTAATTAAAAAATATGTAATGAATGAGTCCTGCCTACCACCCATGAGCTCAACCCACCACTCTGCCGGTTGTAAACACTTGTAGCCCCCTATCAACTTAAATTTGTTTGTGTACTTAAAAATCATTTATAATGAAAATTTATTTTCTGTGAGTTCTTTGAAACTCATATGATTTATGTTTCGACAAAATACCCACTTCAAATTCGAATCTAATAATTTCACGGTGTTCGTAACTTTTCTGTCAAGTGATAGTATTCGGGTCTTGTAATAACAAATGATGTATCTTTAAAAGCAAATTAAAATTTTAATTAATATGTGAGTTCACCTTTGAAAGAAAAATTGACGCTTTATTATGCCACTTAATCCTGGAAAATATTATGTTTGTAAGAAATTTCAAACCGGTACCAACTAGGCTACCTCTTAAATTAATTCAGTTAATTTAAGGAATACAAATACAAAATCATAAAATAATAAACAGCTTTTTCATATTGTTTCAATAAACTCACTCATATTTCTTTTCTAAAATAATTTTTAAATCTTCTGAAAACTTTTAATAAATGTTAAATATTTATAATTTTAATAACTTAAATGAAAAATATTTGAACATTAGTTAGTATTCAGTATCTAGATTAATAATTTTTTATTGACTTAAGTATAACAATTATAAAACTTTGTTATCGTCTAGTCAATTTTTTTACCATTAAATTTACATTACACATATTTCGTATTCAACCCACTTCATTTTAGAAAAATAATATTAATAAAGAAATATCATTAGTTGAAACAATATAAAATTTATTCTCTTCTATTATTAAAAAAAAGTTACGTGAAATTATTTAAACATTAAAGTATTTTAATTACTATTAAGTGAAATAGTTATCAATCCAAATATTATTTTAAAAGCGACACCTAATTTACTTCTAAAAAGTAATATTAATAAACCTCCACATTATAGCATGTAAATTCTCATCATTTGATGGATGAATACGCCATTTAGCGTCAACATGTCCGTCAAGGACTAATTTAAATCTTGCTACCTCAACCTTTTAAAGTTTTTAACTAACCATGAACTTTTCTAATGTGTATGATATAATTTTTTGGTTTTGTCCATGCACACATATGTACAAACTGATTATTTCAATTTTATAAATCGATCACTTGCAAAAAGAATATGAAAACACATTTAGGAATTATCATTATCAAATGTATATAGTCACTAGTTTAGAATTACGTGTACTACGTACACGGAATGAATTAAAATTTTAAATTAATATATAGTTATTTAAATGATCTATAACAGAAAAAATATATATATATATGCCAAAAGGAATGAACTTTAAATATGTTGATTGATAAGTAAAGTAAGGTATGACTGTCTGACTAAAAGAACATAGGATATAAGATCGAAATATTTGTTTCGATAACCAAACGCCACTTTAAATTAAAAGATAAATATTTCTTTCTTGTTGTTTAGTACAAAATAATTCATTGGTTGATTATTCATTAATCTTGTCTCACTAAATGACCAATTAGTATTTTTACCCGGACACACTTTCAACTCTATATATATACTTATTCTACTTCAAAAATTACACCGACACTGTGCAGGTAAAGGACACAAAATCTTTGGACGAAAAGCACAACACTTCACATCATGATAAATTGTTAGAACACATGACCATTTACTGATATCTTAAACATGTACTAAGAATATTTATACACCTTGACACCTTGTATAAATTGTTTCACTACTTGTACTAATTATCACTATATAAGAAAACGAATTATTTTTGAGACAACGGTCGCAAATTTAACAACATGATTATGACCATTGCATCGTGAATATTCAGTTCCCAGTAGCGTATAAGTTGGAGGAATAATTGTTTTCCTAACCCTATGCAAGTTTAATTACTGTTTAACTAAACAATAACATTTTTTTATTTATTTCAACTAATATTTATGCAAGTTTTAAAGTTGATATTTTTCAATTAAAGGTCAACATATGAACCGAAAAAATATATTTTATAGATACATAGAAAAGATCTATTTTAGAACCAAATAAAGTATTGTGGAAATTCTGCTAGTAAAATCTCTAGAGCATCTATAGAATTTTCATATTTTTAATCAGTAATATTTATATATTAACCAATAAACAACCAAAATATTTGTGTAGGTATGTATAGTAATCAATAATCACTTTTCAAAGTACATATTCATACCTGCTAAAGAATCAAGAAGTGTTGATTTCCCTGAACCAGAAGGACCCATGATAGCCATAATCCTTGATGGTTGAGCATAGCCTGTGAGCCCATTCAATATCCTTTTTGTTGGTTTATTGCTACTGTTAGGAAGCACCACTGTCAAATCTTCCCACACCAAATAATTAGCACCGCCACCGATGACAGTACCACCACCACCAACACCGCTAGCGGGACCGCCATCGGCCATTGATCCCGCCACCTCATGATCACCCACTGCAACTTCTATCTCCCTGAGTTGATATATAATAACCTAGGTTGTGTTGTTAAGGTGTTTGTATGGATATATAGAGGTGGTGGGTGGAGTGATTAATTAATGTGTTAGATAAGAGGGTGATAGAGCAAAGGGCTTTTTGGTCTGAGAAGATGTTATTACTAAAAAAGAAAGTGTAGTGTTGTTACAACTCAATGTGTCAAAGTTTTAATGCCACCATGAATAGGGTTCAGAGAGTTGGTAGAATGTATGTATTGATGTGTAATACACTTCTTTTTTGTGTGTATAACTGCATATCTTTTTTTGTATATTACTTAGGGAGACTCAGTGAGATTTGAGTTCAATTTAGCTCAAGCAATAGTAAATTAATATCTCACATACATTCATAGAAATTTTAAATGTTATAGGGTGCATGTTGTGTGATGCACACACCATCGATCCTAATATGACACTACCTCTTTCTAATCAACTCAAACCAACTCAAAGCCAGTCCAAGCGTAGAAACGCCCGTTTGGATAATCTCTACAAACCAGATGGCCGTCAAGTTAAGCTGAAACAATCGTTTGACTGTTATCGAGTTTCAAAGAACCATTGTAAGTGTTTTTTTTTTAAACGTTTTGAAAGAGAGAGTGAGATTAAAATGTTAAAGGTGTAATGTAACACACCTGTGGACAAATAGAGTAACCAAAGTGTTTTTCTTTTTGTGTAAGTGGTTTTATTTTTTGGGAAGTAAAATTTATAAACAACTCAGACGAGGTTTACCAAATGTGAAAAGTATATAATTTTTCAGTACGTTTTTTTTTAAATTTAAGTGCTATTTGTTGCTAGTCTTACTTAGTTCTATATGGTACATGGTAAGTCATTGGCTAAAGTAATGCTACTCATCACAAAAGTATCATCTCTACATTTAATAATTTCTAGATATAACCCACTAAGTTCTTATGTAAAAGTTCATGGTCTTTTTACATTGATGAAATTTTGAACTCGTTTCGATTCAAATTCTACTTATTGTTTTCAAATGCGAGTTATTGTTGGAAATTTCAAAACTCAACTTGTTTGATTCGATGAACACCTATATTTATTCGTAGAATATGTGTTATTTTAATTCAGTCCACATATCCGTTTTCTAGTTGAGACCATACCCTCAACCCCCTTTAAAGGAAACCTACAAATGGAAAAACTTTGACCTAACTTAAATATTTTTGCTTTGATTGAGACTCAAACGCGGACCACCTTCTCATTTTTATTTGTGTTTATGTTCATTCATTTATTAAAAGAACGAACATAAACAAATTTTTGTCGACAGTTCATGAATATTTGGAACATTAACAAGCCTAAGTGTCATTAATTATGAACATAATGGAATATTAATGAATAACATAGAGTGATAGTAGTTTATATGACTTGGAACGGTTTAGGGTTACACAAGAGTCACAGTCATAGCGACATATTTTATATATGTGTTTTGCTATTTGAAATTGTGGCAGGATACTGACGTGGCAATCTGGGGTAAAAACTAAAAACTGGTTTTAAATAAAGCTGCATTAGTTTACGTACAAGAGCTTTAGTCTATAGTACGTAATTTACACGAGTTTAAGCATTATGCGTAACTCATGTTGCACAAGGGCGGTGGATTGAAGAGGGCGGAGGATTGAAGGGGCCGGGGGGGGCATCTTTTTTTCATCGTCAGTGTTAAACTTTAGTCCGGTAGTGTAAATTTTTGATCCGGCAGTGTAAATTTTTATATAAAACTGGAGTTTGCCCCCCATAAAAAATTTAATTTTATCCCCGCCCCCTTACAAGAATTGTTAAGCTCCGCCCCTGGTTACATAGGCTATGGGTGAGCCAAAGGTACTTTCCTTCGCTACATCTTTATACAGTTTAAGTGTGTACCAAACCCATCCACTCCGTAGCTGACCACCACCACCTGAAAACATACATCATATTAGCTACAGTGGTTTTTTATGTTCTTTTTTTTAGACAAAGATAATTAATGTCTAATTTGGTATATATGGGTGTAGGCGAGACAATATGAATGCCAAATTGATAAATCTTGAGCTTAGCTTTTCAAGTTCAAAAAGCTTAAGCTTAAAATCATCTCGTTTCACGCTTTATGTCTAAACTCAAGTATGGCTTAGAAACTCAAGATTAGCTCATTATTATTGTATCTATAACATATAATAAAAGAAGGTTTTTTTAAGACACGTGTAATCATTTTAACATATCAAATGACACGTGTCATCATTCTAGCATATCAAAAATTCATTTTCTCGCATCTCTCTCATATAAATACGAAAATTATAAGAAAATAGTCAATTTAACTTTCTTTTTTACTATAATATGTGAAAACAAATATATTTATATTTGTGTTTATTGCCTCTTTCATATTAAATGATAATTATTTTAAATAAGTAAACTAAACTATTAAACATCTAAATATAAATATTATTATTTTAACACATATTAAAATATATGATTTTAGACATATTTTATCTTTAAATATAGAGTAATAATTTTTAATTTTATTATATGTTATAACTTTTAAATATTTTATAGATTTTTATTTCACCAATGACTAATGACATCTAGAAAATAAAATATTTATAAAACTAATGATTTTGATATGTTTTATTATTCCACCCATGTAATACATGGGCTCTAACCTAGTTTATTATATTTATAACTTTTTAATCATATTATTATATTACATTGAATATATTAATGATGAAACACATTCCCTATTCTTTTCTTTTTCTAAGTTACTCTAATCAAATCACATAGGGAAAAAAGTCGATTTGTATGACGATGAGCGGGAGACGAAGAGACGACACTAATTCGACGGAGAAGAGGGATTCAGAAACGGAGAAACGGTACCGATCAGAAGCAAATTTTCACAAGATGAAGATGAAGGGGAACAATGGACAACAGTTCAGAGAAGAAAAAAAGCATCAGGCGACACGGATAAGACAGTGGTAACGTTCTTCTTATCAAACCTGCCGGAGGAAGTCACGAGTAAGGAATTATGGCTATCATGCAAGAATTTTGGACATCTTGTTGATGCGTTCATTCCCAACGGGAAGGCGAAGAAGGACGGAGGAAGATTTGGCTTCGTAAGATGCTGCAGGGGGGGAACTTGGCCTCCTTAACAGAAAATTTAAGCAGTTTGAAGATTGGAAACATGAAAATCTCGGCCAACCCGGCCAGTTCGATAAGAGCGGTAAACGGATTGACTTCGACGTTATTGGCAGGAGAAACCAATGCGTCGAAACATGTTTACTGATATTCATAATGTTTGCCCAAAGCCACGTCTCTGGGAGAAAATCATCGCGCGCTACATTCAAAAATGTTCTCCTAAACGAAAAGTCCAATGATGTTTTGGGAGATGATTGCCAGGAAGTGAAGATTGATAAAAAGCCTGAAAAAGTAAAACTATGGGCAGGATACTCTCTCATTGGAGAAGTATTGAAGCATCTGTTATGGGTAAATTAATGGAACTCCTTGAGGAGATGGTTAAGTCCAATTTTGAGTTAAGATATCTATGGGGGATGAAGATTCTAATTACTTTTAAGTCAACATTAGAGGCAAAAACTTTTCTGTACGATAAAGAAAATGCATGGAGTTCAATATTTTCCACCTTAGTATTATGGAATGGCCAACATATCCTATATGATCGGTTGGCATGGATTGATATCCGGGGCGTCCCGATTCATCTATGGGATTCAGAAACCTTCAATTCCATTGCCAACTGCATCGGTTCGGTTGTGTTCCCGTCCGAGGCTTCGGTTAATAATGGGAATTATCTTACGATCAAGTCGGCATCCTTGTAAGGATTCAAAGCCCATTGCAAAGAATATTAACCTTGTTCACTCTAATGTTTCTTTCTCGGTGCATATTTTGGAATCTAATCGGCGTTGGGCCCCGGGTTTTCTAAAAGGTTCGCCGGAACTAAAGTCGTTGGACACTCTGTTCGGGGACGGTGTGGAAGAATCTCGGTCCAATTCGGTTAGGGGCAATGAACAGTCGGAGGATAACTTTCCAGATTTCCAATGTCTTGGGAAGAATAATCTAGCTGGCATTGGGGAAAGCACAAACACCACGCGTGAAAGGCAAAATGAAACATTGCATGATGATGATTGCTTGGAAGGTGGTAGACCTCATACAACAGTTGACAATCCCACTCAAAGCCCAAATATGAATAAGAAAAACCTTGTGATATCTAGCCCATTGGACTCCACTAGCTTGGGTCCTACAAATGCAGGGAATGTTCCAGATTCTGATCCATTTGGACTTATGATATAATTTTTAATATGGGGACCCATTGCTTTAGAAAGAGGAAAGTCAATTCACACCACCTCCCTTCTTCTAAGTCCAGATCTAAAGAATAACAGGGGGCTCCTCTCAGAAAAGGAGGGTGCGGAAAAGATTCAAGGCCTGGACTAATATAGGCTCCTCTGAAAAGCAAGTAAATAACGAGGCTGAGGAGAATGGCGATCTCTTACAAGTCGGACCACCGGAATTGATCTCAATATTCCTCTATGGACAACAATGGGGCATTGGGACTGGCAGCCGAGGAACCAGGTATCTTGATGGGAGGTGAATCAAGCACACGAAGTGGTAACGACAGGCCAAACGAAGAGGTGGAAAAGGAGGTACAAAAGACGTTGGAGGTCGGTATGATAGTCGGTGTCGACCTTGCAAATTATACACAGCAGGTTCGTGACCAGGTTACAGGAGAAGGAGTCCCAACCGTGAATTAATGGATTTTCTAACAATTAATATCCGGGGTCTCGGTGATCCGAGTAAAGGTATGTGGCTCAAAGACCTTGTATATAAACATCATCCCTCTTTTCTTTCTATTCAGGAATCTCTTATTAATAACCTTCTAAGATTCCTATTCAAGCAATTTGGGGCAGGAAGCCCATTGTTTTTGACTGGGTGGAGTCAACTGGAAGATCGGGTGGTCTTATTTCTTATTGGGACTCATCAATTTTTTGTAAATCCCATGTAATCAAAGATAAAAATTTCTTGTTGGTGGTGGGTCGGTTAAAAGGGTCATCGGAATTTATTAATATTATCAATGTATATGGGCCTCATGAGTTGTCATCAAAGAAGGACTTATGGAACAACTTATTAAGTCTCAAAACCAATCTGCCTGGAATGTGGGTACTCCTGGGGGATTTCAACGAGGTCAGGACCCCATCTGACCGTATGAATTCGGAATTCAACCCATATGGTGCAAATATTTTTAATGATTTTATTTTCGAGGCTGGACTGAATGAATACATTATGGGGGGAGGGAAATACACGTATATGAATAGCAATGGCTCGAAAGGTAGCAAAATTGACAGGGTTCTTGTGTGTAGTGAGTTTATGAACAAGTGGCCGAATGCTATCTTGTACGCTTGGGCGAGAAGGCTATCAGATCATTGCCCCTCACTCTAAAAACTTCAAACATCGATTTTGGGCCAAAACCGTTTAAGTTTTTTTCATCTTGGCTTACTAAAGAAGGTGTAAACGAGGTAGTTCATAATGCCTTTCAGCTTCCCGTATACGCACTAAGAGCTGATGGGATCTGGCAGCCAAACTCAAAAATGTAAAAAATGCTCTCAAAGTGTGGAATAGATCCTTAAAATCTCATGAAAGCAAAAAACATCCTTTCTTTAGAAGCCAAGATCGAGGAATTGGAAATGAGAGCGGAAATGGGAAATCTTACGGAGGTTGAAGGAAAGGCTCTCTTAGAGTCTAAAAAAGTTCTTATGGAGCTACAAAGAACTGAGATGCTTGACCTTAAACAAAAGTCTAGAGTTAAGTGGGTCATAGAGGGTGATGAGAATACTTCATTTTGTTGGACCAAAAGAACCAATGAGCCAAGATCAGGAAAACCTCTAAGTCCACATGACATCACAACAACTGCTGAAGACCTTCATCAGCAGTTTGACAAAGTCTGAAGAATCAATAGCTGAAGATCAAAGATCTGAAGTACAACAGCTGAAGACCCCAAAGTACTGAAGATAAGTATGAGTCTAAAGTACTGATAAACACAAGTACTGAAGACTTCAAGTACTGAAGAAAAGTGCTGAAGATCAAAGTCTGAAGAACTGAAGAACTGAAGATCGAAGAACTGAAGATCAACTACTGATGCACAAAGTCTGAAGACAATGACTGAAGACATCAGCTGATGACAACTACTGAAGTCATCAGCTGATGAATCATCTAAAGATCAAAGTCTGAAGACCAAAGTGCTGAAGCTTCAGAGTTTGTCACAACAGCTGAAGAAGTCTTCTTCAGTTGTTGTGATGGTTTTTCTTTTTCAGTAGTTTTATATTTTCCTTTCAGTAGTTTGTACAACAGCTGAAGAGTTTGTTCTTCAGCTGTTATAGTTCAGTAGTTGTAAACGACTGAAGAGTTTGTTCTTCAGTCGTTGTAGCTTTTCAGTAGTTTCCTTTTTCAGTACTTGTAATAGGTAGAACACTTAGGAGTTTTGTAAGAAGATGTCAGCTGTTGTGACATCTTCAGTAGTTTGTGTTCTATCAGTAGTTAGTTAAATAACTGTTTAATGTCAGTGGAATCTGACGACAGTATGGGTCTTTTGCCTATAAAAGGGCAGTGACCTGATTGTATTCTACGCCGAAACATGTGAAATAAACAGAATATTATTCCTTTTTATGCATAATTATTCTCTCTACAATTTACTTTACATGCAATATTCCTTATGTTCTTGCATTAATTGCTAATTATTATGCTAAATCCGCTATGAACACAATCTAATTGATCAAACTAGAGGCTGAGATCCTGTCAAATGGTATCAGAGCGGGTTAATCATTGATCGATTTCACTATTGATCATTTGAAACTGCTCTTTGATCTCTACGTTTGATCGAATTAGCAATTTGCAAGAATTAGCTGTAGGGAGAGAGATTCTGCTGTTTCTAGCCGTAAACTTGAGGTTCTCTGGTGGTTTTGAGCTATATTTGTTTTGTTTAAACTTGAGTTTGACTAATAACTGAGATGACTACACCAACAAACGATCCTCACAATACTGGTTCCTCAACCAAGCCTCCGATGCTTGTGAGGAATGAGTATAACATATGGCAACGACGTATGCTTCACCACTTGTCTGTCAACAGTGCTGGTTGTTGGAAGTCAATGGTGCATGGACCATACAAGCCTATGGTGAGCGTCCCTGAATCTAATGAACAGGTTCCTAAGAAACCTGAACAATATTCGGACGAAGATCTAAAGCTGTTCGAGATTGATGCTAGAGCCCATGGAATTCTAGCCATGGCTATTCCAAATGAGATTACTTAGGGCTTTTGCATCATGAGACTGCTCATGACCTATGGGGTTGCTCTAAGGAACAATTTGGAGGAACTGATTCGGTCTTAGCACAATAGGGAAATCCTCATCAACAATATGAGACATTCTCATATAGAACAGGTGAGACTGACTCTGCAGCGTTTGAGCGGTTCTGTTGTTTATCTCTCTGAGCTGAAGATGGTCAAAAGAGTACTTCAACAGCCAGATGAACACAGGTTCCTCAGATCACTGCCTGAGAAGAGGGTTACACATTATGTCCTACGCTCCAGCAATCTGAAACTCTATCTCTCACCCAACTTCATGGGAAACTGCTCACATTTGAGGAGAGATAGAGCAAAAGAGGAAGCTGTCCACCTCTGGCAAGCTCGCTGATGACTTTGTTCAAGGAAATGCTGCTTGATAAGTCAGGAGTCTGAATATGCTTCATCAGAGACATTCTTATGATGAGCATATTGATTTCTCTACTACCAACTCTGAACAAGCTTTTGTTGGTGTAGGTAGTAGTTCAGGAGGCAGCAGTGATAACTGGTGTTTTTTGATGGATGATTTGAAGGGCATTCCAGATGATGATCTGGAGGAGATGGATATTTGAGCCAAATGGCAATGATCAATATCAGATCTCAAAAGTTCTACAAAAGAACTGGTAGGAAATTCCCTGGTCTCTCTGGCAAAACCAAAGTTGGTTTTGACAAGAGCAAGTTGAGGTGTCACAAGTGCCAAAGGCTTGGACACTTTGCTAGAGAGTGTAGATCATCTGGATCTAACTCCTCTGCACCCTTTTTGACTTTTCCAATCAATAGCTCACAACACAGAGGGCAACCTTCCTCCAGTTCTGGTCATCCACCACAAGCACAGGCATCACCTGCTTATTTTGTGCCTCAGGGGTATATGCCATACTCATACCCCTGCTACTACGTGCCTCAGCCCAGTCAAACTCAAGCACTTTCTGCTCAACCACCACAGGCTCTTCCTGAGCCTCAATCTTCCCCATCTCATCATCAAACACAACTTCAACAACACAGCTTCTTCATCCCAGGAGTTGTTGACTGGAGTAGTCTGCCAGATGATCTATCTGGTCAGGAACAACTACTCCAAGGTGCTGGTCAACATGGTGGTGATAGTCCTTTTGAAATCTTGCTCTGATGGCCCTTGAGTCTGCTGAGGGGTCATCATCCAATGCCTCATCACAGGTATCATCTGAGGCCAAGGCCAAGCTTTGTTCTGAATCATGCATAGCAGCATTTGCTTCTATTAGAGAAGCAAATGTAGCTTAAATAGATAAAAATCTTGAGCTAGAGCACACTATTTCCAAAAGAAAAGCTGATTTTGAAGCAGCACTAAAGAGAAAAATGATGAGATTTACAAGCTTAAATGCAAATCAAAGATGGTAAAGCTAGGGAAGATGTACTTCTAGAGAAGTACAGAGACCTCAAGAAAACTCTTGCAAACACCCAAGTAGAGTGTGATCGATGGGTGTGCAATCATGCAAGGGTTTTGAAATGCTTCTTAAGAAGCAATCAGCTTCCAATGTGAAGTTTGGGATTGGTTATAATCACACTGCTCCTCCTACAGATTTTACTTCAAGAGTAGAAGTTGAATCTGATGGAGAGAGCAATAACCAATCCTTCTCATCATGTGACCTATTATCCTCTGATTCAGCATCATCAGAGATAAAAGTCAGCATTAGGTCCTCCCAAAACCAATCAGCTGATGCTACAACAGCTGTTGGTTCAAATGCTGACTGTCACATGATCAAAAGGTTGATCAACTCAGATGTTGTCTCTAGAAGTACTGAAAGTACTGGAGAGCAAGTGATAACACCTGAAGTTCAAACCTCAACTACTGCCAGCACTGAAGAGAAGAAAACTGACAGTAGAAAAGGTTTGAAGACAACTAAAGAAGAGGTCGGAAAGCAGATACTAAAAAGGAAGAAAACTGCTAGTACTGATAACAAACAGCTGAAGAACAAGCCTTCAGCAGTTTCATCTTCTTTGGTTGATGATCAACACAAGATGAAGAAGAGCCATGTGAGATATGTGGCTTGTTCAATCATCTTACTGATGATTGCTGGTGCAAAAGGGGTTCCAAACTCAAACAAAAGGAGAAAATTAAAGAGCTAATAAATGAAATGAAAAATGAGTTTGAGACCAAGTTTGTACTAGCAATATAGCCTGAAATCCCTAAGCCCAAAGCTAAATCTAAAAGGAAAGTAGGGGTTACTCAGGTAACAGCTGAGGTTGCTCAAAAAGATGGTACAACATAGGAATCCATCATCAGCAAACTCCAATGTGTTCTGAAAAGCTGAAAGCTTTATCACAGAATCAGACACAGCTGGTGATGATGGTTCAGCATCTAATGGGAAGAGTCAACCATTTAGATGCTCCTGTGTTGAAACCACAGAAAAGGAAATCCAAGCCAAAGGGTTCCTTTCTACACCATCTTCTTCACCTCAGGCTGTTACACATAACACACCTGTTAGTACTGCACTTATAGTTGAGAACAGACCCAAAACCAAACAGGTTTGGGTCTCTAAAACTAACTAACATATGGTTATGATTGCAGGGTTCTTCAACATGCCAAAGAAGCATCTGGTATGTAGACAGTGGAGGATCCATGCACTGACTGGAAGCAGCTCCCTTCTTAATGACTACTCTCAAGGAAAGAAGGGATTTGTTTCCTTTGGCAATGATGCAAAGGGTTACATCATCGGAAAGGGCTTTGTTTCCAATGGGGAAATAAGGTTTGATGATGTTAACCATGTGGAGAATCTCAAGTACAACCTCTTGAGTGTCAGTCAAATGTGTGATAAAGGCCATATTGCCCTTTTCACAAGCCAGAACTGTCGGATTCTGTCATCCAAAGTTCTAAATTTGATTGACAAGTGTTTAGATGAATACACTTCCTGAAGGCCAACAGGACAGGAAGAGTGTATGCCTTAGATCTTTCCAAAAAGATAGATCTAAAAGGCCATCCTTGCCTATTCTCCAAGGCATCTCCTCAAGAGTCTACTCTAGGCATAGAAGGCTGGGGCATGTAAATTTCAAGAACATGAATCAGCTGATAAGCCATGGTTTAGTAAGAGGATTGCCTTTGAAGGAGTTCAAGTGTGAAGACAACTGCACTGCTTGCTTAAAAGGAAAACAACACAAATTCATTCCCTTCAATAGAAGAACCAAAGTCCACTGCCTGCTTGCAGCTCCTGCACATGGATCTCTTTGGTCCTGTCAGAGTGATGAGCATGGCAAAGAAGAAATACTGCCTGGTAATTGTGGATGATTATTCCAGGTTTGTATGGACTTTCTTCTTATACCCTCAAGATGAAGCAACAAAGACAATCATGAACTTTGTGTTATTTGTAGAAAAGCAGTATTCCCTACAGGTCAAGTGTGTGAGGAGTGACAATGGAACAGAATTTAGAAACCACACACTTGATGACTTCTACCTGTCCAAGGGAATTAAAAGGCTGTTTAGTATTCCTAGAACTCCTGAGCAGAATGGAGTGGTGGAGAGAAAGAACAGGACTCTCATTGAAGCATCAAGGTCAATGTTGGCTGACTCAGGGTTGCCACTGACCTTTTGGGCTGAAGCTGTCAATACAGCTTGCTATGTACAAAATAGAGCTTTAGTGAATAAGAGGTTGATGAAGACTCCTTATGAAGTACTTCATCATTTGGGCTCCTCTGATTTCATTCTTTAGAGCCTTTGGGTGTCCATGTTTTATTCTCAACACTAGCAACCCACTCCAGAAGTTTGCTAGTAAGGTGGATGGGGTATTTTTTGTTGGTTTTCATCAACTTGCAAGGCATACAGAGTCTTCAACTGTAGGACAAAATGGTTGAAGAAACTCTGCATGTTAAGTTCAATGAATCTCCCAAAGGACAAGATTCCACAAAACCCTGTGGAGTTGTTGATCTGGACATACTGCAATATGTTCCTTATCAACCTCCAACTGTTGAGCCTGTCAACAGTCTCCACCTGGTGGTACTGATGATGATGTAGTCAGTACTCACTCTTCAGGTTTAGTGACAACCTGCCTGAGTTCAAAACCTGTGCTCCTGTAGCTTCAGCAGCCCCATCCACAACAAATGCTGATGAGATTTCTACAAGCTCTACTTCATTTGACAGTGCCATCTCCTACATGGTTTCAAGAATCTCCATCCAACATTTGGTGCTGCTGAAAGTCCTACAAACACTTGCACTGACATTATAGTCTATCAAGTGCTGAAGAATCACCCACATATCAATGCTGGAGTTTCAACCAGGAGTCAATTGTCCAATTTCTGCTTCTATGCTCTCTTCATCAGTCAGCCAAGAGCAAAGAAACTATCATGTTGCCTTAAGAGACATGAATGGGTTGAAGTTATGCAGCTTGAGCTTCTTCAAGTTCAAGAAACAGCAAGTGTGGGAGCTTTTTCCTTTACCCAAGGAGGGAAGTGTGCAATAGGCACCAAATGGGTATTCAGGAACAAAACAGATGATAAGGGCCAAATGTCAAGAACAAGGCCAGACTAGTTGTCCAAGGATTGCACAAGAGGAAGGCATCGATTATGATGAGACCTTTGATCTGTGTCAGACTGGAAGCAATCAGACTGTTCCTAGCCTATGCTGCCTTTCACAGTCTCTTAAGTTAATCAATGGATGGATGATGTAAAAGTTCTTTCTTATATGGGAAAAGAAAAGAGAGAGTTTATGTGTGTCACCACCAGGCTTTGAGGACAACAACATCCTGATTGGGTGTACAAGCTTGATAAGGCTCTTTATGGGCTGAAGCAAGCTCCTAGAGCTTGTGATGACACACTATCAACTTTTCTTCTCCAAAATGAGTTCACTAGAGGCACCATTGATAAAACCTTGTTCATCAAGACTGTGGGACAGCATAAGCTCCTTGTTCAAATTATGTAGATGACATCATCTTTGCATCCTCTGATCCAAAGTTGTGTGATGAATTTACAATGCTCATGAAGCAAAAGTTTGAATGAGTGCATGGGGGAATTACAGTTCTTTCTAGGTTTGCAAATAAACAAGGGATGATGGAATTTTCATCCATCAGTCCAAATACACAAAGAGTTGTTGAATAAGTTTGATTTACAAACCTGCAAGCCCTGTTCTACCCCCATGAGCAGCATCAATAACTAGATGTAGATCAGAATGGTAAAGCGGTTGATGAAACCCTTTACAGATGTATGATTGGGTCCTTGATGTACCTTACAGCTTCTAGACCAGACATCATGTTTGCAACATGTGCCTGTGCTAGATTTCAGGCTGCACCTAAAGAATCCCATTTGATTGCAGTCAAAAGGCTTTAGATACTGCAAGGTACCAATCACTAGGTCTTTGGTATTAACTGGGCATTCTTGCAAGACTCCAACCGAAGAGAGGGTGGATACAAGTGCTGGTGGGAGCCCCCAACACAGAGAATCACATGTCCAATCTCCCAGTGTGGCTGAGTAGGGAGATAGGACATTCTGGTGAGGCTGCCACTTCCCCTGCATCAGCACATGAGCAGGGTGAAGCTGGTAACATCAATAAGACCTCACCAGAGGCAAATGCCGATGATGGATCCAATCCGGAGGCTGGAAGTCCCCAGTACCAAGACCAAGGGGCACATGCTACTACTGAGCCACACTCAGAGCATGTAATCCTGACACAGTCAGGAGGTCAGGTGATCCAGTGCAAACTGATGATGACCTGAGCTTCTTCTTTGACGTAGTTGCTCAAAACACTATCTTAGAGGATGAGATAAGCAGACTCAAAGAGCAGCTTGCTCAATGACTCAAGATAGAAGTCCATCTGCCACCATTGACCCACAGATGGCACTTCACCCGAAGGTCTCCAAAACACTCAACCACTCCAAAAAAACTCAGCACCTGCCCCTGCTTCTGGAACTAGCTCTCAGGGCCAGAAACCCCTAAGCAGCTAGATGCTATCCTCCAGAAATCCCTGCCTCTCATCACACCCATAATCACAGAAATATGATGAAAACCATGATGAGAGGCTTCCCACTCATATCCAACCTCTGGTGGAGGTTGCTGTTGCTAAAGCACTTGCTGAGAGTCAAACCCCAACCAATGCACCCAAAAAGGGGGAGACCTCAGTGCAAGTTAAGAGGAAGAAGGGAGAGGAGGAGTTAGAAGTAGGAAAAAAAGGAGGTGATTGAGAGGGAGAAGGTTGAGAAGACTAAGGGGAAGGGGGAGGGAGAAGGAGGAGAGAGCTGAAAAAGAAGTGACTGGAATCCAAAAGGATTTCAGTGTCACTTATCAAGAAAAGAGAAGGTGAGGGAGGGTGTTGACTCTGATCTAGCAGCCCTTGTCAAGGAGGCTGATGCTGAGCATAGCCGATCAATGGACTCTGTCATTGATCAGCTGTTCAGGCAAGGCTTTGACAAGGACACTGCCTGCTAGATCAGGAGATCAGGAACATGGAGAGAAGAGAGATTGAGTACCGATGGACTACTTATAGCCAAGAGGAAAGAAAGAAACTTGAGGCTATGAGTAGGTTCACTTCGAAGTACCTGGGCAGACCAGTCCTTGATGTCAAGGCATGGACCAGGGACAGAATCTTGGAAATAACCACCAAGATCTGTTCGGCTAGTGATTTCACTAAAGGACTGGTCGCTGAGGCCCTCTCAGAAGCCGGTGCTGGGAACAGGACCCTGCTAGTAAAACAAACCAATCCTGCTCTTATTTCTAGGTTACTAGCAGTGCCTGCCAACATTCCCACACCATCCACCCAAACATAACCCACAAAACCAACCCCTTCACCATCAAAACCCGCAGCCAATGATCCACCCTTGAAGAAGAAGAGAAGGGTTGAGGTGCTGGCTGCAACAAGAAGAAGAAGAGGAGGATGAGGAGGATAGACTGCCCCTTTCAGCAGTTATCCCTCTACCAAAAGCCAAACCCCAAACCATCACTCCCACCTCACAGATGGACACTGTGAGGGTTAAGATAGAGGAAGAGGAGCAGCAGCAGCTTCATGATGTGATGAAATGCTTAAGTCTATTGACCAAGCTTATGCTGCCTCTACCTATATCATGAACATGAAGAAAGAAGCTCTGAGACTCTTCACTCTCAAACAAACTTTCCAATATGACAAAGAGAGAGTGAGGACTTGGCCTGATCCTAGGGTGGCTCACAGGATTACAAAGAAAGACATTCCTGTGAGGTACAAGAGCCAGATGAAGAGGATTGTAGATGAAGTGATTACAGTGGCTCTTGTAATAACACCCTGGGAAATTGTGGATGAGTTCAAGAAGGCCAATAAGTCTAAGCAACCACCCGAAATGATGTTGGAGAATAGGGTGGTTAGGAAAGGCTTAGTTTATAAGAGGCTTGAGAACTTCCACAAAGATGAGCTCAACTTGTTGCTAGAGGGCAGACATCCTGATGAATTGCATATAGGCAAATCACAACAGTTGAGCTCAAGAATGGCAAACAGGTCAAGTTTGTCTCAGAGCTGTACGGCCGTGAAGATTATTTGATGGTGGGGCTGAGGACCTGTCCAAAGAAGAACAAATGATTTTTGTCAGAGCCTACACCAGAGAATCCTACAGGCTTGTACGTGGGAGGTAGGTTTCATGGATGGGACAACAGCTCTGTGTCCAATTCCCCAAAACAGAGCTCCCATCCATACTTAGCCAAACAAATATCAGAAACCTCCTCCCAGGCCAGTGCTTATCAGGGTCAACTTCTGATCTGATCTAGAAGGAAATAGACCAATCTTTATGCCAACAATAAGTGGGACAACAAATAATTAGAGGTTTTGGCTGTATTGGTTCAGGGGGAGTTTGTGGACCAAAAGAACCAATGAGCCAAGATCAGGAAAACCTCTAAGTCCCACATGACATCACAACAACTGCTGAAGACCTTCATCAGCAGTTTGACAAAGTCTGAAGAATCAACAGCTGAAGATCAAAGATCTGAAGTACAACAGCTGAAGATCCTAAAGTACTGAAGATAAGTACTGAAGTCTAAAGTATTGATAAACACAAGTACTGAAGACTTCAAGTACTGAAGACAAGTGCTGAAGATCAAAGTCTGAAGAACTGAAGAACTGAAGATCAACTACTGATGCACAAAGTCTGAAGACAACGACTGAAGACATCAGCTGATGACAACTACTGAAGTCATCAGCTGATGAATCATCTAAAGATCAAAGTCTGAAGACCAAAGTGCTGAAGCTTCAGAGTTTGTCACAACAGCTGAAGAAGTCTTCTTCAGTTGTTGTGATGGTTTTTCTTTTTCAGTAGTTTTATATTTTCCTTTCAGTAGTTTGTACAACAGTTGAAGAGTTTGTTCTTCAGCTGTTATAGTTCAGTAGTTGTAAACGACTGAAGAGTTTGTTCTTCAGTCGTTGTAGCTTTTTAGTAGTTTCCTTTTTCAGTACTTGTAATAGGTAGAACACTTAGGAATTTTGTAAGAAGATGTCAGCTGTTGTGACATCTTCAGTAGTTTGTGTTCTATCAGTAGTTAGTTAAATAACTGTTTAATGTCAGTGGAATCTGACAACAGTATGGGTCTTTTGCCTATAAAAGGACAGTGACCTGATTGTATTCTACGCCGAAACATGTGAAATAAATAGAATATTATTCCTTTTTATACAGAATTATTCTCTCTACAATTTACTTTACATGCAATATTCCTTATGTTCTTGCATTAATTGCTAATTGTTATGCTAAATCCGCTGCGAACACAATCTAATTGATCAAACTAGAGGCTGAGATCCTGTCAATTGGTATCAGAGCGGGTTAATCATTGATCGATTTCACTATTGATCATTTAAAACTGCTCTTTTGATCTCTACGTTTGATCGAATTAGCAATTTGCAAGAATTAGCTGTAGAGAGAGAGATTCTGCTGTTTCTGGCCGTAAACTTGAGGTTCTCTGGTGGTTTTGAGCTATATTTGTTTTGTTTAAACTTGAGTTTGACTAATAACTGAGATGACTACACCAACAAACGATCCTCACAATACTGGTTCCTCAACGGGGTTATTGTCAATGGATGTTGGTCCTCTAACCCTCAAATAATCAAGCAAGAGGCTTACAGGTTCTTTGAGAAGAATTTAAGGAAACCATGAGTACAAGACCACGCATGGTGTATAATGGAATTAAAAACTTTCTGAACAAGATGCCACTTTCTTAATTACTCCTTTTTCCCCCATTGAAATAAAACATGCTGTATGGGATTGCGGTGAGGAAAAATCACCGGGTCCTGATGGCTTTAATTTTTCATTCATCAAGCACTTCTGGGAATTTCTAAAGCAAGATTTCTTTTATTAATTTTGAATTCTTTTACTCGAATGGCACAATCAGTGATGTATGTGCTCATCCTTCGTTGCTCTAATTCTAAAGGTGACTGATCCAGCTGGCTTTGAAGATTTCAGGCCTATTTCGCTTATCGGTTGCATCTCAAAAGTTGTGTCCAAAGTCTTAGCCAACCTATTAAAAGGGTCATATCTTCGGTCATATCCGACACCCAAACCGGTTTCCTTTCTAACCGGTCGATCCTTGATGGACCTTTAATCCTTAACGAAGTTATATCATGGTTAAAAAAAAATAAGAACTCGGCTCTCATTTTCAAAATTGACTTTAACAAGGCTTTTGATTCTATATCATGGATTTCATTGAGTCAACGCTTACTCAAATGAATTTCCCTCCAACTTGGAGACTTTGGGTAAGAGGCGTGTTGAAATCTGCTAAAGCCTCAGTACTAATCAACGGCTCGCCAACCAAGGAATTTTTATGTACTCGTGGAGTTAGACAAGGTGATCCCCTCTCGCCTTTTATTTTCCTTATTGCGATGGAATCGTTTAATTGGATGCTTAATCAAGCCGTTAGTATTGGTCTGTTTAGAGGGGTACATTTACCGAATAATGGACCCGTGGTTTCACACTTTCTTTTCGCTGATGATGTTATTATACTTGGAGAATGGTCGCACGGTAGTTTTCAGAATCTCTTAAGATTGATGAGAGTTTTCTTCCTTGTTTCGGGTCTAGAAATCAATAACAAAAAATGTAGCTTAATGGGGATCAATGTTTCCAATGATGAAATCAATGAATTGGTTGTCAAGGCTAGATGTAAGGCAGGGTCACTACCGTTTCAATATCTGGGTTTGCCGGTTGGTGCAAACATGAATCGAGTCAAGCATTGGGAGCCGGTCATTGAAACCTTCAGGTCAAGATTGTCTTTATGGAAGGCTAAGCATCTGTCAATCGGAGGAAGAGTGGTCCTCATTCGGGCGGTCCTTGACAGCTTACCCGTGTACTATTTCTCCCTCTTCAGGGCACCAGAGTCAGTAATTAACTCCCTGGAAAGGATAAGAAGAGATTTTCTGTGGGGTAGCAATGAAAACAAGAAGAAAATTAACTGGGTCTCTTGGGAAAGGGTGTGTGATCCAAAAAAGATTAGGGGCCTTGGTTTAGGGTCATTAAAAGATCTAAATCAAAGCCTACTCACTAAGTGGTGGTGGAGGTTTATAACAAACACGAACGAGCTATGGAGGGACGTTATTCTTAGTATTCATCTCAACACTCGGCTGCCTTCTCTTATTCCATGGAAGAAGCACCTCTCGGGGGTTTGGTCCAATATTGCTAGTCTCCATGTATGTCTTTTAAAAAGAAATATTAACATCCGTGAACTCATAAAATGGAATGGAGAAGGTTGGTACTGGTACGGAGGGAATAACGGAGTATTTTCGGTTAGCTCTATGAGACAGCTGATGGGCAAGAGTAAGTCGGACAATATTTTCATAATGAAATGGTGTAATTGGGTCCCTAGCAAGGTTAATATCTTAGCTTGGCGAGCAGAACTGGACCGCCTTCCTACCCGTCAAGCCCTCGCCGTGCGTAATGTAGTCTCTCAATCCACTTTATGCCCACTTTGTTTGGAAGTTGATGAAACCAGTGAGCACCTATTCATTTCCTGCTATTTCGCGAACATGGTGTGGACCTATATTTCATCGTGGTGTAACACCCCGCCGATTATCGCCTTTACGGTTCGAGATCTACTGTCACTTAACCATCCCAGTTCCATGCCAATGAATAAATAGCAGACCACTCAAGCAATAACTCTGACAGCGATGTGGTGCATATGGAAGTTACGGAACGCGGCTGTTTTCAAGGAACAAGCTCCATCGTTAAACCGCCTATTAAACGATATAAAATGCACCAGTTTCCTTTGGGTCAAACACAGATCGAGAGGCTGCTCCATGGAGTGGGAGGATTGGTGCAGATTAGTTTTTATATACCCAACTAGTGGCTGGGGCAATCCCCATTTGTTCAATGTTTCCTTTTATCTTTTGACTGATGAACTTCTGCTGTAACCTTTTTGTTCTCTCTTTATCTTCTTAATAGAGGGATTTTTCCTTTAATAAATCTTCTGCCTTTCAAAAAAAAAAGTTACTCTAATCAACTTCAACATGCAAAACTTGGACTTGAAGTCCTAAATTAGATGAGCTTGATTTTTTTCTCTAGAGCTTGTTTAAGATCCATTTATTTTTATTTTTTAACTATCAATTTCAAATAACTCAAAATTAAAAATACATATACATGTCAACAAGAGAAAAGCGAATTGTCCATCTCTTTTGTCAAAATATTAAATTTAAGGGTTGATGAACAACCCTTTCTCACCTGTTTGGTTCATCATTATTCTTCACATGGTTGTATGCAGATAGTCATCTACATCTACAACTAACTCAAGTACTTTTATCTCCTTGTTTTTTTAAATTTGCACATCATTCTTTTGTTGGACCATTATAATAACTCATTTATTATCATTTATCAATGGTATGTATTGGCATGACCACTCATTATCAAGACCTCAACATTCGTATTTGCATACTTCTCTTGGATTATTAGTTACCAACTTCAAAGCAATACTATTGGATTAATTGCTTTCACAAGTACAATATGTAAAAGTTGATGTTAACAATCTTTGATTAATGAAAACTTACTCACACGGCTAGGTGTAAGATATAAACTATGCGTTGCAAAGCTGATTCGAGCGCTAATTTGCGGATTACTAAAAAGGTTTATGCAAGAATGTACCAATTGTTTGATGAGGTCGATTTTCCTAATTAAATTTAAGATAATTTTGAGAATGATTAAACATAATTCTAACGAGTATGATTAACTAGTTTAAACATGATTGGCTAGTAGTTTCTATGTAGTTATAAAATGGGTGGTTAGAAATCAAACATGAAATTTATGACTTGAACATAACCATGATCGTAAAATCTATAAATTAAATACACGTTGTTGTTTGTTGCACTAGAATACAAAAGCCCAGTGGGTTTTACAAAGGCCCAGTTAAGAAGTTGTATTATCTAGGCCGAAATTATTAACGTTAGAGCTAATTTCGTTAATTATGTTTAATAAAAAAAAACACTATTTCATATAGAAGAATACTAAAGGATTATTTTTTCTTTATCTTTTAAAATATTATTATTTATAATAATGATATCATAGTCGTTAAGGATGAAAAACTAAATAACTAGTTTGTGTTACTTGATTTAAGAAATGTTCATAAAATATAATACAGATATCGTTTCTCATGTAATAAGAGAAATTTCTTTTGGGAGCATTTAGTTGTATAATAATTAACAGGTATTGGATAATGTGTTTAGTAATATATACTAGTTTTAGTTACCATTGTATCAAACGGGAGATGGAGAGCTAATTATTAAAATAACACAAAAATATAAATAAACTAAATGTGTTACACGGGTTGTAAAAATAAAATTGATTAGTTGTTGATTGTTATGTATATAATACTAACTTTAGTAAACCCGTGTATTACACGAGTTAAAAATAAAATATTAATTATGATGAAAGTTTATGAAGTATAAAATGATATTTTAAAATAAGATATGATTAAAATTACATATGAGTAATAATTATAAGTAATAATTTAAATTTTTATTTCCAAAACAATTAAAAATATCATTTTTAAAAGTTTCTTATTATAACTCCTAATTTTAATTATTTTTAGTTTATAAAGAAATTTACTTTTTAAAAACATCAATTTCAAGATATTTTATATTTTTAAAAATGTTTGATGTTTTAGAAAAACTCTTATTTTATAAAAATTTGTTTTCTAGAAATAACATTAATAAAAAACATCTTTTCTTATTTATTAAGAAATATTTTTAATTTTAAAAAGAACTAAAATTATTAATTTTTAATTTAGGTAACTATTTAAGAGAAGAGAGATGCGGGGAAAACAAACCTAGGAGGCCTAGAATGTGACAAGTGTCCCCCAAGTTACTATTTTAGTATTATATATAGATTTATTGTAAACTATTTAAGTTTAGTGGTAAATTTACAAAAAAAACATTAAAACTAAGTGAAAATTTGATATATAATTTGAATAATAAATTTAACGTTTTAATAGTTTTAACGACACATAAAGACAATTTAAAAGAGTGACACATTATGAAATGAGAAAAGTTCAAATACAAAGGGAACATTATGTAAAAAGTATGAGAAGCAATCAGTTAGTGACACGTGTCATATTTTTAAAAATGAAAGGAGGGGTATTTTAGGAAGTCTAATTTATTAAGATGAAGGTTTGGGATATATCGACTTCTTCTGTACGATTGAGGTTTTCAACAGAATTTTCAATTTATCGTTGAAGATTCAAATGTACGAAGTTTTAGCTTACATCAATTTCAATCATTGAAGATTCAAACAATCGAATTATCTGTTGAAGATTGCTTTACATCAATTACTTCACCGATGTCGACGATTGATCATCAGTTGGTACGTATGCGGACGATTATATACTGTAATTGAAATAGTATGTTAATTTTCGCAACGTAATTTTGTCGTTTTGATCATCGTTGTGTCTATACTGTATGATTTCTGTTAATTTTGTTATTGATTGACATCATTATTGTGTCATAGGTATCATCATTGTGTCTTTCTGTTTGTTATTGTATCTTTTGTATCGTCATTGTGTCTGAATAAAACAGTTATTTTGTCTATACTGTTAGATTACTCTGGACATTATCAATTTGTTGTTGAACAAATTTTATAAATATTAGGTGAGTTATATGATACTATTTATTCTGATTGTGTCATTTATATTGTGTTTTTGTATGATATCAACTGATCTAAAAACAGTTATTGTGTCTATACTGTTAGATATTGTGTCATTTATATTGTGTCATTTATATTGTGTCATGTATATCATTGTGTCATATATATCATTGTGTCATAAAATTTATTGTGTCATAAGACTCATTGTGTCATATGTATCATTGTTTGTTATTGTGTCTTTTGTATCGTTATTGTGTCTGAATAAAACAGTTATTGTGCCTATGCTGATCTCATTGTGTCTTTTCATTGTGTCTTTTTTCCATTGTGTTATTACTTACATTATTCATTGTGTCATGTATATCATTGTGTCATATATATCATTGTGTCATAAGACTTATTGTGTCATATATATCATTGTTCGTTATTGTGTCTTTCGTATCGTCATTGTGTCTGAATAAAACAGTTATTGTGTCTATACTGTTAGATTACTCTGGACATTATCAATTTGTTGTTAAACATATTTTATAAATATTAGGTGAGTTATATGAAACTATTTATACTGATTGTGTCTGAATAAAACAGTTATTGTGTCTATACTGATCTCATTGTGTCTTTTATGCTGTTGTATCTTTTTATAAAATGCTATTTTTATTCATATAGATGCTGAAAATTACAAAGATGTTGGGTAACAATGTGTATCTCTAGGTTCTGGAAGAGTATCTTATATACCTGTTGCAAAGAGTTCAATTAAACCTGTTGTAGGAATGGAGTTTGTTTCTATTGAGCATGCGTTTGCATTTTACCAAAGGTATGCTCTTTCTTGTGGTTTTGAAGCTAGGAAGCATACAGAATATTTACAAGCTGGTAAAGTACTTTTGAAGTATTTTGTTTGTTCGAAGCAAGGGTTTAAAAAGGGGAAAGTATTTGATTCTTCAAATGATGAGGATGATAAATGTAAGTGGAAGCGTAGTAAACCATCTAAGAGAGTTGGGTGTGAAGCGATTCTTAAGATACGTTTAGTTAATAGTAAGTACTGTGTTTATTATTTCAAGGAAGAGCACAACCACTTGTTGGTTGATCAAGATGATGTGCATCTTTTACCTGCTGCTAGAAAGGTTGATCATGTAAAAGAAGGTGCAATTCAAGCTTTGTCTAGTATAAATATTGGTCCCTTTCGAGCTTTTCATATATTGAGAACTTTGTGTGGTGGTTATGCGGAAGTCGGTGCAACGAAAAATGATTTCAAGAATTATAAGAGGGATTTAAATATATATATTGGTGAATATGATGCTGATATGCTTTTTCAAATTCTTATGAAGAAAAAGGATCACTTGACGAATTTTACTTGTGAATATATTGTTAAAGAAGATGGAACATTAGGTGGTTTATTTTGGGCTGATGATGTTATGAAGAATAATTACTTGATCTTTGGTGATGTTGTTGGATTTGATGCTACTTATAGATCTAACAAGTATGATTCTAATCTCTTCATTGTTTCATATTTTCATTGTGTCTTTTTCCATTGTGTTATTACTTACATTATTTATTGTGTCATGTATATCATTGTGTCATATATATCATTGTGTCATAAGATTCATTGTGTCATAAGACTCATCGTGTCATGCTGTTAATGTGTCATATATATTATTGTGTCATAAGATTCATTGTGTCATTTATATCATTGTGTCATAAGATTCATTGTGTCATATATTCATTGTGTCTAATTAAAGTTATTATGTCGTATATGATAGGTATGATATGGTTTTTGTACCTTTCACTGGTATAGATAACCATAACAGAAATGTTACTCTTGGTGCTGCCCTTCTTGGATCTGAAACTTCAGATTCATATAGGTGGTTATTGCGTAACTATGTCAAAGCTTTTGATAATCCACCTAAAGTTATTGTTAGTGATCAAGATCCTGCAATGAAGAGGGCTATACTAGATGTTTTACCAACTTCGCGGCGTAGGTTATGTATGTGGCATATATGGGACAAATTGACATCTAAGGTATCAAGTGTTTACTCATTGTGTCTTTTTCTAATTTACTCATCATGTCTTTTTTCTTTTTTACTTATTGTGTCATTTGATATTCTACTATTCCTTTTTCAGTCATTGTGTTTTTATATTATTTGATATTGTTTTGCGCTCATATTTGTAGGTGGGACCAGTTTTGTGTAACACTACAGATTTTAAAAAGAGATTGGCTGCTATTGTATGGGCAGAATCTATTACTCCTGCTGAATTTGAAAAAGAATGGGATGTAATTCTATCTGAGTTTGGCTTAACTACTCATCCATGGTTGTGTGAAATTTTTAATATCAGAGGAGATTGGATTCCTGCATATTATCAAAATGAGAATTTTTCTAGGCTTATACATACAACGTCAAGATGTGAAAGTGAAAACCACATTTTTAATCAGTTTTGTAACCCAAGATCAACTTTATTGGAGTTTATTAGTCATTTTGAATCCGCTATGGAGGCTCAGATGTATGAGCATAGGAAGAATGATCATGACACTAGATTTGCTAATGTGGAGTTGTGCAATTCATTTGTTCTTGAAAAACAAGCTGCAAAGATTTTTACGCGAACTATTTTTTTGGATCAGCAGTTGGAGATAAATAATGCAATCAATAGTTGTGCATCTGTGAGCATTGAAACAGTTGATAATTTTGTAAAGTTTGAAATCAAAGATTTCAGGCAACCATGCACCGATTATTTTAAGGTATCAATTCTTCTTTGTTCTTGTTTATATATTGTGTGTTTTACTATATCGTTATGTCAGGTTTTGAGGTTCATTGTGTTAACCGAGCATGATTTGTGTCAAAATCTATTTTTGTGCATCATTGTGTCATGATTGGGGATTCATTGTGTCATGGTTTGGGATTCATTTTGTCATGAAAGCTGCTTATAATGTGTCTTTGTGAAGGTTCATTGCGTCATGATTAGGGATTCATTGTGTCATGAAAGCTGCTTATAATGTGTCTTTGTGAAGATTCATTGTGTCATGATTGAGGATTCATTGTGTCATGGTTTTGGGGATTCATTGTGTCACGTGTTTAGGTTCATTGTGTCACGCTAAATGTAATTGTGTATTTTGTTGTAGGTTATGTTTCGAAAGGAAGATTTGACCATATCATGCAGTTGCAATAGGTTTGAACAGTTTGGGTTGATATGTAGTCATATTTTCTATGTTCTTCGGCTTTGTGATATTAGGGAGTATCCAAAAAGTATGTTCTTAAGCGTTGGACAAGGGAAGCTGTGCCAAATACTTCTCTCAGATTTGATTTTATTCTTCCTGGTTGTGACAACAACTGGCATTTTATAGAAGATGTGGTTCGTGATATTAGGGGTGCCAATGATTATATTGTTAATAAATTGGTTACGAACAAAGACGAGTTGTGTTCTTATCGTGATTATTTGAATAGTTACAAGTCTAAGGCTGATGAAGTTCAAATGGTCGCCCCACCTCCAAGCAGGAGAGATAGGTTTGCAGAGTTAACTGGAGGGAGCGAACGAAATGAAGCAAAATTCCGTGTGCCTGTTAAGCAAAAGACAAAAGGTAGGCCGAAAAGAATGAAGTCTACTCGTGAATTAGCCATCGAACAAGCAGGGAAAAAGTTGCGACATTGTGGGTTTTGCAAACAACCTGGTCACATTATACGTAATTGCAGTTTATATCTTGAAAGCATTAAAGATAAACAAGCTTCAAGCAGCTCAACAATTGATTCTATGCCTATTCAAGAATAGGATTAATTGTCATAAGATTCATTGTGTCAAATACTCATTGTGTCATTATATTCATTGTGTCATTATATTCATTGTGTCATTAGACTCATTTGTGTCATTATACTCATTGTGTCATATTTGAAGAGTTTTGTTTATGTTTGATTTTGACGATAAAAACATGTTACCAAACTAATAATGTGTAATGTAAAGCAACATATAGCAACAAATATTAACGTGCCAACACAAAGCAAAATATAACAACATGCCAACATACCAAATTACTATTGTTTCAAATTACCATTGTGTCAAACTAAGACTTGTGTCAAACTACCATTGTGTCAAATTATCATTGTTTCAAACAACAATTGTGTCAACTACCATTGTGTCAACTACCATTGTGTCAAACTACCATTGTTTCAAACAACCATTGAGTCAAACAACCATTGTGTCAAACAACTATTGTGTCAAATTACCATTGTTTCAAAGAACCATTGTTTTGAACTACGCCATTCCAAATGTCAGCCTTTTAAAGATTCTGTCTTTTGATGTTTTTTGGAGGCTGATTTTTTTAGGACCAGGTAACTCCATGTAGTTCTTCACATCTTATATTACCAAATCCCTTGCTTCATTTATGTCATGCAATAGAATTTTTGCAGCATACTTTCAGCGCAAGTCTTCCAATTCTGCCGGCTGCTTATTATCTTTTTCATCAGTGAATCCACAATCCCAGAACTTTACATCTTCTCCCAGGTACATCTCCATGTGTCGCATGAGAAATACTCCACAATCAATTCCATTTTTTGATGTTCTCTATGTCATTCTTAACCGTTCAATTGATGTTTCCTTCATTTTTTTTGCTTTTCTATGTGAAATACTTGCAAGGTAATCTGCAAAAACATCTCTCTGTGGAAAAAAATCAACATTGTGTTATATTTAAATAGCATACATTGTGTTATATTAATTATATGGGTTTTAAGTACTTATTGCTCTCTCGGGTAAACCAAGGTACTTTGCTTCATATTCACCAGATGCACTGTTGTCAATCAAGATTGTCCTTGTGTCTTTTAGATTGAAACAAATAAGGTAATAATGACCCATGTGAAGGATTGGTAGCATCACCATATAAAACTTCTTTATATCTTTCACCAACTCCTCATTTTTTAAATGGTTGTTCATGTTTTCTATGAAGTCCTTAAGAACAACCTCATAATCTCTCATGTAAGTATTAGCGTTCGGTAAATCAAACAATATAAGATAAAATAAGTTAAATAAGACTTGACACAATGATATCATTGTGTCATAAGATTCATTGTGTCATATATAGCATTGTGTCATAAAATTCATTGTGTCATATGATTCATTGTGTCATATATTCATTTTGTCATAAGATTCATTGTGTCATGTATTCATTGTGTCATAAGACTATTGTGTCATGGTGTTAATGTGTCATATATATCATTGTGTGATAAGATTCATTGTGTCATAAGATTCATTGTGTCATGTGACAACTCATCCAAAACTCACTCGATTTCGATTTCTGTGTGCCAATGCAGTAGACCAGTGATGGAACACTCTCACCGTGTGATGGAACACTCTCACCATGTAACGCAATTTTCGGGATGAAAATTCTTTCAACATGGGGATAATGTGACATCCGGTGATTTTCCGTTACCAAACTCCGTTAGTTCCGTTAAGTTTTGCATACACGTGTCGTAAGCACACACTAGTTGTCGTTTGACGTTGGTGACCTAATAATAATTAATAATGTTAATTTAATAATAATCTAGTTGATTAGATGATTATTGTGTTATGCTTATGTGTTTACGCGATTTAAAGACTATTTGGGAATTTTATCGCGTAACGCGGAAACACGCGTGTTAATTCGTATGTCTTGTGTTTTTATAAAATAAAATATACAAGTGTTACCATTAGTTTATATGTTAATATTATTAAATTAAAAACACATTACAAATAGTTTAAAAGCTTAAACTTTATAAAAAAATACAAAATGCAAGTTTTAGAGGGGGTATTCTTGTAAATTGGTTAAAACAAAACACCACAAACCCAACCCTTCCCCCATTCGACCGTGACCTGCAGCCCCATCCCCTCTCCCTGCGATTTTCAGCCTAGAGCAACAAATTAGCCACGGTTTTGATCGATTTCAAGCACTAGAACGCGATTTGGACCTTCATTGACAAGTATACACGTGAATTGAAGGTTAGTTTTGTTGTTTTTGTGGGTTTCTCATTAGGGCCGAACCCTAGCTGTGAAATTGGAAGTTCTTGGTGCTGAAATTTGATGTTTTGTTGATGTTAACGTGTTAGTTAGGTTGCATGTATGTTGTTTAAAGTTGATTATGCAAGAAAACTACGCTTTTGATTGATTGATTATGAACCTTGATGAATATGAACCCTAATTCGAAAATTTTGTGGATTTTGTAGAATTGATTGTTGTTTGATGTTGTTGGGATGTTAATTAGTTAGTATGAATGCTAGCAAACATGAATCATTCAAGAAATTGTGATCTTGATGCTTGGATCATACCTTACTATTAATAGTAACTTTTGTGCATTAACTTGGTAATTCAATGATAAACTGATGGTATTAGGGAGTTAATGATGTTGTATGAATATTGGGATTATGATATGAATGCTAGATTGTTGCTATGAATGCTAGAAATCTTAGGTTGGATGTTGTTGTTCATATCTTGCCAAAAGTAGAAACTTTTTAGATATGAATTGATGAATTATGGTAGTTTGATGTTGTTGATCATAGTTAGTTGTTGTTATGAGCTTGAAATAGTATATCATTGATAAATTATGTGTACATTGAGTGTTTACTAGATTTTGGGATGAACTTTCCCAAAAGGGAAACTTTATTTTTGATGGACATTGGATATTGGGAATTTGACATGTTCATGACATTAGGATCATGCTAGAATGCTTGTTGTGGATGCCTAATGTGATAGAATCTGTAAATTGGGTCGTATGGAATGTTTATTAGGTTGTTGTGTGATTTATGCACTTTGGAGATCATGTATGGATTTGTATGTTGACTAGTAACTAGGACATCATGTTTGGGACTGAAAATCAATCATCTTGATGTATGTGGTATGTATTAGACATATTGAATGTGTTGTGGTTAGTATGGATGATTATTTGGTAAATTATCTGTTTGACCCGTATATGCTAATTCATGGTTATAGGTCATATAAGTAGGTTATGCATGATCTGACCTTTTATATGATACACTAGTTGTGTTATGAACACACTGAGTATGCTAGATGCTAAGAACTTACATGACTTGTATGATATGTACATAGTATGATGATTTAAGCAATGCATTGGGAGTGTAGCATAATATGTGATTCACTAGAATATTAACCATGAATAATATGTGAACATGATTGCCTAAATGGTTTACAACGCATAATGTCGCCAACGGGTCAAACGGGTCAACTGGGTCAAACATGTCTATTCTTCTAAAAACTTAAGTCTTGGTTGTAGTGCACTTAGGGTTTCTCATATTCTCTGTTTGCACATACTCATGTACTTACATGATCTAGGTAACCTCTGAGGGGTTGACTATTCACTTTGTCTTTCAAGTAAACTCTAGTACTCAATACGCGTATCAGGTGAGTTCATGCCCCACTGTTTTACTTAATCTCTTTTGGGAGAGATAGCATACTGGTAACTTTACAAACGCTTTTTATATTTAATATGTGTATGATATTAATATAGTGTTGTTTACCATGATAAAGTCCTCACACTTTCAAATTGTTAATATTGAATAGCGGGGAAACTTGGGTAGTACTACTGGGTCTGACGAGCCCCACCTGTGTGACTCGAGGTCAACCGGGTGCAATTTGTCCTATGTACATTTGTCACGACATTGTAAGTCGTGACGGGAGGCAAACATAACACAGTCAGCTTCAATTGTGAAATCACTATATATTAATATCTATTTGTTGATGGACTAGCTATCTATTACAATGCACATGCTTATATATATCACGATTGTTAAACTGTTATGTTTAAACGTAAACTCTTGAACTCACCAACCATTGTGTTGACTTTTAGTATGCTATTCTCAGGTCGTTAATCCGGATTGCCAGTAGGAGCACTGTACGAGTCAAGCATGCATCCTAACACTTAAACAATGATACATTTGTTTATCTTTACATTTTGGGTTTTAAACAGTTGGTTGGCGCATGTTATGCCATTTTATACATTTTTATATTTTGGTTTGTTTTATTACTATACGCTTCCACATGATTTTTAAAGTTTTAACTTTGGTTTATTATGTTAAACGTGGCATATAGAGTCGTTCTGAGTAACTATTGACTGTGATCCTGGTTTGTTCACACGCCTCGCGGTAAAACTCCGCACGTGGATTTTGAGGGTGTGACAGATTGGTATCAGAGCCAATGGTTATAGAGAACTAGGTTGCATACACACTAGACTATAACCGCACACAGTTAGTTAGTTACTTGTTCCTGGTTTTTCTATTGTATACTCATTGGCATACACAAATCACACTCTCTACAGCATGGCATCTTCATCGAGAGCACCTGGTAAACGACCAGCATCACCCACCCGATCAGAGTCCCCACCTCCGTTACCAGTACCCGATGATGGACTTGACTGGCCTCGTTTGGACTACCCACGAGGTGAGTTCGACTGGGATCAACCGTTTGTGCCACCTGAACGTGACCCTCCACGAGACTGGAGTTTCTACCCTGAGTTCGTAGATCACCTCATGTATAGGGAACGTGTACCAACACCGAAACCCAGAACTAGGACCAACACCGAGCAACTATTACCCTCACTTCCACGGACGGTACAGTCCAACGAGCAAGTGATTGCTGCATTGGTGGCCGCACTGTACACGGAGCAACACCGGGTCCAGCGACTCACTAACGATGTTTGTACACTACAGCACGAGGTGTACACGCTACGACGCCAGCTGGATGAACTCGAGGAGCATCATGGTAAGACCTTAGAGGGGTGTTACCAAATGCTGGACGGTTACCAGATGCTTAGTGGATGCATGACCGCACGAGAGCAGTGCGACGAAACAGCCGACAACAGGATTGCTGCTTTAGAGGCCCAGTTGGCGGCACTTCAGGTTGCCATAGCTCCTGCTCAGGTGGAGGTCCCCGAGGAGGAGGAGGAACCTGAAGAGGAACCAGAAGAGGAACCTAAGGGAGAACCTGAGGAAGAACCTGTAGAGATGGATGATGACAGTGACGGTTCAGACATAGTTGATTGATTCTATTCTGTTTCCTTTAAACGACTTGGACTATGTAGCATTTTTTTATTTTGGAACCTATGTGGGAAGAGTTGTTTCCCCACCCGAACAACAAACTCAAATTTTGACATTGATAAATAATTTGTGACTCATTTGCAAATTTATTTACCTTTGGTTATTATTTTTGTTATAAATGTTGTGGTGATGACGAATTCATTACTTTCTTATTGTTTATTATACTTCAATGAGTAACCTCAAACAGCGGTTCTGTTCGATTGATTCATTACTCATTATTGTATTTGTGAATGTAAAGTGAATAATGGATGCCCGAGGACGTGGACGTGGTCGAGGACGCGGGCGCGGGCATGGACGTGGCGCCGGTGACCAAGGTGCCGGTGACCAAGGCGCCGGTACTATAAATATGACCCCTGCGGAACTGGCTGCTCTAATAAGTGCACAAGTCCAGGCAGCGGTAGCTGCTGTTCAAGTAGGACAGCCAGCAGGACCGCCAGCGTGTACCTACAAGTCCTTTTATGGACTGCAAGCCTCACACCTACAGCAGAACCGAGGGAGCTGTAGGGTTAATAAGGTGGTTTGAGAAGACGGAGTCCGTGTTCTCAAAGTGTAACTGTCCACCTGCTGACCAGGTGAAATACGCTACGGGAACGTTGGATGGTGCAGCATTGTCCTGGTGGAACGCTCAAGTGCAGATGCTAGGGCAAGCCATGGCAAATGAACTCCCATAGAATGAGTTTAAAGATATGATGACTGAGGAGTACTGTCCTCGAAGCAAAGTCCAAAAGCTGGAAATGGAATTTTGGCAGCTGAAAATGCAAGGTTCAGAGATCGAGGCTTATACCACAAGAACTCATGAGCTGGCCACCCTATGTCCAGGAATGGTAAACGAGATGCACAAGCGAGTGGAACACTACATCCGGGGATTGGTGCCCGAGATTAGGAGTATGGTGACTTCCTCCAACCCAGCTACTATCCAGCAAGCTATCCGCTAGCCCACAAACTGACTGATGAAGCTGTGGAGCAAGGACGGTTATCAAAACGGGGCGCTGTGGCGAGCGTGCCCGACAACAAGAGGAAGTGGGATGCCTCCAACACCAACAACAACAACAATAAATCATCATCGTCCGGTGGTCAACATCAAACTCAGCAACAACCACCGCAGCAACAACCACCGCAACAACAACAAAGGAGGTTCGACAACAATCATAATTTCAACCAGTCAACCTCGAACAATCAAGGACCGAGCGGTTACGGTGGTAAAAAGCCGAGGTGTACACAGCCGAGGTGTACGCGATGCAACTATCATCATGTTGGGAGATGTGACAATTTCAAGTGTCAACGGTGTGGCAAAATAGGACACTTAGCCAAGGATTGCCGAGGTGATTTGGTTAGGAAGCCACAGCAACCTCACGAGACTCTAAAGGGTTGCTTTGGTGTGTGAAAGAAGGGCACTACAGACGAAACTGCCCGCAATTGAGGAAAAACGGTAATGGCAATGGCCAAAACAACAACAATCAAGGAAAAAACAACAACAATGATGGAAAAGGCAATGGAAATGGTGGTAATAATACTGGAGCCAAAGGGAGAGCCTTCGTCATTGGCTCAGGTGAGGCTCTAAATGACCCTACTACTGTTACTGGTAGGTTTTCTGTCAATGGATGTTTTGCTATGGTACTGTTTGATACTGGAGCCGATAGGAGTTTCATATCCTTAAAGTTCTGTAGTCTTCTAAGTGATATCCCTTCTGCCGTAGAATCTAAATACACCGTAGAATTGGCCGACGGTAAACAGATCCATGTAACACACATCCTTAGAGATTGTAAGATAGAGTTCGCTGGTCATACTTTCACTATAGATCTTATGCCTGTTACACTAGGAAGTTTCGACATTGTGGTAGGCATGGATTGGCTCTCTAATAAACAAGCGAAAGTCATATGTCACGAGAAAATCATACGAATCCCTGTTGGTGATGAAATCCTTACAGTCCGAGGCGATAGGAGTGGTACAGTGATGGGCATTATCTCTTACATGAAAGCACAAAAGTTATTGCGAAAAGGACGTTTGGCTATTCTGGCACTCGTCACCGATAAGCAACCAGAGGAAAGAAAAATAGAGGGTATTCTAGTGGTACGAGACTTTCCAGAGGTGTTTCCAGAGGATCTTCCTGGACTACCACCTCATCGTCAAGTGGAATTCCAAATCGAACTGACTCCCGGTGCAACCCCGATTGCTAGAGCACCTTATCGATTAGCACCGAACGAACTACAGGAGTTGTCATCATAACTTGAGGAGCTTTTGGATAAGGGCTTTATTCGACCTAGCACATCACCTTGGGGAGCCCCTGTTCTCTTTGTTAAGAAGAAAGATGGCACGTTCCGAATATGCATTGATTATAGGGAGTTAAACAAAGTCACAGTCAAGAACCGATACCCTCTACCTCGTATCGACGATTTGTTTGATCAGCTTCAGGATCAAGTTATTATTCGAAGATTGACTTGAGGTCTGGTTATCATCAACTCAGAGTCCATGAGGAAGACATTTCCAAAACTGCATTCTGTACTCGTTATGGTCATTACGAGTTCTTGGTCATGCCTTTTGGGTTGACTAATGCACCTGCGGTGTTCATGGACCTCATGAATCGCGTGTGCAAACCCTATCTTGATCAGTTTGTTATTGTGTTTATCGATGACATACTGATATACTCTAAGACCAAGGAGGACCATGAAGAGCATCTACGATTAATCTTAGAACTACTGAAGAATGAGCAACTGTACGCCAAATTATCTAAGTGTGACTTTTGGATACGCGAGGTGCAATTTCTAGGTCACATTGTTAATGAGAAGGGTATACATGTTGATCCTGCCAAGATTATGGCGATAAAGAATTGGGCTATACCTAAGACACCGAGTGAGATAAGACAATTTCTGGGATTAGCAGGGTATTACCGACGATTCATAGAGGGATTTTCTAAGATTGCACAACCTCTCACAGCTTTGACCCACAAAGGAACGACATACAAATGGGGAGAAAGTCAAGAGGCGGCTTTTCAACTATTAAAACAGAAACTCTGTAGTGCACTGATATTGGCACTGCCAGAGGGGACAGATGATTTCGTGGTGTATTGTGACGCATCCATTCAAGGATTGGGTTGTGTCCTGATGCAACGCGACAAAGTGATAGCTTACGCCTCTAGACAACTGAAGGTTCACGAGAAGAACTATACTACCCATGACCTGGAATTGGGTGCAGTGGTTTTTGCCTTAAAGATTTGGAGACATTACTTGTACGGTACCAAATGCACTATATACACCGATCACAAGAGTCTTCAACATATCTTTAAGCAAAAGGAGTTAAATATGAGGCAACGACATTGGGTAGAACTTCTGAATGATTATGATTGCGCTATCAAGTATCATCCTGGAAAGGCGAACGTAGTTGCCGATGCCTTAAGCCGAAAAGAAACAGCTAAACCCGGGCGTGTGCGAGCCTTACAGCTTACGATCAGTACACATCTGCCTGAACAAGTTAAGGAAGCACAGATAGAAGCATTGAAAAAGGAAAACATTGGTTCCGAGTCGTTAAGGGGAATGGATAAACAATTGGTAGTGAAAGAGGATGGAATTCGGTACTTCATGGATAGACTTTGGGTGCCTGTCTATGGAAATCTAAGGGATTTGGTTATGAGCGAGGCACACAAGTCTAAATACTCTATACATCCTGGATCTGACAAGATGTATCATGATCTAAAGGCGCACTATTGGAAGAATCATCCCAACTTGGAGTTGTCTACAATGTGAATGAACAAGTGGATTTCATGAGTAACCAATATCGATCTCAAAACAATCCTTACAGTAACACTTATAACCCAGGTTGGAAGAATCATCCCAACTTTAGTTGGAAGGCAAGTGGAAGCAACCAACCTCCGGGTTTTCAACAAAGACCACCGTTCTAACAAAACCAACAATCATTTCAACCACAACACCAAAATCACTCTCGACCTCAAAAACAAAATCAATACCAAAATCAAGGTTCAAGTAGTGGTTCACAACCCGAGAAAAGATCAAATTTGGAAGAGATGATGGCACAATTCTTGTCCACTGCCGAATCCCGTCATCAAAAATCTGAAGCTCGTCATGATCAAGCCGAAGTTCGACAACAACAATTTTCGGATGAATTAAGAAGTCAAGGTCGGCGATTCGGGGTATTGAGAATCAAATAGGTCAAATGGCTAGTTTGCTAGCCGAGAGGGAGAAGGGTAAACTCCCGAGTAACACCGAAGCAAATCCACGAGGAGATTGTAAAGCAATTACTTTAAGGAGTGGTAAAACCACTAAAGAGATTAAGACGACTTCCACATCTAAGCCGATGGTTGAAGAGGTAGAAGTCGAGATTCAAGACGAGGTGCCTAACACTAGGCGAGGCCCAGAAAGTACAGCACAAGTCAAAGAACCATTGAAAGTGTACAAGCCCACTATTCCATACCCGGGGCGTTTGAAGAAAGAAAAGATGGACCAACAATACGGTAAATTTCTTGACCTATTTAAACAATTACATATAAACTTACCGTTTGTTGAAGCTTTGTCACAGATGCCCAAGTATGCCAAATTTCTCAAAGATCTTTTAACAAATAAACAGAAGCTTGAGGAACTTTCACATGTGGTTCTAAATGAAGAATACTCAGCGGTGCTTCAAAATAAGCTACCACAGAAAATGAAAGACCCGGGAAGTTTCACACTTCCTTGCTTGATTGGTAGTTTGACTGTAAATAATGCTCTAGCTGACCTAGGTGCTAGCATCAACTTGATGCCATATTCCATGTTTGAAAGGCTAGACCTAGGAGAACCACAACCAACATGTATGAGCATTCAACTTGCCGATCGCTCGGTGAAATACCCGAGAGGTATAGTTGAGAATATGTTGGTAAGAATTGGTAAGTTTGTGTTTCCTGTGGATTTTGTAATCCTTGATATGGATGAAGACAAGAACGTACCTCTCATTCTTGGTCGCCCCTTTTTAGCTACATCTAGAGCCTTAGTAGATGTGTTTGAAGGTAAATTGACCCTTCGCGTGGATGAAGAAGAGGTGGTTTTTAAGATAAAGGATTCTATGCAACATTCTCAAATCCATGATGATACACTTTATTTTGTTGATACTATTGATTGCCATGTGGATGATTGTGTGCAAGAATTGTTTGAACATGATGTTTTAGAAACACAGTTGTTTAATGATGAAAAGCTTGATGCCGATCAAGCTAACCAGATTTGTGGCGAGCTAACTTGTATGTCAGCGGATGAACCATCCTCTGATGTGGAAGTTCATGAAGTTCTTGAAGTGGTTGATCGAGAGAAGGAACCAAAAGCAAATTCATCAATTGAAGAACCACCATCATTAGAACTCAAGGAGCTACCCGCTCATCTTGAGTATGCTTATCTTGATGATGACTCCAAATTACCTGTTATTATTGCTTCTGGTTTGATAGGTGATGAAAAAGTCAAACTTTTAGATGTCTTAAAGATGCACAAGAAAGCTATGGCTTGGAAGATTATGGATATAAAAGGGATCAAACCATCCTTTTGTACTCATAAAATTTTAATGGAAGATGATTACAAGCCAGTTGTTCAACATCAACGTCGCCTCAACCCTAATATGCAAGAAGTGGTTAAAAAGGAAGTAATCAAACTTCTTGATGCAGGTTTGATTTACCCAATCTCAGATTCTGCATGGGTGAGTCCGGTACAAGTGGTACCAAAGAAAGGAGGTATGACGGTGGTAACCAATGAAAAGAATGAATTAATACCCACAAAGGACCATCACAAGTTGGAGGGTTTGCATTGATTATCGCAAACTTAACGATGCAACGAGAAAGGACCATTTCCCTCTTCCTTTTATTGATCAAATGTTAGAAAGGTTATCTGGGAATATGTTTTATTGCTTTCTTGATGGTTTTTCAGGTTACTTCCAAATCCCGATTGCACCCGATGATCAAGAGAAGACCACATTCACATGTCCTTATGGCACATTTGCTTATCGGCGAATGCCATTTGGATTGTGTAATGCTCCGGCCACGTTTCAAAGGTGTATGGTGGCCATATTTCATGATATGATCGAAGACTCCATGGAAGTGTTCATGGATGACTTCTCAGTTTTTGGATGTTCTTTTGATAATTGTTTAAGCAATTTGAAGAAAATGCTCGCGAGATGTGAAGAGTCCAACTTGGTATTAAATTGGGAGAAATGCCATTTTATGGTGAAAGAAGGCATTGTGTTGGGACATAAAATTTCAAATGTTGGTTTAGAAGTAGATAGAGCAAAAGTTGAAACTATTTCAAAATTACCACCACCTACTTCGTTAAAAGCAATAAGAAGTTTTCTAGGTCATGCGGGATTTTATAGACGTTTTATTAAAGATTTTTCAAAAATTGCAAGGCCTATGACACAACTTCTTGAAAAAGATGTCCCATTTGTTTTCAATGAGGAATGCTTAAATGCATTCAACTTTTTAAAAGAAAAACTGATAAATGCCCCTATAATGGTAGCTCCTGATTGGACTCTTCCATTTGAGTTGATGTGTGATGCAAGCGACTATGCAGTCGGTGCGGTTTTAGGGCAAAGAAAGGACAAGCATTTTCATCCCATATACTACGCAAGCAAAACAATGAATGATGCACAAGAAAATTACACTACCACTGAAAAGGAATTACTTGCTGTAGTATATGCTTTTGATAAGTTTCGTTCATATCTTGTTTTATCTAAAACCATTGTTTACACTGATCATGCAGCTCTTAGATATCTATTTGGCAAGCAAGATGTAAAACCACGGTTGATCAGGTGGATTTTGCTTTTACAAGAATTTGATATAGAGATCCGAGACAAGAAAGGAGCTGAAAACGTAGCGGCAGATCACCTCTCACGCCTTGAGAACCCATCCATGGAAGAACTAAGGGAATCCAACATAAATGACAATTTCCCTCATGAGTTTCTTTTACAGGTTCAGGCGATTGAAGAAGAATTCCCTTGGTTCGCAGATCTTGCTAACTATCTTGCAGGTGGAGTTCTCGTGAAAGGTATGACTTATCAACAAAAAAGAAAATTCATGTCTGATGTTAAGTACTACTTTTGGGAAGATCCATATCTTTTTCGAGTTTGCGCGGATCAAGTGGTGAGAAGATGTGTGCATGGAATCGAGGCAATAAGCATACTTCGCCATTGTCATGAAGGACCCACCGGTGGTCATCATGGAGCAAATAACACCGCTAAGAAAGTCTTTGATTCTGGTTTTTATTGGCCTACCGTATTCAAGGATGCACACATGTTGGTTAAAGCATGTGATGCTTGCCAACGCGCAGGTAACATCTCTTCATGTGATGAGATGCCCCAAAATAGCATACAAGTATGCGAGGTATTCGATGTTTGGGGCATCGACTTCATGGGACCATTCCCTTCATCACATGGTCATAAATACATTTTAGTAGCCGTTGACTACGTGTCAAAGTGGGCCGAGGCGCAAGCCTTGCCTACAAATGATGCTAGGGTAGTGGTGAAATTTCTGAAAAAGCTTTTCTCTCGGTTTGGTGCCCCTAAGGCTCTAATTAGTGATCGTGGCACTCATTTTTAGAATAATCAACTTGAAAAAGCGTTAACTCGTTATGGGGTTAAACATCGTTTTTCAACATCTTACCACCCACAAACAAGTGGTCAAGTTGAGGTCACTAATAGAGGTCTTAAACGAATCTTGGAATGAACGGTTGGGCAAAACCGAAAGGATTGGGCGGATAAGTTAGATGATGCTCTATGGGCTTTCCGAACCCCTTACAAAACTCCAATTGGCACCACACCATTTAAGTTGGTTTATGGAAAGTCTTGTCACCTTCCCGTTGAACTCGAACACAAAGCTTATTGGGCCTTGAAGGCCGTTAATCTTGATTTAAAAGATGCAGGTGAAAATAGGTTTTTGCAAGTCCATGAACTTGAAGAGTTGAGGAATCAAGCATACGAAAATTCCTCAATCTACAAAGAAAGGACGAAAAAATTACATGACAACCATTTGAAGAACAACAAACAATTCCAAGTGGGGGATCGTGTATTGCTTTATAATTCAAGACTTCGCTTGTTTCCCGGTAAATTAAAATCAAGATGGACGGGTCCTTATATCGTGAAGCAAGTATTCTCGTATGGCACCGTTGAAGTTGAACATTCGGACGGAAGGGTTTTCAAGGTTAATGGTCATCGCTTAAAACATTACATTGAAGGTCCGAGAGATGAGAAGGAGTTTGACGTCATGGAACTCCACCCCAAGGACAAGTGAATGCGGGGTCGAGTCGAGCTAATGACTCGTAAATAAACAAAGCAATTGCGGGAGACAACCCGAGATTTTGAAAATCATCCGTATCCTTTTGTTTTTACATATTTCCTTAATTAGTTTACTTTAATTAGTTCTTACTTTATTTTGTTTTGTTTTATTTTATCTTATTCTATTTTGCTAAAAAATAAAAAAAAAACGAAGATGTCGACGTCATCGGTTGTGTATTACGTTATTTATAATGAAAGCGTATTAAGCAAACTGATTTTTGGGATTCAATACGAAGGTATTCTAAGTTAAGGAAAATTTTTGAAAAATGATTATTAATATGATCATATTCAAATAAATATGTCCATATTAACTGATTCAATATCCCATGAAGTTGAAACAAAAGCTTGCTGATATGCTCATATTCAGACAGATATGGTCATATTGGCTGGAAAAAAAACAACCCTTGACTTTGTTTGACCCAAAAGTTGTTTTATTTCACTTTTATTCACTTTCCCCTGCATTATTCCTTTCTCCATTTTATGTCCATCTCCAACCCCTTCTTCCCTCTTCCCGAGCAACCACAACCGCGACGCCACCACCACCACTGCCGTCGCCCCAGCTCCGCCGGCGACTAACATCCCCATCGCAACCACCCTGCCGCCGCCCCTACCCCGCCAGCGAACCATCGCCCGCAACCATCGCTCACCTCACCCCCGTAAACCCTTCCCCCCGTCGCCCTCCAACCTCACCACCACCCCTCACAGCCCCGACCACCGCGACCACCAACACAACCCCCACCTTCTTCTCCACCTTTGCAAGCCATCACCACCGCGCGACCACTACCCCGGCGACCACCAACCCACCCACACCCTCTTCCACGGTCACCCTCCATCCCAACACCACCTAACCGCAGCCCCCATCACCAACCTCCTGCTACACCATCATAGCCACCCATTTCTTCTTTCTCTTTTGTTTTCAATTTTGTGCTTATGTGGGTATGTTTCTGTCATCTTCCTCTTTCAACTTGCTACAACTCTTTCAATTTTGTTAGGGCAGAGAACAAGTTTGGCTTATTTATTTATTATTAATTTTTTTTATTATTTATTATTTTTTTTTATTTAGGGAAAATGAAGCTGAAATTTGTTTTAATTTTAAGTGTAGAGAGTTTCTTGTGTGTTAGTTGCTAATGTAAGTTTAAATTAAGAAAAAAAAACAAAAAAAAACATGACATGGTCAATGGTTGTTGATTTATATGTTGTTCTTCATGATTTTGGTAAACTTTAGGTTGTTGGGTGTCGTTTTCTTTCTGTTTTTATGTTATAACCGTCTTCATTTGACTTTTGTTTAAACGGTATGATTTGGTCAAACTTGTGTTTTTCTTTTAGTAAACTTCTTTAATGAAATAAGTTGATTTGGTTTCTTGCAATGATTAGGCATTAACATGTCAAAATATGTTAACTTTGTTTTCATATTTCTATCATGTTTGTTTTAATTCTTTTACAAGAATCAAAATTGACATATTGTATTTCTTTTGCAGGTCATGGCCAATGATGATCTTCATCCGTTCCTTCATTTTGAAAGTGGCAGTCAGGCCGCGAAGAAACTTCTCACCATTCAAAACAAGGAACTAATAGCGGGTCACACTATCGATTGGAAAGCTTTGGATGCTTTGGGTGAAACCAACCGTGTTAATGCACTCCTCTCCCGTCCTTGGAAACGTTTGTTTGATATCAAACATCATCAATGCCGCGTGCTTGTATTGGAATTTTGCTCGACCTATCAGTTTGATCGTAAGATCAAAAATCTTAAGGACGCAAATGGCATTCAATTCCAACTTGGTGGTCGAAAACATACAATGTCTGTGGCAGATCTCGGAGTGATGATGGGTCTTTACACCCGTAATGAGACTAGTAGGAACATCTTTAAACAGGGTTTGAAGTCGACATCAACTGATAACCTAGTCGCGTTATGGGCTGAGATCGGTTCGGGAGAATACAATTCTACATCAAGTAAAAGCACCCAAATGCGAGACCCTCTTCATCGCTACTTTCATCGAGCAATTTCGGGCTATATTTCTGGACGAGGTTCAAGCACGGGTGTTGTCACTGAAAATGACATGTTTTTTCTATATTGCCTTATCCGGAAGCAGCCATGTAACTTGGCCTACGCACTCGCTATGTTTTTCTCAAAATGTTCCGGTAGAAAGCATAGTAGCCCAATCTGTGGAGGAGCGTTCATCACTCAACTGGCTTCATCTCTTCATCTGTTGGACGCTGATAGGCTCGTTGGAATTTCTTGTTCTCATCAAACGAAGCTCATCAATAAATCAATGTTGATCAATATGAGACTCGCTGCATATGAGTCAGCAGATGGATGGTATTGGTTGGACTCTGAAGAGAAAAGATGGTTTCCCCCAAATATGGAGATAGGCACATCGACTTACATTGCGAATGCAGAGGCTCATCCGATAGCACTTATTGATGGTGAGGGAGCCACAACACCAACTCCGTCACCACCCGTTGATAACTCTTCTGATTTAGCTCATATTCGTGCCGGGGTGCATTGGATAATGCAGGTTATAACAAAGTGGGCTGCTGAAAATGAGTTTGGTCTTCCTCCTCCTCCTTTTCCTATACCAACTTCCCAACCTCCACCGCTCGAGCAAACAGAGCAGCAGCATGGTCCATCAGATGATGCAGATGTGATGGAGGACTAGTCTGACGACCTCAAATCTTCTTTTGTGGTTCCTTTTACGTTTGAGTTGTACTTTTTGGTATTCTGGTTATACAAACTCGAAACATATTTGTGTTGTCATTTTCTGCTGGTTGTTTACTTTATGTACTGTTTAATTATGTTGATTTTTCTTTGTCTTGCTAAACTTATTGTTTTGTTCTTGAAGTGATGTTAATGCTAGTTTTCGTGGAATCTTGAGGGTGATGATTTGCTTAGCAGACGTTTGAGATTTTGTTGGACCTGTTTTCATGGATTTCTTCAGGGGAGTTTCCTGTTTCACCTTCATCTTCCCCCCTTCCCATTTGTTTCTTACATTTCATGTTCATACATTGATACATTGAGGACAATGTATGTTTCAAGTGTGGGTGTGACAACCCGAGTTTTTCAGGTTACCATCGTTTTTGTTATGTAAGGTTTCTCCGTTATGTTATTATTAATCAAATTATGATTAATGATTACTCTAATTATTATTAACTAAATTCTACTATCAAATAATAATTCTTGTTATTATAATCCAAATAAAACTCAATTAGTTTAAAGTATAAATTAGGATATTATGGAGGACCAATGTGTAATTTTTACACAAAGTCCATATGAAAGCCATAACCTCCCTTCCTTCGGCCATTCTCCAACTGTAAACTCAATTTTATGTAACCCTAGCCCATTCGAAGGATCTGCCATCGACCTGCTTTTCCGCACGCTTTCCCGGTGATCCTTTCTCGGTGCAACCACGAAGCATACGACAATGGTCCTCGGTGTATACGATAACCTAGTTGATCCAGGCAGCCCTCGCATCCAACAACTTCACATCACAGCCCCATCTCTTCTCCCCGTAACTCTAGATCGGGACCCCCGACGGCAGCAGCTTCCGGTAACTCCATCTCCACCGCGGCGGTGCACTGGATTTTCTGCGAAGCCCTTCTACTTCGGCGACAACCATTCCCCTGTTCCGCGAACCTCGGTCACCAACAGCCGTGAGCAACCATCTTGGGCAGCCCCATCGGGTTAATTGGCAGCCGCGATTGGGAACAGGATCTGCATCGGTGTAGTTCTCACCGTCTCTGTTTCGTGTTCGGTATGAACTCTCTTTAGATTACACGTTTGTTATGTCATAATTCTACGGGTTTCGGTTACGGTTACGATGGTTAATCGTGTGTGGGTTTAAGCTGCGGGTGTTGGGTTCAGGTTAGTTGACAGTTACGTGGTGGGTTTAGGCTACGGGTGTGGCCTTGTCTTGTATCTATGTCGTGTGTTCTCTGTTGTACATGTTCTGTTTGTGTATATATGTAAATACGGTGCGTGTATGTATATGTTGTTATGTATGTATATTGCTGCGTATGTACGTATGCTGCTGTGTACGTGACGGTATGTTGCTGCGTATGTATGTATATTGCTGCGTATGTACGTATGCTGCTGTGTGCGTGACTGTATGTTGCTGCGTATGTATGTATATTGCTGCGTATGTACGTATGTTGCTGGGTGCGTGACTGTATGTTGCTGCGTATGTATGTATATTGCTGCGTATGTACGTATGTTGCTGTGTGCGTGACTGTATGTTGCTGCGTATGTATGTATATGTTTCTGTTCGTATGTGTATGCTGTTGTATATGTACGTATATATGTGTGTGCGCAGGTTGTGTATGTATGTATATATGTTGCGCAGGAAGGACGAACACAGCAGCCTTCGGCTGCTGTGTACGCGATGTATATGTGTGTATGTATGTTTTACACCTGTGTATGGGTAGATGTATGTATATGTGTGTTATATGTGTGTATCACATGTGGTGTCTTCTGTGATATGTGCAAGCTGCGCGTGTTTCTATGTATGTCCCAATTGTATGTTCGTATCTCTTGTGGTATGCATGTCCGTATGTATGTGAAGTCTGCAGAAGTATGTTTACATTTTTATGTAGGTTAAGGTATGGATGATAATTATGTATATGAGATGCTTATGGGTTCCAAGGTAGGAATGGATCCTGTGATCTAGAATAGCATGTGAGTGTGTTTATTAATGATGATGCACATGTATGTATGTACATCTCCCTGTGTGTGTGTCCTGCAGCCGTAAATGTCTATCCATGTTGTGTGCTTCGATGTGTATATATATTGTATGTGCTTGAGTGTGTGTTCTACTTAGTGGGTAGGTGTGGATTTTGATATATATAATGCATGTGTGTTGTTTAAGAAAGCATTATATGCTTCAGATATGTATTATTGCACGATGAATGGGAGTTTATTATATCATGGCTTGTATGTGTGTGTATAACTATGATATGTGGGTGTTCCTTCTATTGCGCGTACCTGCTCCCGTGAGTATGATTCCATGTTGATGATGTGTGTTCCTCTTGTGCCATTCATGGATGATTAGTTATGATATACATTGTGCATGTGTATGATATTTTATATATACAAGTTTAGTACAAATATTGAGTGCGTATAACATATATGATATATATATATATATATATATATATATATATATATATATTATGTGCATGTTCTATTTGGGTCGTTATATGGTTGTGATTGTGTAAGTAATGTCATAGGAGTTGTAAGGGTCTTATTATTATAAGTCGTATAATTAAAATGTATAAAAAGTATATTTGTTTTATATGTATATATACATGAATTAGTACGCGAGGATATTTGGGGTTAACTAGTTGGAGTGAATGGGTGTTTGAGTGTGCTAGGGTGTGAATGGGGAAAACCGATAACCGACACCGTAACCGAGATGCGAATATGAAACCGTACGACTCTTATATTTGTAATTAATGATTAATATTAATTATATATATACTGAATGAAACACAGGTTAATTGAAAACCCGATCTTTTGTATTTACATTTACTTGTGGCTCTACACTCGAGGTGAGTCTTCACGACCCCTATTTTACTCTCTTTCCTTTTTGGGGGAGAAGACATGCAAAACAGACTTACATAAATGGTTGTAGTATTATTGATATCGCTTGTTACGTTAGTGCAAACACACAACATGTCCTGACACACTCGAACCGTTAGTAATGGGATTAGCGAGGTAATTTTGAGTAGTACTACTGGGTCTGACAAACCCCGCCCGGGCTAGTCGCGCTAGCTTGATTGGAGGTCAAACGGGTGCTTGATTGACCTAACATTTGTCACGGTCTTGCAAGACGTGACGGGGAATACAACAAACATATATAGGACGTAAACAGTCAGCTTCGGTTCGAAACGCTAAGTAACAAGAACATAGGCTAGCTACCTAACGATATGCTCTATATACTAAACCATTGAAACGCAAACTATAGAACGCTTACGAACACATTTATTGTTGAATAAACCTGTGAACTCACCAACTTTATGTTGACACATTTTAGCATGTTTTCTCAGGTCACAGGAATGCATAAGCTCAAGATGCACGCTAAGGAAACGCACTCAGGACATGCATTCATCTATTATATTTTCAGCATTGAACATTTTGTCTAAACATGGCTATTGTAACTGTACTGTAATGGATTTACTGATTATGTACTCGCTTCCGCACTAATGTAAACTTTATTTATGCTCTTTTGAATGAAGTCAAATGTTTATTTTAAATTCATATAGTGTCGTTCGATATGACTGTGTCTGAGATCCTGGTATGTCACACGCCTAACGGTAAAACCCCGTTCGTGGAAATTGAGGGTGTGACAGATTGGTATCAGAGCCAGGTTATAGAGAACTAGGATTGCATTGCATCTAGACTATAGCCTTAGACACAACACTAGTATTGCACCGACACTTTTACATGGTTACCACTGTTGTGCAAACAACCTTCTGGTGTACTGACGTTACACTGCTGAGCAAACATAACATTATGGGTATGACATGTGTGTCATTACCGGTGACAGAGGGGCGGAGAATCCCGCTCGCTCACTACCAACGTTTACACTTGATCCTTCACTCTGGGAGTGGAAGCAACAACGAATTGAACCAAACATTTCCACGATTGGAACACGAAACTCTTTCCTAACACACACGATAAGCTTAACGATGACAAACAAAAAGAACAATACCTCAATCTCTCAACTCTCTCACACTTGTTACCATTCCCAACATATCCTATCCCCTACACTAGCCCGAGCAGTAAATGAGGGACAACTAAGATATTCAAGTCTGTTAGAAAATCGGACTTAGACATTCAAACACTTAGAACTTCGAAGAGAAGAAGGCCAAATAGTCTTGATTCCCGTTGTTATCTTAACCAAATCTCTTGTACAACCTTAGTACAACTTTAGTTATTCAACTCTTGGTATAACAAATATATCTTTGTTACTTCTATCATTGATAACACTCGGTACTGGACAAGGTACGCTATCTCGAATAGGGGGAACCATGTGTGATCATGCAAAGCAAATTAGAATCACGGGTGCACACGTAATTGTAATTTGTCGTGCATGAGAATTCTGGAAACTCTATTGGGTGATAACGGGTGTGCTCAGTACAAATTCTCAATTTCATACTTGGAGGCATGAGGCCTCGGATCCTCATATAGCTTCACTATCAATATGCAAACAAATCCTTCATTCCTACTAGTATGAAAGTTCTCAACTACCCCGAGCCTTAATGAGATTCGTGTTATGACATTAGTCCTAATCTCTATGAGACGTGCTCTTTTTAGCATTTTAGCGTTCGTGTAACACTATCCATCTACATTGTGCCGGATCTTCAAAAGTTGCAATAAAGTTATAATATTCTTGGCGCGTGTAGTCCTTGTTCATTGGATTGATCTTAAGACTTAGAGTCTCGGTAATTTCAGCGTTCCAGCATTCATTTCATTTGATATCTATCATGTTTAAGCGTACGTTACATTGTTTGTCTCCTTGGTGGTGAAAATCCAATCGGATTTTTCTGGCTGACTACGTTTGGCGTGGGACCAAATAGCAAGATATTATGACGATCTCATCCATTACATCTTCACCTTTCCATTATAAGCAACAAGTACAACTATAATCTCCATGGGTTGTACAACAAGAACATTTGAGAGTGCTCTGCGGAAATTTGGCTATACCTTCAAGATTTGTCGCGTGAACATCCCGGCCAAGTCTCCTCAACCATAAGAAGCATATAAAGGATGTTATGAGTGCAGAAAACCTTTGCATTTAAAGAGAAACTATACAAGGCTCAAGAAGATGTGTCGAAGACAGCATTTCGGACTCACTATGGGCACTACAAGTTTGTGGTAATGCCTTTTGGTTGACCAACGCGCCAGCGGTTTTCATAGACCTTATGAACCGAGTGTGCAAACCCTATTTGGACAAGTTCGTCATTATCTTCATCGATGACATCCTTATTTATTCAAAGAATATGGAAGAACACGAGGAACACTTAGACTGATTCTGGAACTGCTAAAGCGAGAACAATTGTATGCTAAATTTTCAAAGTATGATTTCTGGATACGAGAAGTCCAAATTCTTGGGTCATGTGGTCAATGAGAATGGAATACATATTGACCCGACAAAAATAGAAGCCATCAAGAACTGGGCTACGCTTAAGATTCTGAATAAGGTACGACAGTTTCTGGGTTGGCTGGCTATTACCGACGATTCATCGAAGGGTTTTCAAAGATTGCTCAACCTCTCACCGCGTTAACTCATAAAGGCACTACATACAATTGGGGTGACAAACAAGAATCTGCATTTCAGGTTCTGAAGCAGAAACTCTGTACGACACCGATTATATCCCTACCTGAGGGAACAAACGACTTTGTAGTTTATTGTGATACTTCTATCCAAGGTCTTGGTTGTGTGCTAATGCAACGCGAAAAGGTCATCGCATATGCCTCCCGACAGCTAAAGGTTCATGAGAAAAACTACACGACGCACGACTTAGAGTCGGGAGCCGTTGTGTTTGCTCTCAAGATATGGAGACATTACTTGTACGGTACCAAGTGCATCATTTATACCGATCATAAGAGTCTTCAGCATATTTTCGAATAGAAGGAGTTGAATATAAGACAACGTCGCTGGGTCGAGTGGTTGAATGACTATGACTGTGCAATCAAGTATCATCCGGGTAAGGCTAATGTGGTAGCTGACGCCTTAAGTTGAAAGGAGACACCTAAGCCAAAGCGAATTCGAGCATTACAACTCACTATCCACACCGGATTACCCAATCAGATACGTAATGCTCAACTTGAGGCTTTGAAGGATGAGAACCTGAAAGCAGAATCCATGCGAGGCATGGAGAAATAGCTTGAGATCAAAGCTGATAGAATACATTATTTCATGGAACGGATCTGGGTACCACAATATGGGATTTATGAGAGATGGTAATGGATGAAGCTCATAAGTCATGTTACTCGATTCATCCAGGTTCAGACAAGATGTATCAGGATCTGAAGGAGTTTTACTGGTGGCCAAACATAAAAGCTGAGATTGCCACATACGTAAGCAGGTGCCTAATTTGCTCTAAAGTTAAGGTGGAATATTAGAGACCATCCGGTTTACTTCAGCAACCGGAAATTCCAATGTGGAAATGGGAGCAGATCTCAATGGACTTTATCACGAAGTTACCTAGGACTCCCTGTGGATGCGATACCATTTGGGTTATAGTAGATCGCTAAACGAAATCCGTGCACTTTTAGCAATCCGAGAGACTGATCGTATGGAGAAGCTGACACGTATCTATTTATGGGAAATAGTCTCTTGGCATGGCGTGCCGATACCTATCATATCTAATCATGACACTTGGTTCATTTCTCACTTCTGGCAATCATTTCAACGATCATTGGGAACACGACTGGATATGAGTACCGCGTATCATCCGCAAACCGATGGTCAAAGTAAGCGTACGATCCAGACACTGGAAGACATGTTGCATGCCTGTGTGATTGATTTTGGCAGCAGTTGGGAAACTCACTTACCATTGGTTGAGTTTTCCTATAACAACAGTTACCACACGAGCATCAAAGCTGCACCGTTTGAGGCACTTTATGGCAGAAAGTGTAGATCACCTCGCTGTTGGACTGAAGTTGGTGATAGTCAGTTAACTGGCCCTGGGCTTATTCATGAAACCACAGAGAAGATTGTTCAGATTCGTAACCGAATGGCGGCAGCTCGCGATTATCAGAAAAGTTATGCAGATCAAAGGAGAAAGCCTTTGGAATTTCAAGTGGGTGACAAGGTGTTATTAAAGGTTTCACCTTGGAAGGGTGTAATACGTTTTGGAAAGCGTGGAAAGTTAAACCCTAGATATGTTGGACCATTTGAGTTTGTTAAGAGGATCGATCCAGTTGCTTATTAGCTAGACTTACCTGCAGAACTAGATGGCGTTCATAATATGTTCCATGTTTTAAACCTAAAGAAATGTATAGCCGATGAATCACTCGTTGTTCCATTGGAGGAACTGGAAATTGATGAACAAATTCGTTTCATCGAGGAACCAGTTGAGATCATGGATCGAGAAGTCAAGACCCTAAAGCGTAGCAAGATCCCTATTGTACGAGTTAGGTGGAATTCAAAGCGTGGACCAGAGTTTACCTGGGAACGCGAAGATCAGATGAAAAAAAAAAGAAATACCCGCAATTGTTCAACGATCAGACATCTACTTCTTCACGTATCACTTTTAAGATATATTTTCTTTGAATTTCGAGACGAAATTCTCTTCAACTAGGGGATGATGTCGTAACCCTCACAAGACCTTACATTCTTTGTTTTCGGTTTGTTCAGAAATCCATAGAAACCTTATCTTACCTACGTTCCAGATAACTGACCACCTTGTTCACTAGTCGTTCATTGACCCTTATGTTCTAATTTTCGGGACGAAAATCCCTTCAACAAGGGGATGATGTGACAACCCGAGTTTTTCAGGTTACCATCGTTTTTGTTATCTAAGGTTTCTCCGTTATGTTATTATTAATCAAATTATGATTAATGATTACTCTAATTATTATTAACTAAATTCTACTATCAAATAATAATTCTTGTTATTATAATCCAAATAAAACTCAATTAGTTTAAAATATAAATTAGGATATTATGGAGGACCAATGTGTAATTTTTACACAAAGTCCATATGAAAGCCATAACCTCCCTTCCTTCGGCCATTCTCCAACTGTAAACTCAATTTTATGTAACCCTAGCCCATTCGAAGGATCTGCCGTCGACCTGCTTCTCCGCACGCTTTCCCGGTGATCCTTTCTCTGTGCAACCACGAAGCATACGACAATGGTCCTCGGTGTATACGACAACCTAGTTGATCCAGGCAGCCCTCGCATCCAACAACTTCACATCGCAGCCCCATCTCTTCTCCCCGTAACTCTAGATCGGGACCCCCGACGGCAGCAGCTTCCGGTAACTCCATCTCCACCGTGGCGGTGCACTGGATTTTCTGCGAATCCCTTCTACTTCGGCGACAACCATTCCCCTGTTCCGCGAACCTCCGTCACCAACAGCCGTGAGCAACCATCTTGGGCAGCCCCTTCGGGTTAATTGGCAGCCGCGATTGGGAACAGGATCTGCATCGGTGTAGTTCTCACCGTCTCTGTTTCGTGTTCGGTATGAACTCTCTTTAGATTACACGTTTGTTATGTCATAATTCTACGGGTTTCGGTTACGGTTACGATGGTTAATCGTGTGTGGGTTTAAGCTGCGGGTGTTGGGTTCAGGTTAGTTGACAGTTACGTGGTGGGTTTAGGCTACGGGTGTGGCCTTGTCTTGTATCTATGTCGTGTGTTCTCTGTTGTACATGTTCTGTTTGTGTATATATGTAAATACGGTGCGTGTATGTATATGTTGTTATGTATGTATATTGCTGCGTATGTACGTATGCTGCTGTGTGCGTGACTGTATGTTGCTGCGTATGTATGTATATTGCTGCGTATGTACGTATGCTGCTGTGTGCGTGACTGTATGTTGCTGCGTATGTATGTATATTGCTGCGTATGTACGTATGTTGCTGGGTGCGTGACTGTATATTGCTGCGTATGTATGTATATTGCTGCGTATGTACGTATGTTGCTGTGTGCGTGACTGTATGTTGCTGCGTATGTATGTATATGTTTCTGTTCGTATGTGTATGCTGTTGTATATGTACGTATATATGTGTGTGCGCAGGTTGTGTATGTATGTATATATGTTGCGCAGGAAGGACGAACACAGCAGCCTTCGGCTGCTGTGTACGTGATGTATATGTGTGTATGTATGTTTTACACCTGTGTATGGGTAGATGTATGTATATGTGTGTTATATGTGTGTATCACATGTGGTGTCTTCTATGATATGTGCAAGCTGCGCGTGTTTCTATGTATGTCCCAATTGTATGTTCGTATCTCTTGTGGTATGCATGTCCGTGTGTATGTGAAGTCTGCAGAAGTATGTTTACATTTTTATGTAGGTTAAGGTATGGATGATAATTATGTATATGAGATGCTTATGGGTTCCAAGGTAGGAATGGATCCTGTGATCTAGAATAGCATGTGAGTGTGTTTATTAATGATGATGCACATGTATGTATGTACATCTCCCTGTGTGTGTGTCCTGCAGCAATGTCTATCCATGTTGTGTGCTTCGATGTGTATATATATTGTATGTGCTTGAGTGTGTGTTCTACTTAGTGGGTAGGTGTGGATTTTGATATATATAATGCATGTGTGTTGTTTAAGAAAGCATTATATGCTTCAGATATGTATTATTGCACGGATGAATGGGAGTTTATTATATCATGGCTTGTATGTGTGTGTATAACTATGATATGTGGGTGTTCCTTCTATTGCGCGTACCTGCTCCCGTGAGTATGATTCCATGTTGATGATGTGTGTTCCTCTTGTGCCATTCATGGATGATTAGTTATGATATACATTGTGCATGTGTATGATATTTTATATATACAAGTTTAGTACAAATATTGAGTGCGTATAACATATATGATATATATATATATATATATATATATTATATGTGCATGTTCTATTTGGGTCGTTATACGGTTGTGATTGTGTAAGTAATGTCATAGGAGTTGTAAGGGTCTTATTATTATAAGTCGTATAATTAAAATGTATAAAAGTATATTTGTTTTATATGTATATATACATGAATTAGTACGCGAGGATATTTGGGGTTAACTAGTTGGAGTGAATGGGTGTTTGAGTGTGCTAGGGTGTGAATGGGGAAAACCGATAACCGACACCGTAACCGAGATGCGAATGCGAAACCGTACGACTCTTATATTTGTAATTAATGATTAATATTAATTATATATATACTGAATGAAACACAGGTTAATTGAAAACCCGATCTTTTGTATTTACATTTACTTGTGGCTCTACACTCGAGGTGAGTCTTCACGACCCCTATTTTACTCTCTTTCCTTTTTGGGGGAGAAGACATGCAAAACAGACTTACATAAATGGTTGTAGTATTATTGATATCGCTTGTTACGTTAGTGCAAACACACAACATGTCCTGACACACTCGAACCGTTAGTAATGGGATTAGCGAGGTAATTTTGAGTAGTACTACTGGGTCTGACAAACCCCGCCCGGGCTAGTCGCGCTAGCTTGATTGGAGGTCAAACGGGTGCTTGATTGACCTAACATTTGTCACGGTCTTGCGAGACGTGACAGGGAATACAACAAACACATATAGGACGTAAACAGTCAGCTTCGGTTCGAAACGCTAAGTAACAAGAACATAGGCTAGCTACCTAACGATATGCTCTATATACTAAACCATTGAAACGCAAACTACAGAACGCTTACGAACACATTTATTGTTGAATAAACCTGTGAACTCACCAACTTTATGTTGACACATTTTAGCATGTTTTCTCAGGTCACAGGAATGCATAAGCTCAAGATGCACGCTAAGGAAACGCACTCAGGACATGCATTCATCTATTATATTTTCAGCATTGAACATTTTGTCTAAACATGGCTATTGTAACTGTACTGTAATGGATTTACTGATTATGTACTCGCTTACGCACTAATGTAAACTTTGTTTATGCTCTTTTGAATGAAGTCAAATGTTTATTTTAAATTCATATAGTGTCGTTCGATATGACTGTGTCTGAGATCCTGGTATGTCACACGCCTAACGATAAAACCCCGTTCGTGGAAATTGAGGGTGTGACAGTGGGGATGTTTGGGTTTTTGTGAACTTTTGCAAGTCTTTTACGTATATCTCATTGCACCTTAAAACAATCCCATTTTGACAAAAATTTTTCAAAAAGTTGAATAAATGACATCCATTTATATTTCTTTTAGATCTTAAACCATGATTGAATTGTTAACATCACAGAACTAAGAGAAACCAAGTGCATTATGATAAAATGTTCAGATGTTCAGTGAGCATTGCAAGTTGAAAATGTGATATTTATGCATGAGTTTGAACTTTACCTTTATCCCTCCATTTCCGTAAGCTTATTTGTGCCTCTATCACATGAAATCATATGATTTAGTGTTTGCTTACATGTTTGTTGATTCTTGAGTGTGCCAAATGTGCATCCACGTGAGAACTTGCTTAGAATATGCATTTCAAGACCATAAACTGAGTTTTTGCATGAAAATGACAGAGGCATTAGGAATACCCACCTTATAAGCCATTTTTTTTCTTTCTCTTACATTTCACCCAATTGTTACCATTCATTTTCCATTTTTTCTTTGTTATTACCCACATCATTAGCTACTTAGCCAAATTAGCCATTTTTATCTTTTAACCCTTGTGATAAAATTCCGGTTATTTCTAGTTATCTAAATTTTGGCATCGAATTTGTTTAATGCTTACTAGTTTTAATTAGACGTCCATTGTTCAAAAAAAGAAAGATAAAAAAAAGAAAAAAAGGAGAAAAAGAAAAATAAGAAAAAAAAATTGAAAAAAAAAACTGAGAAAAAATGTTATATTATGTTGTCTAGAATAGGAATAAATAAATGTGAGTTATTTGATGCATAAGAAAGAACAATTTTCATGCATATCTCATGTTTAGTAGATTTGTATTAGTTTAGTTATATTAAATCGTGTGTACATATTAGCGTAGTATATCATACTTAGCATCTAGACTTCCGGAATTTTTATCCGTTTAACCACTTTTACCAAAAGTTCCATACCATTTTTACCCAAGCGCCGTTACAACCCGTTAAAAGTCCTCTTGATTTATGCATTCTCTCATGTTAATTGGTGGAGATTTGACCCCTTTGCAAGCTTATTACTATGTTTGTATCATTGGTTGGCATTGAGTGATTCACTTATACACTTATACATATAAATAACCGAGTGTTGAGTGATTTTTGTGAGCGGTTTATACTCATGCATAAAAGAAACTTCGTAGGCATGTGATGCTCATTTGAACATTTCTGAAAAAGCAAGCTTAAAACACTCGGTTTCTTCTTATGAGTGTGCCATGTTTGATAGTCAATTATGAGTTTGGATCTTCATGTAACAAATGGTTTGTCTCTCACCATCTTTTATCTCAATGGGATTTCTTTTGTTAAATGGTTGCATGAGAGTTTGCTTGAGGACAAGCAAAGTTTAAGTGTGGGGATGTTTGATATGATAATAAATATACATGTCAACCTCGTAGGAAGTGGGATGCCTCCAACACCAACAACAACAACAATAAATCATCATCGTTCGGTGGTCAACATCAAACTCAGCAACAACCACCGCAGCAACAACCACCGCAACAACAACAAAGGAGGTTCGACAACAATCATAATTTCAACCAGTCAACCTCGAACAATCAAGGACCAAGCGGTTACGGTGGTAAAAAGCCGAGGTGTACACAGCCGAGGTGTACGCGATGCAACTATCATCATGTTGGGAGATGTGACAATTTCAAGTGTCAACGGTGTGGCAAAATAGGACACTTAGCCAAGATTGCCGTGGTGATTTGGTTAGGAAGCCACAGCAACCTCACGAGACTCTAAAGGGTTGCTTTGAGTGTGCGAAAGAAGGGCACTACAGACGAAACTGCCCGCAGCTGAGGAAAAACGGTAATGGCAATGGCCAAAACAACAACAATCAAGGCAACAACAACAACAATGATAGAAAAGGCAATGGAAATGGTGGTAATAATACCGGAGCCAAAGGGAGAGCCTTCATCATTGGCTCAGGTGAGGCTCTAAATGACCATACTACTGTTACTGGTAGGTTTCTTGTCAATGGATGTTTTGCTATTGTACTGTTTGATACTGGAGCCGATAGGAGTTTCATATCCTTAAAGTTCTGTAGTCTTCTAAGTGATATCCCTTCTGCCGTAGAATCTAAATACACCGTAGAATTGGCCTACGGTAAACAGATCCATGTAACACACATCCTTAGAGATTGTAAGATAGAGTTCGCTGGTCATACTTTCACTATAGATCTTATGCCTGTTACACTAGGAAGTTTCGACGTTGTGGTAGGCATGGATTGGCTCTCTAATAAGCAAGCGAAAGTCATATGTCACGAGAAAATCATACGAATCCCTGTTGGTGATGAGATCCTTACAGTCCGAGGCGATAGGAGTGGTGCAGTGATGGGCATTATCTCTTACATGAAAGCACAAAAGTTATTGCGAAAAGACCGTTTGTCTATTCTGGCACTCGTCACCGATAAGCAACCAGAGGAAAGAAAAATAGAGGGTATTCCAGTGGTACGAGACTTTCCAGAGGTGTTTCCAGAGGATCTTCCTGGACTACCACCTCATCGTCAAGTGGAATTCCAAATCGAACTGACTCCCGGTGCAGCCCCGATTGCTAGAGCACCTTATCGATTAGCACCGAACGAACTACAGGAGTTGTCATCACAACTTCAGGAGCTTTTGGATAAGGGCTTTATTCGACCTAGCACATAACCTTGGGGAGCCCCTGTTCTCTTTGTTAAGAAGAAAGATGGCACGTTCCGAATATGCATTGATTATAGGGAGTTAAACAAAGTCACAGTCAAGAACCGATACCCTCTACCTCGTATCGACGATTTGTTTGATCAGCTTCAGGATCAAGTTATTATTCGAAGATTGACTTGAGGTCTGGTTATCATCAACTCAGAGTCCATGAGGAACACATTTCCAAAACTGCATTCCGTACTCGTTATGGTCATTACGAGTTCTTAGTCATGCCTTTTGGGTTGACTAATGCACCTGCGGTGTTTATGGACCTCATGAATCGCGTGTGCAAACCCTATCTTGATCAGTTTGTTATTGTGTTTATCGATGACATACTGATATACTCTAAGACCAAGGAGGACCATGAAGAGCATCTACGATTAATCTTAGAACTACTGAAGAATGAGCAACTGTACGCCAAATTCTCCAAGTGTGACTTTTGGATACGCGAGGTGCAATTTCTAGGTCACATTGTTAATGAGAAGGGTATACATGTTGATCCTGCCAAGATTATGGCGATAAAGAATTGGGCTATACCTAAGACACCGAGTGAGATAAGACAATTTCTGGGATTAGCAGGGTATTACTGACGATTCATAGAGAGATTTTCTAAGATTGCACAACCTCTCACAGCTTTGACCCACAAAGGAACGACATACAAATGGGGAGAAAGTCAAGAGGCGGCTTTTCAGCTATTAAAACAGAAACTCTGTAGTGCACTGATATTGGCACTGCCAGAGGGGACAGATGATTTCGTGGTGTATTGTGACGCATCCATTCAAGGATTGGGTTGTGTCCTGATGCAACGCGACAAAGTGATAGCTTACGTCTCTAGACAACTGAAGGTTCACGAGAAGAACTATACTACCCATGACCTGGAATTGGGTGCAGTGGTTTTTGCCTTAAAGATTTGGAGACATTACTTGTACGGTACCAAATGCACTATATACATCGATCACAAGAGTCTTCAACATATCTTTAAGCAAAAGGAGTTAAATATGAGGCAACGACATTGGGTAGAACTTCTGAATGATTATGATTGCGCTATCAAGTATCATCCTGGAAAGGCGAACGTAGTTGCCGATGCCTTAAGCCGAAAAGAAACAGCTAAACCCAGGCGTGTGCGAGCCTTACAGCTTACGATCAGTACCCATCTGCCTGAACAAGTTAAGGAAGCACAGATAGAAGCATTGAAAAAGGAAAACATTGGTTCCGAGTCGTTAAGGGGAATGGATAAACATTGGTAGTGAAAGAGGATGGAATTCGGTACTTCATGGATAGACTTTGGGTGTCTGTCTATGGAAATCTGAGGGATTTGGTTATGAGCGAGGCACACAAGTCTAAATACTCTATACATCCTGGATCTGACAAGATGTATCATGATCTAAAGGTGCACTATTGGTGGCTTAACATGAAGGCGGACGTAGCTACACATGTGAGCAAGTGTTTGACCTGTTCGAAGGTAAAGGTGGAATACCAAAAACCATCCGGACTGTTACAGCAACCCGAGATACCAATGTGGAAATGGGAACAAATTTCTATGGATTTTATCACTAGGTTACCCCGGACTAATACCGGTTGTGACACAATCTGGGTTATTGTGGATCGGTTGACCAAGTCCGCTCACTTTCTTGCAATCAAGGAAACGGATAAGATGGAGAAGTTAGCCCGACTGTATCTTAAGGAAATTGTTTCGAGACACGGCGTACCAATCTCAATTATCTCTGATCGTGATGCTCGTTTCACATCACACTTCTGGCAATCACTATAAAAATCTCTGAGTACACGATTGGATATGAGTACTTCTTATCATCCACAGACTGACGGTCAGAATTAGCGTACCATACAGACTTTAGAGGATATGCTACGTGCTTGTTTGTGTGATTGATTTCGGGAACAACTGGGAAGTTCACCTACCTATGGTGGAATTTTCCTATAATAACAGTTATCACACTAGCATACAGGCAGCACCTTTCGAGGCTTTGTATGGGAGAAAGTGTCGATCACCGGTTTGCTGGGCTGAAATTGGTGATAGTCAACTAACAGGACCTGAACTAATACACGAAACCACCAAGAAGATTGTGCAGATACGGAACCGTATGGCTGCAGCACGAGATAGACAGAAAAGTTATGCTGACAAGAGACTGAAACCTCTAGAGTTTCAAATTGGCGACAAAGTGCTATTGAAAGTCTCACCGTGGAAAGGCGTAGTTCGGTTTGGCAAGCGAGGAAAGCTGAATCCGAGGTACGTTGGACCATTTGAGATACTGGAAAGAATAGGTCCAGTGGCCTATCGACTAGCCTTACCTGATTCGCTGAGTGGAGTTCACAATGTGTTTCACGTTTCAAATCTGAAGAAGTGTTTATCGGATGAGACACTAATTGTACCACTAGAAGATGTTCAAGTGGATGAACAATTACGCTTTATCGAAGAACCAGTCTAGGTGATGGATCGTGAGGTGAAAACACTTAAGCAAAGCAAGATACCCATAATCAAGGTTCGTTGGAACTCGCGACGCGGACCGAACTCACGTGGGAACGTGAAGATCAAATGAAGCTTAAGTACCCTCAACTGTTCGAGACGATGCCTGCAGACAACGGTATTGATTAAATTTCAGGATGAAATTTCTTTCAACATGGGGATGATGTGACAACTCATCCAAAACTCACTCGATTTCGATTTCTGTGTGCCAATGCAGTAGACCAGTGATGGAACACTCTCACCGTGTGATGGAACACTCTCATCATGTAACACAATTTTCGGGACAAAAAGTCTTTCAAAATGGGGATAATGTGACATCCGGTGATTTTCCGTTACCAAACTCCGTTAGTTCCGTTAAGTTTTGCATACACGTGTCGTAAGCACACACTAGTTGTCATTTGACGTTGGTGACCTAATAATAATTAATAATGTTAATTTAATAATAATCTAGTTGATTAGATGATTATTGTGTTATGCTTATGTGTTTACGCGATTTAAAGACTATTTGGGAATTTTATCGCGTAACGCGGAAACGCGCGTGTTAATTCGTATGTCTTGTGTTTTTATAAAATAAAATATACAAGTGTTACCATTAGTTTAGATGTTATTATTATTAAATTAAAAACACATTACAAATAGTTTAAAAGCTTAAACTTTATAAAAAATACAAAATGCAAGTTTTAGAGGGGGTATTCTTGTAAATTGGTTAAAACAAAACACCACAAACCCAACCCTTCCCCCATTCGACCGTGACCTGCAGCCCCATCCCCTCTCCCTGCGATTTTCAGCCTAGAGCAACAAATTAGCCACGGTTTTGATCGATTTCAAGCACTAGAACGCGATTTGGACCTTCCTTGACAAGTATACACGTGAATTGAAGGTTAGTTTTGTTGTTTTTGTGGGTTTCTCATTAGGGCCGAACCCTAGCTGTGAAATTGGAAGTTCTTGGTGCTGAAATTTGATGTTTTGTTGATGTTAACATGTTAGTTAGGTTGCATGTATGTTTTTTAAAGTTGATTATGCAAGAAAACTACGCTTTTGATTGATTGATTATGAACCTTGATGAATATGAACCCTAATTCGAAAATTTTGTGGATTTTGTGGAATTGATTGTTGTTTGATGTTGTTGGGATGTTAATTAGTTAGTATGAATGCTAGCAAACATGAATCATGCAAGAAATTGTGATCTTGATGCTTGGATCATACCTTACTATTAATAGTAACTTTTGTGCATTAACTTGGTAATTCAATGATAAACTGATGGTATTAGGGTGTTAATGATGTTGTATGAATATTGGGATTATGATATGAATGCTAGATTGTTGCTATGAATGCTAGAAATCTTAGGTTGGATGTTGTTGTTCATATCTTGCCAAAAGTAGAAACTTTATAGATGTGAATTGATGAATTATGGTAGTTTGATGTTGTTGATCATAGTTAGTTGTTGTTATGAGCTTGAAATAGTATATCATTGATAAATTATGTGTACATTGAGTGTTTACTAGATTTTAGGATGAACTTTCCCAAAAGGGAAACTTTATTTTTTATGGACATTGGATATTGGGAATTTGACATGTTCATGACATTAGGATCATGCTAGAATGCTTGTTGTGGATGCCTAATGTGATAGAATCTGTAAATTGGGTCGTATGGAATGTTTATTAGGTTGTTGTGTGATTTATGCACTTTGGAGATCATGTATGGATTTGTATGTTGACTAGTAACTAGGACATCACGTTTGGGACTGGAAATCAATCATCTTGATGTATGTGGTATGTATTAGACATATTGAATGTGTTGTGGTTAGTATGGATGATTATTTGGTAAATTATCTGTTTTGACCCGTATATGCTAATTCATGGTTATAGGTCATATAAGTAGGTTATGCATGATCTGACCTTTTATATGATACACTAGTTGTGTTATGAATACACTGAGTATGCTAGATGCTAAGAACTTACATGACTTGTATGATATGTACATAGTATGATGATTTAAGCAATGCATTGGGAGTGTAGCATAATATGTGATTCACTAGAATATTAACCATGAATAATATGTGAACATGATTGTCTAAATGGTTTACAACGCATAATGTCGCCAACGGGTCAAACGGGTCAACTGGGTCAAACATGTCTATTCTTCTAAAACCTTAAGTCTTGGTTGTAGTGCACTTAGGGTTTCTCATATTCTCTGTTTGCACATACTCATGTACTTACATGATCTAGGTAACCTCTGAGGGGTTGACTATTCACTTTGTCTTTCAAGTAAACTCTAGTACTCAATACGCGTATCAGGTGAGTTCATGCCCCACTGTTTTACTTAATCTCTTTTGGGAGAGATAGCATACTGGTAACTTTACAAACGCTTTTTATATTTAAGATGTGTATGATATTAATATAGTGTTGTTTACCATGATAAAGTCCTCACACTTTCGAATTGTTAATATTGAATAGCGGGGAAACTTGGGTAGTACTACTGGGTCTGACGAGCCCCACCTGTGTGACTCGAGGTCAACCGGGTGCAATTTGTCCTATGTACATTTGTCACGACATTGTAAGTCGTGACGGGAGGCAAACATAACACAGTCAGCTTCAATTGCGAAATCACTATATATTAATATCTATTTGTTGATGGACTAGCTATCTATTACAATGCACATGCTTATATATATCACGATTGTTAAACTGTTATGTTTAAACATAAACTCTTGAACTCACCAACCATTGTGTTGAGTTTTAGTATGTTATTCTCAGGTCGTTAATCCGGATTGCCAGTAGGAGCACTGCACGAGTCAAGCATGCATCCTAACACTTAAACAATGATACATTTGTTTATCTTTACATTTTGGGTTTTAAACAGTTGGTTGGCGCATGTTTTGCCATTTTATACATTTTTATATTTTGGGTTTGTTTTATTACTATACGCTTCCGCATGATTTTTAAAGTTTGAACTTTGGTTTGTTATGTTAAACGTGGCATATAGAGTCGTTCTGAGTAACTATTGACTGTGATCCTGGTTTGTTCACACGCCTCGCGGTAAAACTCCGCACGTGGATTTTGAGGGTGTGACATGTCATGGTGTTAACGAGTCACATACACTGTGTAATAATATCATTGTGTCATTTAGTTTACTTACAATCATTTGAGGATTGCAAAAAAGCCTGTAATAAGACTCTCTTGGCTTCTTCTTTTCTTCGACATTTAATATATGTGCCCATATAGCAATAACATCAATATGAACTTCAATTTATGGCCTTAGACTCTCCAATTCCACCCTTGGCACCGTCATGTAATCTTTAGATATAAATAAAAGATCCCTGCAAAAAAACAAAAAGAAATGTTAGTAAACTAATTAAAATTTAAATTTATTCATAGAAGTTATTTTACCATGGTTTTTCATTTCCTGCAAATAGACAACTAGATGTGTTATTTTCTGAAACCGTTCTTCTTTCGGCCATTACAACTTGTCGTTGTATGAATGGTGAGCATAAAGCTTCCGTTGGAATCTTTTTCCTCTCTGGTCTCTTTTTGATGTTCAAGGTATCTTGTTTCGGACATGTAATTTGTAACACCCGCAATTTTTATTAGACAACGGGAAATAATAAGAAGAAAAGAAATAAAGAATTTTGAGAGGAAAAGGAAAAGGAAGAGAAAGTAGAAGGGGGTTTTGTGTAAAAGTACAAAGAAAAGAGAAATATCTGATATACATGGGGATGGCTGCCCATTTCCTTTCTCACAACCCCCAAATCAGCGAGAACTTTAGAGAGAGAAAGAGAGCTGACTACGAGTTTGAAGGAAGAACAAGAAGAAGAGGAAGACGAGTTCGAGGTACTGGGTTCTACGGCTACTGATTTCGAAGGAGTCATACCCAGCAGCACAATGTGAGTTCTAAGACCCCTTATTTTACATATTTTGAATGATTTTTGGGGCTGGAGCACATATTGAAACTGTTTTGGAGCTGTGAGCGCCCAATCTGGGTATGTATGTATGAGTATGAAAGTGTGTATGGTCTGTTTAGGTTGCTATGCCTACTGTATATAGGATTTCTAGGACAGATACGCAAATTACAGCATGAGGTTCGAATGCGTACTGTTGATGTATGTTTTAGAAGTCTTTTCTACGACGTGTATGAAGTTTAGCTTGTTCTAAGCACGTATTATGATAGACCTATGCTAATGAATGTTGAGATGATGATTAAGACTTGAAAAACAGCATAGGTCGAGTTGCAGGGTAAACTGCTCATCCGCATGGACTAATGCGGATGACCAAGGGAAATGCGGATAAGGCATTTGTTCACCCGCATCAACTAATGCGGACGAGTGAAAGAAATGCGGCTGTGGCGATTGACTGCCGCATTGACCAATGCGGACAAGTCCGGAAATGCGGTAAGGCACTTCTCAGCCGCATGGACTAATGCGGGTAGATCAGGAAATGCGGGTAAGGCATTTCTCATCCGCATTAACTAAATGCGGATGATCAGACTAATGCGGGTGAGTCAGAATGTGAATTGTAGATCAGGCTTAGTAAGATCTGATTAATTTGAGGGAAATGAGTAATGTAGGCATGATAATGATGATGATGTTGCATGGTCGTACCTGTTGTATGCCATACATGAATGATGCCTTGTAGAATGATGAATGAATGTTATGATGTATGTATGTTAGTATGATGTTGCCATGATAAATGGTGAATACTGATGATATGTAAGTATGTATGTTCCTTATGTATATGTGTTTTATCTTTTATAACTTTACGTGAACGAATGAACGAAAGAAACGAATGTAATAAGAACGTAAAGTGAAAGATAATGAAAGAAGGAACATGATGAATGAATGCATGCATTAATGAAAGAGAGTAAGAAAGGCTTGCAAGCAAATGAAAGGAGGTGCACACCCCTGGCAGGTGTTAGCTCAACGGTGTGCGGGTTAGCTACCCCGAAGGATGCACATCGGGGTCAGTCTTTGTGATTGACCAGAAGTATGTATGGGATCCTTGCCGCTTACCCTAGGTGACTGGATCAGCATTAGTGCACAACGTTCGTGATTGATCATCACAGGTCCAGCACCCGCATTTGTGCACAACGTTCGGGGTATAGCATATGGCATTGATCCAGAAGTAAAGTGAAAAGATAAGTGGTGCATGTACTCGCCCCAGGTGACTGGATCAGCATTTGTGCACAACGTTCGTGGCTAATCACCACAGGTCCAGCACCAGTAGTATGTATGATGAAAGTGGGGTATTGTACATGTCACCGAATGTAATGAACGTTCGAACGAAAGTAATGAAAGTATGAATGAATGTAATGAATGTTCGAACGTAAGTAATGAATGTATGAACGAAAGTAAAGTACGTACGAAAGTATGTCAAGTATGTATGTATGAAAGCGAATGAGAATGATGAAGTGTACACGAATGAAAGTAAGTAATGAATGATGAGATAATAATAATATTATCTACGTGTACGTACGATGTATGAGCACCTATATGAAAGAACAGTTAATAAAAATGAAAGTATGTTTTATTATAAAACTAGAACTCACTCAGCAACGCTGACTTTTATGTGTTTTCCAGTTCGCAGGTAGTGTTGCTGAGGATGGCACGAGGCAGCTACTCAGCTCTTTTGGGATGGCATTCTCCATTTAATAATGATGCAACGTCATGTGTTGTGGGTCCATAATGCGTGCAACACATTATGTTGCATGCAAGTGCAAGATTTCTTGATAATCCTGATAAACATGATTATTTAAGAAATCTTGCTTATGAAAGAAAATATATTTTTGAACATAATATCTTCTATATGAAGAAGAATATGTTTTCCTTCTTTTATGTTCTTTCGGTAGAGGTCGCTGTATGACCCTATGATTGCTGAGGATTCGAATAAACGAGATTATCCTCGTTTTCTTAAGTATCAGCAGCAATCATAGTATAGTTAAGCAATGTACACAAAGCTTGTATTTTGTAATCAGGACAATGATGTAAAAGCTTTTATGATGAAATGAGAATGCATGTTTTATTAATTCCGCTGCGTATTTTATGAACATGTATTAAATGTATGTTTTACGTGTGATGATGACCAACAGTAAGGTGCCCGGTGAGCGGGGCCTTACAAGTTGGTATCAGAGCAAAAGTTTAAGTAAAATGGGTAAATTTTCATAATAAACCTAAACTTAAACTGAGAATGGGACAGGGAGAATGAGAATGCCATCTGAGTAGTCGCGTGCCATCAGGTATTTTCTTAAAGATTAACTGGTATTATGTGCGCTTGTTATGTGAATGACGTGTACTGTTAGACTGAGATACTAATGTAGTCAGGATAGGTGATGCTCGGGGTGCGAAGAGTAGAGTAAGTGGCTAATCACAACTGGCCACTGTAATTAGGGACTTACTGTACTTAACATAAACTGAGCTATTTCCTTGAATGACCGTGTTGGTGTTTTAATCTTTCAGTGTGATAGAAGATGGTAGGTGATAGATCATCTGATGCTTCCCGTGATGGTGAACGTGGTGATGAGCCGCGTATCACGCGAGGAAGACTTAGGAAAGAGAAAGTAGTTCGTGAGGAGAACGAGGTTCCTCACCAGGAAGAGACGGACGAGAGCGCCAAGTTGAGGGCCTCGGTAAAAGAGGCAGTGATTGAGGAAGTGCACCAGGTTATGCAGACGATCCTACCGACTGTAATGACCGAAGCGATAAAGGCAGTACGTGAGGAGGATAGACGAGGGAGGAATCGGTCCTCGGGTAGGCAGCAACAGGCAGGGGTAGAAACAGTATTGTCTGATGATGAAGAGGAAGAAGAGGAAGAACAGGTACGGGAGACAGCCCGGGGTTGTGATTATGGGAAATTCATGAGGTGCAAGCCTCCAACTTTTGATGGCTCCGGTACTGCTGCTGATGCTCACCAATGGGTGAGGGAGATGGAGGCGGTCCTTGATATCAGTGACTGCCAGGAGGATAAGAAGGTAAAGTTTGCTACCCACTCGTTTACGGGGACGGCATTGTGCTGGTGGGACAATATTGTCCAGGCCGAGGGTAGCAGGGCCATTGGGAAATTGAAGTGGTCTGAGTTAAAGAGGATGGTGATCGAGGAGTTTAGTCCTCGTCGAGAGATGGACAGAGTTGAGAGAGAGTTCCTGCAGTTGGAAGCGGGAACGATGACCCACCAACAATACACGACCAAGTTCAACGACATGGCACGGTTGGTGCCAGAACAAGTGACGCCGGTGTCTCGCAAGATTAACCGGTATATTCAGGGATTGCCAGCCGAAATTCGTTGGCACTTGATTTCCGCCCGACCAAGTACTTTCAGGTCGGCGGTGGATTTAGCTGGGAGGTTGTACGATGAACGGGCTGCGATGGTAAAATCTGAGGGCAGTAAGAAGGGAAGTGATGAGAGGAAGTGGCAGGGAAAGAGGTTCGGTCGGGGTGATACTTCGACAAGTAGCAAGAAGGCACGGGTTGATGAACGCCGTGTGGTCGTGACAGGTGCAGGGTCGAGAAAGTGTGAAAAGTGTGGGCGAGAGCACGGTGGTGAATGCAGATGGGGGCTGAATGTATGTTTTAAGTGTGGAAAGCCCGGTCATATGGCAAAGAGTGTAGGGCGATGAAGTGCTTTAACTGCGGGGAAAATGGTCATATGAACAAAGATTGCAAGAAGCCGAGGTCTGGGAGTTCCGGCGGGAAGAAGGCAGTGGGTGAAGGGTCGAAGGCAAGCGCCAGAGCATTCACGATGACACAGGAAGAGGCTAGAACGGACCCTGATGTAGTGTCCGGTACGTTTCTGGTGAACCAAACTCTAGCCTCAGTATTATTTGATTCAGGTGCCAGTAGGAGTTTTATTTCTGCTGTTTTTAGTGCCAAATTGCCCGTTAGTAGTAGGCGGGTGGATGTGCCGTTTGATGTAGAGACTGCTATAGGTAAAACCACCAGGATTTCTGAGGTAATTGAGGGTTGCGATGTAGAACTGGAGGGTCACAAATTCCCAGTTAAACCCTTTGCGATGACGTTAGGAGGTTTCGATTTGGTGCTTGGAATGGATTGGTTGGCAGATTTCGAGGCGAACATCGTGTGTCGCAAGAAGATGATCAGTTTGACAGCGCCTGACGGTAGTCCAGTGACAGTTTATGGGGATCGGGTTACTACGATTCCGAAAGTGATCTCAATGGCAGTGGCGGGGAAATGTATGAGGCGTGGATGTAGCGCCTATTTATGTTATGTGAAAGATGTAGAGAAGCCAGCACCACAACTATCTGATGTTCCGGTTGTGTGTGAGTTCCCAGACGTGTTCCCAGAAGACTTATCGGGATTGCCACCTGACAGAGAGATCGAGTTCCAGATTGATTTAGTACCAGGCGCCCAACCTGTTGCCAAGGCACCATACCGATTGGCCCCGACAGAGATGAAAGAGTTGATGGAGCAGTTACAAGAGCTACTGGATAAGGGGTTTATTAGACCGAGTATCTCACCTTGGGGTGCTCCGGTCCTGTTTGTAAAGAAGAAGGACGGTAGTATGAGGATGTGCATCGACTACCGTGAGCTGAATAAGCTGACAGTAAAGAACAGATACCCCTTGCCGAGGATCGACGACTTGTTTGATCAACTTCAGGGTGCCAGTTGGTTTTCGCGTATAGATCTTCGATCAGGCTACCATCAACTGAAGGTGAAGGAGCAGGATATCCCTAAAACAGCTTTTCGTACGCGCTACGGTCATTATGAGTTCCTCGTTATGTCATTTGGCTTGACCAACGCGCCAGCTGCTTTTATGGATCTGATGAACAGGGTGTGCCGGCCGATGTTGGATAAATCAGTGATTGTATTCATTGATGATATCCTGATTTATTCAAGGAGTGAGACTGAGCATGCCGGTCACATTCGCGAAGTTCTGGAGACGTTGAGAAGGGAGAAGTTGTATGCTAAATTCTCCAAGTGCGCGTTCTGGTTGCGTGAAGTTCAATTCTTGGGTCACGTGGTAAATCCGGGTGGGATTACGGTCGATCCGGCGAAAGTGGAAGCAGTGATGCAATGGAAGTCTCCGAAGACGCCGTCCGAGATCCGTAGTTTCTTGGGTTTGGCGGGTTACTACCGAAGGTTCATCCAAGACTTTTCCAAGATTGCTTCTCCGCTGACCAAGTTGACCCGAAAGGATGTGAAGTTTGTATGGGGTCAAGCTCAAGAAAAGGCATTCGAAGAACTGAAGACAAGATTGACCCAAGCTCCAGTATTGGCACTACCCGACGGGAGTGAGGATTTAGTGGTTTATTCTGATGCCTCCTACTCGGGGTTGGGATGTGTATTAATGCAGAGGGGAAAGGTGATAGCCTATGCATCCCGACAGCTGAAAGTTCATGAGGTTAATTATCCTACTCATGACCTGGAGTTAGCAGCTGTGGTTTTCGCGTTGAAGAGTTGGCGGCACTATTTATACGGGACGAAGTGCACCATCTTCACAGACCACAAAAGTTTGAAGTACTTCTTCGAGCAGAAAGATCTGAATATGAGGCAGAGACGGTGGTTGGAACTAATAAAAGACTACGATTGTGAAATCCATTACCACCCGGGCAAAGCTAACGTGGTGGCTGATGCCCTTAGCCGAAAGGAGAGGCCCGAGCCGATTCGGGTGAAGGCGTACCACCTAATCATGACCTCAGATATGATAAAACAGGTCAAAGAGTTCCAGGATGAAGCACTGAAAGAAGATCATCTAAACTCTGAACGAATGAGAGGTCTGGTCGCAGAACTGGGTGAGAACACGACGGGTGTTAGGACCCGGTTTGGACGTATGTGGATTCCTCGTCTCGGGGATCTACGAATGAAAATTATGGATGAAGCTCATAAGTCTCGATACTCCATCCATCCCGGCGCCACCAAGATGTACCAAGGTATGAAGAAAGATTATTGGTGGCCGGGTATGAAACGCGACGTGGTGGAGTATGTGAGTAAATGCCTCACGTGTTTGCAAGTGAAGGCGGAGCACCAGAAGCCGTATGGAAAGATTCAACCTTTGGACATCCCGGAGTGGAAGTGGGAACACATCACCATGGATTTTATCACAAAGCTGCCACGTACCCCGAAAGGGTATGATACGATCTGGGTGATTGTGGATCGATTGACGAAGAGTGCTCACTTCTTACCGATGCGGGAGACATATTCGTCCGAGAAGTTGGCTGATCTTTTCATCAAAGAAATTGTGACTCGTCACGGTGTACCGGTGTCGATTGTGTCTGATCGCGACACCCGGTTTACATCCAAATTCTGGAAGAAATTCCACGATGCCATGGGAACGAGGTTGCATATTAGCACGGCTTATCATCCTCAAACTGATGGTCAGTCAGAAAGGACCATTCAGACCTTGGAGGACATGCTTCGGGCATGTGTTATTGATTTCGGAGGAAGTTGGGATGACCATCTACCGTTAGCTGAGTTCTCGTACAACAACAGTTATCATGCTAGTATTGGCATGCCACCCTACGAGATGTTATACGGTAGAAGATGCAGGACCCCCGTCTGTTGGGGTGAAATTGGTCAAAAAGAATTGGGAAGCGTCGAAGTGGTAGAGGCTACGACTGAAAAGCTCGAAAGAATTAAAGCGTATATGAAGGCGGCCAAAGACCGACAGAAGTCGTATGCTGACAAACGACGCAGACCGATTGAGTTCCAAGTGGGAGACCGGGTTATGTTGAAGGTCTCACCTTGGAAAGGGATCATTCGATTCCGGAAACGGGGGAAGTTAAGTCCGCGATATATAGGCCCTTTCCGAATTGTTGCTCGAGTGGGGGAGGTGGCTTATAGACTGGATCTGCCAGATGAACTAAGTGGAATCCACCCGACTTTCCACGTGTCTCATCTGAGGAAGTGTCTAGCAGATGAAGACATGGTCGTTCCACTGGATGATATAGAAGTAGACGAAAAGCTCAATTATGTAGAGCAACCAGTGGCGATCATAGATCGCAAAGAAAAGAGGTTGAGAAATAAAGTGGTTCCCCTTGTGCGTGTACAGTGGCGGCACAGGAAGGGATCCGAGTCGACGTGGGAAACTGAAGAAGATATGAGGCAGCATTACCCACGACTATTTGAGGAATGACAGGTTTCGGGGACGAAACCTAAAATAAGGGGGGTGGACTTGTAACACCCGCAATTTTTATTAGACAACGGGAAATAATAAGAAGAAAAGAAATAAAGAATTTTGAGAGGAAAAGGAAAAGGAAGAGAAAGTAGAAGGGGGTTTTGTGTAAAAGTACAAAGAAAAGAGAAATATCTGATATACATGGGGATGGCTGCCCATTTCCTTTCTCACAACCCCCAAATCAGCGAGAACTTTAGAGAGAGAAAGAGAGCTGACTACGAGTTTGAAGGAAGAACAAGAAGAAGAGGAAGACGAGTTCGAGGTACTGGGTTCTACGGCTACTGATTTCGAAGGAGTCATACCCAGCAGCACAATGTGAGTTCTAAGACCCTTATTTTACATATTTTGAATGATTTTTGGGGCTGGAGCACATATTGAAACTGTTTTGGAGCTGTGAGCGCCCAATCTGGGTATGTATGTATGAGTATGAAAGTGTGTATGGTCTGTTTAGGTTGCTATGCCTACTGTATATAGGATTTCTAGGACAGATACGCAAATTACAGCATGAGGTTCGAATGCGTACTGTTGATGTATGTTTTAGAAGTCTTTTCTACGACGTGTATGAAGTTTAGCTTGTTCTAAGCACGTATTATGATAGACCTATGCTAATGAATGTTGAGATGATGATTAAGACTTGAAAAACAGCATAGGTCGAGTTGCAGGGTAAACTGCTCATCCGCATGGACTAATGCGGATGACCAAGGGAAATGCGGATAAGGCATTTGTTCACCCGCATCAACTAATGCGGACGAGTGAAAGAAATGCGGCTGTGGCGATTGACTGCCGCATTGACCAATGCGGACAAGTCCGGAAATGCGGTAAGGCACTTCTCAGCCGCATGGACTAATGCGGGTAGATCAGGAAATGCGGGTAAGGCATTTCTCATCCGCATTAACTAAATGCGGATGATCAGACTAATGCGGGTGAGTCAGAATGTGAATTGTAGATCAGGCTTAGTAAGATCTGATTAATTTGAGGGAAATGAGTAATGTAGGCATGATAATGATGATGATGTTGCATGGTCGTACCTGTTGTATGCCATACATGAATGATGCCTTGTAGAATGATGAATGAATGTTATGATGTATGTATGTTAGTATGATGTTGCCATGATAAATGGTGAATACTGATGATATGTAAGTATGTATGTTCCTTATGTATATGTGTTTTATCTTTTATAACTTTACGTGAACGAATGAACGAAAGAAACGAATGTAATAAGAACGTAAAGTGAAAGATAATGAAAGAAGGAACATGATGAATGAATGCATGCATTAATGAAAGAGAGTAAGAAAGGCTTGCAAGCAAATGAAAGGAGGTGCACACCCCTGGCAGGTGTTAGCTCAACGGTGTGCGGGTTAGCTACCCCGAAGGATGCACATCGGGGTCAGTCTTTGTGATTGACCAGAAGTATGTATGGGATCCTTGCCGCTTACCCTAGGTGACTGGATCAGCATTAGTGCACAACGTTCGTGATTGATCATCACAGGTCCAGCACCCGCATTTATGCACAACGTTCGGGGTATAGCATATGGCATTGATCCAGAAGTAAAGTGAAAAGATAAGTGGTGCATGTACTCGCCCCAGGTGACTGGATCAGCATTTGTGCACAACGTTCGTGGCTAATCACCACAGGTCCAGCACCAGTAGTATGTATGATGAAAGTGGGGTATTGTACATGTCACCGAATGTAATGAACGTTCGAACGAAAGTAATGAAAGTATGAATGAATGTAATGAATGTTCGAACGTAAGTAATGAATGTATGAACGAAAGTAAAGTACGTACGAAAGTATGTCAAGTATGTATGTATGAAAGCGAATGAGAATGATGAAGTGTACACGAATGAAAGTAAGTAATGAATGATGAGATAATAATAATATTATCTACGTGTACGTACGATGTATGAGCACCTATATGAAAGAACAGTTAATAAAAATGAAAGTATGTTTTATTATAAAACTAGAACTCACTCAGCAACGCTGACTTTTATGTGTTTTCCAGTTCGCAGGTAGTGTTGCTGAGGATGGCACGAGGCAGCTACTCAGCTCTTTTGGGATGGCATTCTCCATTTAATAATGATGCAACGTCATGTGTTGTGGGTCCATAATGCGTGCAACACATTATGTTGCATGCAAGTGCAAGATTTCTTGATAATCCTGATAAACATGATTATTTAAGAAATCTTGCTTATGAAAGAAAATATATTTTTGAACATAATATCTTCTATATGAAGAAGAATATGTTTTCCTTCTTTTATGTTCTTTCGGTAGAGGTCGCTGTATGACCCTATGATTGCTGAGGATTCGAATAAACGAGATTATCCTCGTTTTCTTAAGTATCAGCAGTAATCATAGTATAGTTAAGCAATGTACACAAAGCTTGTATTTTGTAATCAGGACAATGATGTAAAAGCTTTTATGATGAAATGAGAATGCATGTTTTATTAATTCCGCTGCGTATTTTATGAACATGTATTAAATGTATGTTTTACGTGTGATGATGACCAACAGTAAGGTGCCCGGTGAGCGGGGCCTTACATAATTGGTGGTGCATGTGAAATAGGATTAACATCAAGCACCATTTTTGAAGCAGGAGTTTTAAAAGAATCTGCATTTTCTAGTACTCCCTGAAAGATGACTGTATCTCCCTTCTTAATCAGATCGACATCCACATCATTTAGATTTTTCATTGTGTCATCCTTTCCCATTGTGTCAATTTGAACCATTGTGTCATCCTCCAACTCCTTGTTTTGCACTTCCAACTCTTTACTAACATCATCATTTTCCTTTTCCACATTTACCTTCTTACTAACAGCATCAATATTATCTTCTTCTGGTGTTGGAGTCAATAAACAAAAGTTTGGTTTATCAAAGACATCATCCAACTTTTTGTTAATATCATCAATTTTGTTTGCCACCTCGCATTCTTTGTTAACATTATCTTCTTCTTGTGTTGGAGTCAATAGACAAAAGTTTGGTCTATCAAAGTCATCATCATTCATTGTGTCATTAGCAATTCCCATTGTGTCACTCTTATTCTGTCTAATCTCTGTATTCAAATTTGTAACAATTACCAATATGTCAATGGTTGTTTGCTCTTGACATTCAACCATTGTGTCATCCTTTGCCATTGTGTCATCCTTTGTGTCATCCTTTGTCATTGTGTCATCCTTTGCCATTGTGTCATCCTTTGCCATTGTGTCATCCTTTGCCATTATGTCATTCACATTCACTGTGTCATCAGATATCACAGTGTCCTTCAATTCTTTTCCTTCACTTACATCAACATCTTTCTCATTCCATTCTAAACAAGCTCATGTCTCTAAACCTCCTAACTCTACAGCTCCAGATCTAACTTCCTCTCCAGCTCCAGCTCTAGATCCAACTGCCTCTCTAGCTCCTTTAACTTCAGCTTCGATTGTGTCATTCTTTGATTTTGGTTTGTATGAGTTCACCAAACAATCCCATTCTTTTTAGTTTTTTTGAATTGTTGTGCTTCTAGGGAAATCTTTGATTGACTTATCTAAAAATGACATTACCCATATTGCATGGTCATCAAACAGCTCGAGCTCTTTTTCAATCTCTTTTACCATTTCCTGTTGTATAAACAATAACTGTTGATGATCTTCCAAGTAAATTATTGAAAGCGTATTATAATAATTAAACATCATACGTCTTCTGTTTCAGCCATCATATCCTCAACATTTTGTCCAACATCATCTTCCCTTACTTCTTCCACACCTAGTGAAGACAAAATTAATATAAATTATTATGACATAATGTTTAAATAGAATGACACAATAGGATTTGACACAATGATACAATGATCATTGTGTCATATGTAAATACATACTTTTCTTGATTTTGACTTTCAGACTTGGTTTCTCCTTTCTTTGAGTTTTCTTTTTCAATGTCATTGTGTCTTTTTCAGAAATTGTGTCATCCAAAAACATTTCATAATTAAACACTTCAAGGCTTATTGAAGATGAACTCTTCACATTCTCAAACTTATAAGCATATAAAATCTGCAATTAATAATAACAGTAATTGTGTCATAGTACATTGTGTCATATTCCATTGGGTAATATTAATTTTAGAGACAATATACTCTTACCGCAAGCACCAAAAAAGGACCACATAATAAGCCCTTTTCATCAGCTTCCCATAATTGTTTCTGCTTGTTCAAGCAGTTGAATATGTAATCACACCAATCCACGTCCTGGATTTGGGTTTCTTTTGTTAATGACGGTAAAAATCTTTGGTTGATAGTGTTGCTTTTCATAGCCTCTCCCAACACAGTGAAAAAAATTACCAAAAAATTTAGTTGAAACGTTCTGCTTGTGTCATTTTTTCTATCAGATACATGCTCAACAAAATTTCTGATGAAGATCCTCCTAGATTCTCCAAACTAACTTCTCCACTCTTTTATTACTGGATCATTAGCATTAGGCTTATCTTGTTCATCAACTTTTACACCACCAATAGGTATTCCAAATACTTCATGGATTAAATTTGGTGTTACTTTAAATTGACGTGTGCCATTGTTGAATATACTTGTCTTGGCATCGTAGTTTTTCAAAATCCAATAACCAAAAGAAGTTGGAATTGTGTGCAAGTTCAAGAGTAGAGCTGGTCCAAAACCCATTGCTTTAACTACCTTTTTCTGCTTGTTTGTTAATTCTCCCAAAAAACTGATGAGGTTGTTAAGTGAACATCTCAAGTTAACTTTTTGTCCATTGTATGCAAAAAAGCTCGCTTTTGTTGGGTCTTTAGAAACCTTGAGGCGTTTCTCTTTTCTTACATGATCAGTGGTTGATTTTCTCTTGCTTAACGTCTTTTCTTTTCCAGCTTGTTTCTTGTCCAAAATATCAACCACAAAATCTTTTAACAGCATGCTATCTTGCACATCTACAAAACAATGAATGAGACAACATATCATATAACTTAGTAAAGAAAGTAAGTTTTTAATAGAAGAATTATGGTAGACACTAACTTTCAGAATCATCTTCAGGAGTATCAATGATTAAAGGGTTTAACTTGTCATTTTTGAATTTAGTGAAATACTTCTTTGCTATTCTTTCACTTTTTCTTTTACGTCTTGGACCTTCACAAAGACACATAATTAGCAGTTTTCATGACACAATGAATCCCCAATCATGACACAATGAACCTTCACAAAGACATGACACATATCTAGATTTTGACACAATCATGCTCTGTTGAAACCCCCCAATCATGACACAATGAATCTTCAATCATGAAATAATGGATCCCAAATCATGACACAATCAATTCCCAAACAATGACACAATGAATCCCCATTCATGACACAATGAACCTTTACAAAGACATGACACAAAGATAGATTTTGACACAACCATGCTCGGTTGAAACCCCCCCAATCATGACACAATGAATCCTCAATCATGACACAATGGATCCCAAATCATGACACAATGAATTCCCAAACTATGACACAATGAATCACCCAATCATGACACAATGAACCTTTACAAAGACATGACACAAAGATAGATTTTGACACAACCATGCTCGGTTGAAACCCCCCTAATCATGACACAATGAATCCTCAATCATGACACAATGGATCCCAAATCATGACACAATGAATTCCCAAACTATGACACAATGAATCACCCAATCATGACACAATTAATCCCCAAACCATGACACAATGAATCCCCAATCATGACACAATGAACATTCACAAAGACACATTATGAGCAGGAATCATGACACAATGAATCCCCAAAACATGACACAATGAATCCCCCCATCATGACACAATGAACGTTCACAAAGACACATTATTAGCAGGATCATGACACAATGAATCCCTCAATCATGACATAATGAGTCCTCAAACCATGACACAATGAAACTTCACAAAGACACATTATTAGCAGGAATCATGACACATTGAATCCCGAATCATGACATAACAAATCCCCCAATCATGACACAATGAGTCCCCAAACAATGACACAATGAGTCCCCAAACCATGACACAATGAATCTTCATAAAGACACATCATTAGCAGTTTTCATGACACAATGAATCCCCAAACCATGACACAAAGAATCACCAATCATGACACAATGAACCTTCACAAAGACACAATATTAGCAGTTTTCATTACACAATGAATCCCGAATCATGACATAGCAAATCCCCTAATCATGACACAATGAATCCCCAAACCATGACACAATGAATCCCCAATCATGACACAATGAACCTTCACAAAGACACATTATAAGCAGGAATCATGACACAATGAATCCCCAAACCATGACATAACAAATCCCTAAATCATGACACAATGAGTCCCCAAACCATGACACAATGAATCCCCCATCATGACACAATGTACCTTCACAAAGACACATTATTAGTAGGAATCATGACACAATGAATCCCCAAACCATGACACAATGAACCTTCACAAAGACACATCATTAGCAGTTTTCATGACACAATGAATCATGCTCGGTTAAACCCCCCCTCCCCCAAATAATGACACAATGAACCTTCCCAAAGACATGATACAAAGATAGATTTTTGACACAATGATTTTCGGTTGAAATTCCACAATGAAACCGGTAGATCATGCTTGATTAGGTTTTACCTGTTTGTGCTTGCTCTTTGATGGGAGTTATTCGTAGTGTTTCTGAGTTTATGCTTGTGGTTTTCGAGGTTGGCGAATGTTCAATAGACTTTGAAGACGTTTTCGATGGTAATGCTTTTTGAACGGAATCCATGCTTACGTTTGAGGTTTTCGTCGGAGATGGTTCGTTTGAATGTAATGGAATTGAAAGGACGATGATGGAAGTGGTGGTGACGGTTTATTGTGTCAAATTACTTTTTTGCCCCTCCACCTGTTAGCAGTTTTCCACTTATTTACATGTTTGCCACCGCATTTTTTTGAACCATTGATCTATTTTAATGAGTTGATCCAATGGTCAAAATTACTTTTCTCACCCTTTTTAGGAAATATTGGCTTTGTAGCATATCCTCTCCCTAATACTAACTAGTTTTATACCCGTCCGTTGGTCGGGTAATTTATTATGTTGAAATGTCATAACAAATTTCCATTACATTTTAAAGAAATTTAGTATATTACTTTAAAAATATAAACACAACTCATTTAACTACATGTCTACATATCATATGTAATAGAAGTGGAATAAACATAGGATTCAAAATAGATTTGTTTCAAATAGGATAGTTAAACTTAATTACAACAGATTGGTTTACTTCATAACGGAAAATCATACATTTAAAGATAAAGAAAAACACAAATAAGCACTAAAACTTGAAAAATACAATAATAGATCTTCAAAAGAGATCCATACAACCTCTAATAATTTCAACATGATAGAAATGTCTCAATTTCTTTGCATTCTAAAATAACATAATTAGTCTCAAATCAAATGAAAATTATATTATACCCATCCGAGTTCGGGTATTTCAATATAGTACAACTGAAATAAACACATGTGTCATTGCAAGGGCCCCACAAGCTTACTTGTTGTCAAACAATTAAGTTGGTCTTCAAAAAAAACTAATAGTCTAGTTTGCTCTAATTCTATTTGACACTACATAAAAAAATTTGCTCTAATTCTATTACACTACATGAATTCTTTTGACTGGAAGTGAAGCAAAAACAGACCGAAATGGAAAGAAAATACTATTTACACAATTACCTTGACTAATGAGAAACAAAAGAGCCATGCTAAGTTATAATTTTCAATATTCTTCTTTAAAAAAATGAAAGCCATCTGAAGTCAAACCATTAATTGCATACCACATTTTGTTGCACCCATAAATCTAACGTAGTGATGCAACATACACCCTGCATATAAAAAGAAGGTTTACCTCATCAAAAAGTTAACCAGTTTAATTAAAGAGTTATTTTGTAACTACCTGGGGAATCCCAAAGCCAAAACTCTCTCCCCAAGTGCATTCTTATGAGGCAAAATGACCCAGATCTCACAAAGGTATTCAAGATTTAAGAGTCGAGCACCCAAATGGTTAGGAAAATCAAATTCCAATGACATCATCACCAATCAACCTTAAAATAGAATTTCTCTTGCCCATGCAGCACTATCAAGCTACATAGCAAGTAACAAAATAATAACTAATGTATATTAAATATTTTGTAATCAAACAGGAAACAATTAGAATATTAACAGTAAATTATGTTACTATATACCTTTTTAATTCATTATCCTATCACACTAGCGATGAGCGAAGGATGATGACAAGAACGATAATGAGCCAGTAGGAGAAAACAACACTAAGAGGCGTTAATACTGATTCCAAGCATCAACATAAGCTAAAACAGGAGTGTTAAGTCATAAAGTTATTCGGTACATCTTGGCATGGCTAGTGAGCAAAATAAGTAACATATCAATATCATCAATTACAATGATTAGCATCCTTACAGCACTAATCAAGGGCTAGTACATAAAATAGAGGCATCAAGTATTTCTTATTGGGTAAAGAGCTGTGAGTAGTGAGCCCTTCATATAAATATTCATGAATTCAAGATCATTACACTACTTTTAAAACAAAAAAGAAATTTCAAAATTAACAAAATTATAGAATAGGCGTGTTTCTTCACAAGACCTTACAAGAGATGCTCAAGTATTTCAAATAATTTTCGATAACTTCTGCAAAAAACTGTTTTCCTGTCTGTCATGGTGCGGTTGCACATGTATGTTTAATGCATCTTTTGGTAGCCCACATGGTAATCAAACTCTTTATCAACAAATGACTTAAGCCAAGTAACTTATAAGCATCAAGACAAAAACAAACAATTACACAATAATAAACTAATCGTATTTACACTAAGCTGTGAAACTAAAAGTACAAACTATGTCCAAAAAGGTTAGTAACATAAATTGATATTAACTTTATTGCACAAATGTTATCATGTTTGACTCGATCACCACCCACCAACCCAAACAAAGTAAACTACAAACCTTCAATAATACAAACTATAAAAAGTCAACAAATGCTTTCTCCACAATATATATACATATATATGTATGTATGTATGTGTGTGTATATGTATATATATATCACTTCTAAACCATTCCACATCAGTAACTTTCTAATTGACATCATTAAATGATCACTTGGTGTTAGATATCTTAGTCCAACTTTATATAAAAGAGAAATGTTGTATCATAAAAAAATTATCTACATTAGACAACTTCAGGTTAAAAAGGATCCTAAATATTAAAGAGTGACATATTTAGCAATCAGGCTACACTTACACAGGCTATTTTCTACATAAATCTAAATTCCTTAAGTATTAACAAATACACATCTAAACATGAACATAATTTAACTAAATTAACAATACAGGTAAATTCTAGAAACTGAATAAGGCAGATCAACAAATAACAAAATATACTTGTATTAGGGCAGATTTATTGTACCTCAGATTGTTTCCACCTTCGATAAACAATCAAGAACTTCCTTTCCATTGCCCAACTCATTGCAAACATAAGCTTCCTTTTGATCACCCTGCAATCCGTGTCACCAAAAGTCTTACAAGTTTTAAGTTTTAATTAACAGAAATATGGTTATTCCACATCACGTGTTGAACATTTAAGATACAAGAAAACATCTAATTTAAAAAGATTATGTCAGCTACAAGAGATTTTTAGCACCATAATCAACCATTTAAAAAAGAACATCATTGTTTCTATGGTTTACTACTCCCGGTTTTAAGTATCTACGAGAAATGTCATGATAGATTAGTATCTACACAAATAAAGTTAATCAAAGCAAGTCAAATTTGTTTACATGCTAACAAAACCATTAAACACTAGAAATATTCTGAACAAAACCCTCAAATTTACTATGTTAAACTCTAGGCAAATGTATTCAACAATCTTTACAATTCCTCACTGGCCATACAGATTGTTAAAGCCTACAAGGCCTGCCATATTAAGTATTAACCATTTTAGTAGCCCACTTGTGTTGAAATAACCACAAGCTAATATGTACTTAACTTTTATCCTTCTAGCTCTTATAAAAACATGCTTAAACATCTTAGAGAAACCATCTTACTGCATAAACCATATTCATTATTATCGGTTCAAGAATTAGAAGCTACAAAAATAACACTTACTACACACACCTTGGAAGTGGCCAATAACACCAAATTAGGAGCTACAAAAATAAAGCAGTACATCTTATATAACACTTACCAACACACAAATCTCAGGAAGTGGCCAATAACACCAAATTAGGAAATAATTTGGCCAATAGCCCAAAATGTCATTTGTAAAGCTAGCAAACTTCCTTTCTGTTCTATCAATCTCAAGAATTTAAACATATTTCCACTAATTTAGGGCTTTGATTCTTGTTCAAAAAAAATTTAACTTGAGTTTAGCAAACCATTTCTTAGATTCACCATTAATGGTGCTACGGAATATCGATCGACCACTGTGGACTCGATGAATAAACAACAAATCTACTCAAAACCCAATTCAAATATATAACACAACAATGATTTCAACTTAAAGGTTGAGAGCTACCTCAAAATATTTCGAGGTCCAAAAGCAGGAGCAACATCGATTGAATTAGAAATCTTGATGACAAGCACCAGTAAATTCCTTGGCTGAAGCATTGTTATCTTCATCTTGAAATAATAAGAAAGCACCTAATTGTTGATTTCTTGAATCTGAAAGTTGTATAGACGGAGACGATGTGCGTCAGTGTAAGACAGAGGCATGGCTGCTCAATCGATTTCTTACTTATAAAATCAAAATTAGCGCAACAATACTCGAATCCAACTAAAATTATAGCCATGGGTAAGGTAAATCGGAGAACATGTACCTCATATTACTTGTCAAATTTGTAAACAATCGGGTAGAAAGCGACCCTTATTTATCAACACAAGTCGCAACAATAGACATAGGCGGCGGTAATTACAGTTGAAGTGTTGTCGTCGGTGCATATCAATGGTCAACAACCTCATTGTGCGTGCGATGGCGAAGAAGAATGAAGTTGCCAGTAGGTGGAGGAGGAAAAGTGTTACAAGGAAACCCTAAAATGCAGAGGTTACCGGAAGAAAAGGCGACGTGGGAGAGAATGGACGGAAGGTGGAACCGCTGATAACCGCAATTTTTTCTGAAAACCGTCGACTTTAGACGGTGTAGATCGACTCCAAATGAATTCTGACGGCCGAGATTTGATAAGAAAACAGTTTTAATGACCGGGAGTAATATTATATAATTAATAATCTGCCATTAAAGTTGAAACAAGGAGAGAAGACCGCAAAAAGTCAACATTAATATTTGACTGTATTTCATGAATGACCTGCTAAAAGAATCAAATTATAAAATGTGTTTAACACATAATGAAATAAATTAAGTCTAAGTTGCACGTATGTGGACCGCTGTCTCATGACACCCAAAAAAAAGGTTACGTATTATATGGCACTAAATACTTATTTTTCATGTGTATTGTTATGTTTTTTACCGTCGCGTGACACTAATTCATTAAACATGTTCAAGCAATGAATCTAGTAAAACACATATCGAATCAAAACTGAAGTGATTGTGATTTATTCGTTGACAACTAATATACAAGAGAGCATGAGTAATAGCGATTGTTACAATCAATATCTTTGTATAAGCAAGCTATAAGTGTGTACGAGAAGTTATTTTGATCACTTTCTTGCTCTCGGTCTAGTATGCAATTTGAATGTACAATACTGTAGTTAAGCTATGGGATTGGGGAGCTGAGGCCCTCTTGTGATGACAAAGAACGAAGAGATTGATATCGTCTTGAGGACGGGATCTTCACAAATGAAGCTCGCCTTTTAAGACGATGTATCGTTCTCTTCGTGTACATCGACTGGAAAAATGGCACCGCTCTCTCTTTCAACTTGAGAACTAGAAAGAAGATTGTTCTATAACTCACGAGAAGCGTGTATATCGCGAGCAAGTCCCACCACTTAGAGTGACTCAATGGCAATCGGTAGAGCTTTGTTATGACCTCCTCACCGGTGATTTTCGGGTCTCCTGGCGCTAATCCGTCGAAAACCAGGTTTAATAGGTCATTCTTGTATCCTCCCTGCAATTTACTTTTCAATATTAGATAACTTGGAGGTCATGCATTTATAAATAATAACCTGGGGTATTCAGCTGTTGAAACCAACTGAACCGTCTAAACAAAAACAAGTTTCATGTTTGGTCGGTTTGAGATTAAAATCGTTTGATTGATGGTTTTCATGCTTTGATGGTTTAATAGTTAGGCTCGTTTTTGATGGTTTAACAGTTCATTTGAGTATGACATTTTAAAGGTTTAGCTCATTTAAAACTTGAAACTGGTTGTGCAAACCTAATTACTGACCCCTAACCTTTTTTATTTGTAGCTTTTTCATTGTTAAGATACATAACTATGTATTATTATAATATAACATTACCTGATTTGAAGTTTTTAAACTAATGATTTCGAAAAATAAATTAAAAATAAGAAAAATTATCAAAATGTAAATTTTGAAGTCTAGACTTTAGCTTGCCATAGAAAATAAAAGAAAACACAGGGATCCAAAAAATTTTAATCAAAACAAATGGCCTGATTAAAATTAGGATAGAGTCTTGTCGATTTAAATCTAGCAGTGGACTGAAATGTAGCCGCTTGCTAAAATCTAGTCACGATTGAGCATTATCGGTTGAAATCTAACTGGCAGCCTATGTGACAGTTTTAAAACGACTACTCGCACACACATTATGTAACATACTCCTAACTTTACAGCATAACGAATTTACACCAACCCTATTTAGACGGGTCTCAAGAAAAACTTTATCACTCGAATTTCTTTTCCATTTTATCCAAACTTCCCTACCCTTTTTCAAGGGTTTTTTTAAGCCAACGGAAATTTAGACTTTTTAGTAGGCTAAGTTTATGGTTTTTTAATTGGTTACTTTAATGAATGTTCATTTTTGAACGAGCTACAAACAACGCATATTTTCACTTATAGTGAGATCAAAATGTTTATTTCGGTGATTTTCTATATAAAATCAGTTTAGAGAGCTAAATTGTCAACTCTCAAATCTGGTCCAACAAACCCACCCAACCCCAAATTTTGGTTTGCCATTTTATAGTTAGCGTTTTGACCTAGAATTTTCGGCAAAACCGACCGTACTAAACCATATACGCCCTTAAAAATAACAAACAGATGAAAACATCTAACAATAATATAACTTGCAAGTACCTGTATCGCCCATGATCCATAGTTTAAGTACGAAACCGGATATCGCCAAAACGGCTTCGGAAGATCTGGAAGTTGTCTAAAGAACCCCGATGTCATCATCATAACACCCTGTGTATCACATATAACAATTCAGTTTAAAAATGTTGTGTACACGAACAACACCAGTGTGTGTGCATAATATAACTCAGGTGTGATCTTACTAGTACTCCGGCCCCGATGACGAGCCCCATCAAGAAATTGGGAACTAGAGACGCCACAATCATCATACAACTCTCGATCACTGCGATCGAGCCAAAAAGGTTGAGGCAGTAGAAAGCGTAGCGCAAGAACCCGTGATTGAACTTGACCATGTTCCACGCGATCGTCCCAGTGACGAGGGAAACCGCCACTAAAAATGGGAATGATGATAGGAAATTTGATAGTATGAATACTCCAACCCCGTAGTACCCGTTGAGTCGTTCCCTAGTAAAAATCTAAATGTAGTTGTTAGTAAGATTACTAAAAGCTTATCAACATCTATAATTAATATGTTAGACCGATATTTTTATGCTACTAGAAAACCAGACATTTACGAGTTACGACCAAAATTTGTGACAGTAAAAGGTAAGTAGTAAAATTCGCAACAAACTATAATCCGTCCCAAACTATCACTAGCAACAAATTTGGCGGTTGTTTGATGCTCACAAAGAAAACATTCAACTAGCCATTTTAGCATGGTTGTTTGATGCAACAAAGCATAGCATTGCGACGAAGACAAATCCGCCGCAAAATTAGCGACCAACCATAACTTGTCACTAGTTATCTTTAGCAACGAAATTGCAAATGGTGCTGAAAAATAAAACCTTCATATTTTCTGAATAACTGAGTATCAGCAACATAAAGTTTATGACAGCAAAATATAAGTTGCAAAATTCAGGAAAAATTACTAAATTAGACAAGTTTGATTATAATTTTTCAACATAAACGTATTTTTCAGCCTAAATGTCTCATTGATATTTAAGAAGCCAACCAATTAGAAGCTTTTATTTTAGACTTGCGGGCTAAGTAGGCTAAAGGCTTAAGCAACATCTCAGGACATACAGACTAAACCAATAAGTTTAGACGATAAGTTCATTAAACATACAGGCTAAGCTAATAAGTCCCCTGAACATATAGTAAGCCAGTTTATATGTCAATTTAAAAAAAAAATTGATCGAACTTTTCCATTTTAGTAGTTTTCCCCAAAATTTTTGACAGAAACTTGTCGCAAATTAGCGACCGCCCATAAACAGTCTCAAAATTGTCTTTAGCAACAAATTTGCGACTGTAAAATATTCAAGCGTCAATATCGATTGATGATCTGTTGCGTACCTTCATATCTTCGATAAACGAAGGAAAACTTCCGATCGACATGAAGGTCATAAACCCCGTTATAAAACCGCCACACGCTCCCCTCGCCAATATAGCCGTATAACTCGTACCCACATCATAAAAAATTGTCCCGACACATATCGACACAACTAAATAAATAATTATACGTAACCAGTAATATCCCATATCTCGTGACATGTTCACGAATGATCTACTAGTCAATGTGCTCAGTTGCTTCCACCAACCCGCTTGGCTCGCGGTACTACCAACACTGGTTTCAGTCCCCCGCTGCAAACGAAAATACATCGATCAGTCGCGATCGATGTATACGCAAAAGGGTTTAATTTTGGAGAAACTTACGATTGCCGAGAGCTGTTTGATCTTCGATCGAGCTTTCGCGGCGTATTTCGACCAGCGGTATTTTTCTACTAACGTTGCTTTGATCTCTGCTGATGGCAAATTTATAAAAGGGTCAGATTGTTCTCGTCCCTCCTACAACGTTAAAACAAGAATGTTAATAAATGTGTCACATGTGACTGAATTTAATTTAGGAATTGTATTGTTTGTATATAAATTGACTCTATAACGGATTAATATAAGGAGAAAGAAGAAAAACATACGTAAATTCTTGAGGATCCTTTAAGTGTGGTTGTAACAACGTCGAAGTCTGAATTGATACAGCGTAGAAAATGGTCCGATGGATTTCTCTTGATCGGACAGGGGAACCCGGATTCCGCGAAAAACTGTAAAATAATTAAGGAAGTCTGAATGGATACAACGTGGACAAAATAGATAAAGAAATATACAGTAAAATCTCACTAATAGCAAACTATTGAAATGATTAGATCAGCACAAATCTTTCCTTTATCTACGTGTGATCGTTATTAGAATCGGGCTCGAATAACCCGAAATTCGAATCTAACCGATTTCAGGTAACAAAAAAAATTGGTATTTATGTTTATTTGAATCAAACATTTAATTCAAATAATTTAACATTTAGAAAGCTTCAAAATTATGTGGGCTTTAAAATTAAGGGCTAAAAAAGAATTCAAGCAAATACCTAACTCAATTTTAAATTGCAAATGTTTTGGTTATTGATACACTTATTTAGGTTGGTGATACACTTATTTAGGTTATTAGAACATTTTTCTCTCTTTATCTTCTTTTATATACATGTGTATATAGAAAGATAGAGAATAGGAAGGTGTTTCAATAACCAATGAATGTACATACGACACACCTCATTTCAAATCTATAAGTGTAACCTAGTCGCTAGTATGAGACATCATATTCACATTATGTTGTCATTGACATTTGAAGTAATATGTATGAACCAGATATAAGTTAAAGATGTTTTCTTATAGTTTTAAATTTTTTTAAATCGGTTTATTCAGGTACCATATTTGAATTGGGTTGTGCGATGTTTATCCGAATCGAATTCGAATTTTGTTTCAAAATTCATGAATTCGGACTCGAATAACCTGAAAATTCATATTCCATTTAATTGAAGATAGAATGATCAATTTCAATTAGACTCGGTCTAGAAAAAATATAGTTTTGCTTTTACTATAAAAATATATTTCCAACAAAAGTTTTGTGACAATCAAAATCATCGAAATCTATCGCAAAGGTTTGTTACAATAGATTCTGATGCTTATGATAGTCACAAATAGGTAGTATTACAACAATAAGCTCTTCAGGTAATTTGTTCTTTAACCTCCACACTAACCTCTATAGCTTCTTTTGTCTCTCCAAAATAAACAGTTTCACCTCCAGACAAAAGAAATAAGTCATCAAACAAGGCGAACACTTCACTACTCGGTTGATGAATGGAAGAAATAACAGTTCTTCCATCACGAGCCACGCTTTTCAAAGCGTGAGCCACAAAAAAAGCAGACGCGCTATCAAGACCACTTGTTGGTTCATCAAGAAACAAAAGCCTTGGTCTCACAAGGATTTCAAGCGCGATACTTAGGCGTTTCTTCTCACCGCCACTTATGCCCCTCAAATGCCAGTTTCCGATCAAACGATCAGCACAATCCTCGAGCCCCATCTCCATTATCGTCCCCTCGATCGTGTCTTCGACCTCTTCTTTGGTTAACGTTGACGGTAGCCTTAGATGGGCTGAATAGGTGATGGTTTCTCGTACCGAGAGGGTGCCCATTAGAACATCTTCTTGTGTCACATAAGCCTGTAGTTATATCATTTTTATCAAATCATGTAAAATAAAAACAATTAAAAATGGTAAAATAGAACAATAAAGATCGCTACCAATAACATGTATTTATTATTGTTATTTTTGCAATAGAGATAAATGGTCCAAATTGTAAATTTTATGCGGTGATGTTTTGCTTCTGTTTAGCTACTTAGCAATGTTTTGAAAACCGGACCGGACCGGCCGGTCCGACCGGTTCGACCGGGAACCGGACTCCAATCCGGTCCGGTTCGGTGCTTAAAACCGGTTTAACAGTGAACCGGTGGTCAGACCGGTTGAACCGGTCGAATCGGCGGTCGGACCGGTAACCGGACCGGTTGAACCGGTCGAACCAGCGGTCGGACCGGTGGTTGAACCGGCGGTCGGACCGGTGGTTGAACCGGTTTGAACCGGCTTTTTAATAAAAATTTTTATTTTTTTATAATTTTTACATAAATACGGTCCGGTTCTTATATACGGTCCGACCGGTTGAACCGGTCCGACCAGTGAACCGGTAAGGCGTCCGGTTCACTGTCCGGTCCGGTTTTAAAAACATTGCTACTTAGTACGTCCGGATGTTCACTCAGTAAGGCGTCCGGTTCACTGTCTGGTCCGGTTTTAATAATAACTTAATAAAATCCGCTATAAAATTTATGAGATTAAAAAAATTAATATAATTTAATATTATACGTAAAAAATTGAGAAAATAATATTAAAGACAAATTAATAAATCATGTAACAAAATAAACAATTTAAATGAATCCGCAGCAACGAGAAAAATTATTATAAAAAAGTAAATAATACATGTAATAAAATCATGAACAAAAATAATTACATATAATTCAATGAAGGTCTTAGTAAAATCTGTATCAAAATCAACAAATTTAAAATTAAGTTTTTATAAAAAATAAATATTTTTTGTCCTTATATCCCTAGAAAATGTCCGTAAATATTATTAATAATAATATGATTCGTTACGGATCAAATCCGTAACAAAAGAATATTTACTACTAGATTCGATCGTAGTAAATACTTGTTTCTATAGTAGCATATATGTACACCCAAATCACTTACGACTGCTCCATAGCTTAGGTTCTTCTTCTCGCCGTTAAGTAAAATATCTCCCGTCATGACCACATTCTTCGATAGCCTGCCTATATTGATCAATAACAATGCAACAAATCACATATCTAACTATTTAACAAACCTAAAGTAGTCATAATGTTATTATGTTTTAACAAGCAATAAATTACCTGCTAATGCATCAAGAAGTGTGGATTTGCCGGAACCAGATGGACCCATGATAGCCATGATTCGACCTGGTTCCGCAAATCCATTCAAACCATGGAGCAACCGTTTGGTTGGTCCATCACCAGAGCTCGGAAGCATAACCCTTAGATCTTGCCACACCAAATAACAAGCTCTTTCTTTCATACTCCTACTTGGACCGACACATACTCCACCACCACCTTCGTGGCTATCACCACCACACTCCACCATTCTACCGTTGTCATTGCCGCCGCCGCCGCCGCCAGTACTATGATTTGCTACTTCTATGTTCATCTTAGGAATTAGAAGGAGGATGTTAAAAACCGGTTTTGGAGATATTTATTTGCCTTTTGTAAGTTGATATATATATTAAATAGATTTAGCATGATCGTGCATTTATTATGAAAGCAACGGTTGGTTGGTTGGTTGTTGAATGAGTTAAAACTTTTGGTTAGTCTTTGAAACTAGATCTACAGAAACTTTGGGATCGATCTCTATAGCTGTTATGGGTTGAATCATTAATTGTAAAATGAATATTTTTCTTTATAAGAATAGTAGTATGCTTTAACTTGTATATATCTATCATAAATAATATATATATGTATTTATTTCATGAATAATAAAGTTTTAACATATTACACGAAATAAGATTTGAACCTTTAAGCATTTAGACGGTAGGATTTAAACCTTTAAGCATTTAGACGATGATAAATAACTAGTAAGCATAATGAAATAGGATTTGTTAAACAATTTGATTGAAATAATGGAATAAATGTGATTATGTAACTAGAAAAGATGAATATGTGATGCGTTTATCTTCAATAAATGTTTGATTATAACTTTAACATGTTTATAATCAAAGTCAAATCGATCAACCCTTTTTCATTGTTTACCTAATATATATTTAACCTTTTCTAGTGATTTACTGATTAAAAAAGTTACACTCCTTGAAGATATAGGGAGCATTTTATTTCTATTTAAAGAATATACTAATCGTTGCAGGTGACAATCAATATGCATAGTTGTGATGGACCACTTTTAATAAATTTGGAAATGATGCCCACAATAATTGCGCTCTCTAATGTAAAATATTGATTTGACATTAATTTAACACTAGTACAGTTTCTCTCGTTTGTTAATATTGATACGTTTCTCAGGTTTTTCTAGTTTAAATACTAAGGGAAAAAAATATATAAGTACCACTTGTTATAATTTTGTGAGCTTAAAGATTTTTTCCGTCTTATTTCTTAGTCTTCTATTGGTATTGTTTAAATGAAGGTAATGATGTTGTTTTCAATGTAAATACAATTTAATAATGATTTTCAAAATCTTATTCAATGTGTAAAAATAACTACACAAGTTTATAACTTAATTTCTTAATATATAAGTCAGAAGCTATTTAAATACATATGGTGGCCACATTTATAGATGTTTAAATGCAGTCACTGTATCACGTGCCTTGTATGTTTCATTTCGGGGCGAGCACAATACGGGCCGACCCGAAAAACCGGGACAAAAAACCAAAGACCAGACCTACCCAACTCATTTTACATACATGTGGTCCAGTGTAATACCCCAAACGTTAATATAATAGTATTACATGTACAAAATATGAAAATCTTTCTTTTATATATATTGTCACATGAGTAAGACGACTATTTGAATGATGGCATGTGACGTCAAGATTTTTCTACTTTAAGAAAGCGTTAAATAATAATAAAATATTTAATTTTCGATCTTACTTCGTTTTTAACGAAACTTAGGTTGACTCGTAGAGAAAAATAAGCATGTCTCAACGGCATATTTGAATTTTTATAAGACGTTATACTTAAAAAGTTATAAAAGAAAAACAAATTAAGCAGCTGAATTAATTATAATGATATAATAATAATATTATTAAAAAAATAATTAAGCTAGCAGGCAGGCACGTCAAATTTGCCTCCCGCGTCACCAGCTTAAGTCTTTCACATGTGTGCCTGCTTGCTTATAAATAGAGACCTTAGGGTTGTATTTAGATATAAGTTTTATTGGGAACGCTCTAATATAAAGAGAATCCCGAGTAATCGATACCCCATTAGGTATTGTTATTAGTCGTTTTTGGAGCTCGGGTAGGAGCGCGAGTAGGGAGACTCTACATCAGATTGTCGTAGATAGGTTTAAGGTATGTTATCGTTTAAGTTTATGTCAAGCTAATTATTATTTAATTTAGTATTATTATTAGGATTAGTATTAGTATAGTTTTATATTTTAGATGTTAGGGTTATTGTTAGGGTTGGGTTTTAGGTAGCCTAGTCTTAGTTAGACATGGACTGATCACTCATGCTTAAACAAGGTAGCGCTAGCTAATATCCAACCATGACAATGACTAGTTAATTGTACCATCGCCTAACCTAGGATTACTTAAACTGTATCAGGACCTTGAGATATCACCAGATCATACTAGGAATCGATTATCAACTGTTCAGCAGCTGTTAAACAGGTGAGTTGTCATGTCTATTTTCAAAATTGTGATAATATACTCGTTCTGTTTGTATTGGTAATAATTATAATGCTTACATATATGCACGGGTCGGTAAGGGTATACAGGATCCTGATATATTTAATGGGGGTGTCAAACTGGCTGAAAAGAGGATAGGGTTCCTCGTATGCATCAGGCACAGACTCATACCTATTTGACGGCCGGGAGGGTCTGACAAGCCCGCCGCCGGTGGTTGTGGTAAAACCAGGGAAGGCACTGTGCCTATGGACCCAAATATCACAACCCATATTGTATGCATGTCAAAGTTAATTTTATAACTGTATAGCATGAGCTCACCAGCATTAGCTGACGTCTTTTTGAGTATATGTATCACAGGTAATCAGTGAGACTACTCTAGAAATAATGACGAGACAGTGAAATCTGGAGCTGTAGAAGTTTATAGTTGTTTGATATTATAATTAAATAATGTATTGTACTCAGAATGTTATAAGTTTGAAATGAAAACTCAGTTTGCTTTCGCTGTAAGTTGTATCAAGTGTGCACGTCCACCCGAGTCACGGGTGGGGTGTTACAGTTGGTATCAGAGCCTGAGGTTTTAGCGAATTAGGTATTATAGAAATGCCTAAGCTGTAACATCGCGTATTATCGTAATAAAAGTTAATTTTGTTTAAAACGTTGATGTTAATGCCAATAATAAAAATAATAATAATAATAATAATAATAATAATAATAATAATAATAATAATAATAATAATAATAATAATAATAATAACAATAATAATAATAATAATAATAATAATAATTATAATAACAATGAAGTTCAAGGGGGCTATTTGTAATTTATCAAACTTCAAAAGGAAACTAATAACATAAAGTGTCAAACTTGAAACCGCAGGGACCAATTGTGAAAATAATGAAAATAGACTGCTTCTCTCTCCCCGTCGACACTGTAGCTCCGGCGAACCTCCGGCCGTATTCCGGCGATCCCCAAACGCCCAAATTACGCGGTTTTGACTCAAATTAAAGGTCCCGACACCCTCGAGACCAAGATTCGAACCCTATGCACCTTTAATCATCGAATAATTCGGATCCAAAGCTCATTACCTCGAGTCTAACTTTATTCCCGACCGTTCAACGGTCGGTTAACCCACCAAACAACAATAATAATTCAATTAATCGAACGTGGACGATGTTATACATATTCCTAATCTATCTCAACCTTGATTCCACTTGAAAAATCACACAAGCAACTCCATCGATCAACCACCATACCCGCGACCTGCAACTCTGCAAGACCCCATCACCACCATATCTGCTGGACAGAAGTAGGCGAAAATCAATTGTCAGGACCAGAAATCATTATTGAAACCACGGAGAAGATTCAACAAATCAAATAAAGGATGAAAAATGCTCAAGATAGACAGAAGAGTTATGCAGATCAAAGACGTAAACCCCTAGAATTTCAAATAGGGGATAAAGTGATGTTAAAGGTATCATCTTTGAAGGGAGTGATCCGATTTGGAAAGAAAGGAAAACTCAAACCTCGATACATTGGACCGTTTGATATAACAGCCAAAGTAGGACCGGTGGCGTATCGACTAAAACTTCCCGAACAATTGACATGCATACACAATACTTTTCACGTGTCAAATTTAAGAAAATGCTTAGTAGATAGCACAACAAATACCATTGGAAGATGTGTATGTTAACGAAAAGCTAAAGTTAATCGAAGAACCACTACTTATCGAAGACCGAAAGATTAAAAAGTTGCGTAGAAAAGAAATCCCATTAGTCAAGATCAAGTGGAATGCACGTCATGGACCGAGTATACGTGGGAATTAGAAAATGAGATAAAAGAAAAGTACCCTCACCTATTTAAGTAAAGCTAAATTTTGAGAACGAAATTTTTGTAAGGGATGGAGGATGTAATACCCCAAACGTTAATATAATAGTATTACATGTACAAAATATGAAAATCTTTCTTTTATATATATTGTCACATGAGTAAGACGACTATTTGGATGATGGCATGTGACGTCAAGATTTTTCTATTTAAAGAAAGCGTTAAATAATAATAAAATATTTAATTTTCGATCTTACTCCGTTTTTAATGAAACTTAGGTTGACTCGTAGAGAAAATAAGCATGTCTCAATGACATATTTGAAGTTTTATAAGACGTTATACTTAAAAAGTTATAAGAGAAAAACGAAGTAAGCAACTGAATTAATTATAATAATATAATAATAATATTATTAAAAAATAATTAAGCTAGCAGGCAGACACGTCAAATTTGCCTCCAAAGTCTTTCACTGTGTGTCTGCTTGCTTATAAATAGAGACCTTATGGTTGTATTTAGATATAATGAATGTCTAAATAACGGTTATCAATTTTGGTTCCATCTCCACCGTTCAAATCCATGTACATTCAATCTCAGCCGTATAAATTAGGCGGTTGTTACCTTTCCTGCGGTTACCGGTAGTTCCTCCAACACTTCCTCCTACAAAGGCAGTGGTAACCAATTGAGCTGCGGTTTTGAATTTCATCCGGCAGTTCCTCGAACACTTCCTCCTACAAAGTCCGTGGTAACCAGTTGAGCTGCAGTTTTGAATTTGGTCCAGTAGTTCCTCGAACACTTCCTCCAACAAAGTCGTTGTTTGTTGTAGTTGTGGGCATATTCTCTACTGCTCCCTCGTAACTTTAATATGACAAACATCACAGTCCTTCTTTTCGTTTATGTAAATTAGAAATGGAAGACGAAGATGGTCTTGGAGGAATCACTGCGTACTCCGTCGCACAAGTTTCTCAAGGTAGAAATTTGTACTTGTGCAATATCTCCGGCAGATACACCGGGTACCCTCACTTCCATCATCGATTCTATTCAATCCCAAACTTTCATCATCTTCAGTTGTCATTTTGAACTCCTCCAAATGCTCCTCAGCCAAGGCATATATCTAATTTACTGGAAGGCTAAGCAATTAGGTCTACCCAGACCCACACTGAGACCGAGAAAAAAGAAATCTTAGGAACCAAGACCGGACCCCTGTTTCAATTTCAGGTATCGGTCTTAAAGGTTTCAAGTTCTTCTGGTATGTGTTTATGGCAAAGAAAATTAGTGAAGCGTTAACATACACATTTCACTATAAACTTCTGCCGGATTGAATAGAATCGATGATGGAAGTGAGGGTACCCGGTGTATCTGCCGGAGATATTGCACAAGTACAAATTTCTACCTTGAGAAACTTGTGCGACGGAGTACGCAGTGATTCCTCCAAGACCATCTTCGTCTTCCATTTCTAATTTACATAAACGAAAAGGACTGTGATGTTTGTCATATTAAAGTTACGAGGGAGCAGTAGAGAATATGCCCACAACTACAACAAACAACGACTTTGTTGGAGGAAGTGTTCGAGGAACTACTGGACCAAATTCAAAACTGCAGCTCAACTGGTTACCACGGACTTTGTAGGAGGAAGTGTTCGAGGAACTGCCGGATGAAATTCAAAACCGCAGCTCAACTGGTTACCACCGCCTTTGTAGGAGGAAGTGTTGGAGGAACTACCGGTAACCGCAGGAAGTGTTCGAGGAACTGCCGGATGAAATTCAAAACCGCAGCTCAACTGGTTACCACCGCCTTTGTAGGAGGAAGTGTTGGAGGAACTACCGGTAACCGCAGGAAAGGTAACAACCACCTAATTTATACGGCTGAGATTGAATGTACATGGATTTGAACGGTGGAGATGGAACCAAAATTGATAACCGTTATTCAGTAACCATGTATGGTTTTCTTTTATCATAGAAATACCACTAGAAAATTACAAACTTGTTCTAAATATTCAAAGTAAACTTGGCACTTCAAGTTTAAAAAATAATAACATAAAGTGTCAAACTTGAAACCACAGGGACCAATTGTGAAAATAATGAAAATAGACTGCTTCTCTCTCCCCGTCGACACTGTAGCTCCGGCGAACCTCCGGCCGTATTCCGGCGATCCCCAAACGCCCAAATTACGCGGTTTTGACTCAAATTAAAGGTCCCGACACCCTCGAGACCAAGATTAGTTTATGTATAAACTATTTCTACAAGTAGGAATTTTTTTGTTTATTATTTGGTTTGACTGTGATTTGATTAGGGAAATGAAGTTTGTGGTAAAGCTAAAAGAACAATCATAGTATCACACCACAACATGTTCTCACGGCATTAGAGGTATGTTAATCACTGGCATAATTATGATTAACCATATATTCCTCATAAATCTACAAAACACACTGAATATTGAAGCTTGAAATACTAATAATAAGCAGCTTCAAGTCCTGAGTTCAATTTGGATAAGATCAAACAATATGTTTATCTTTTCTATTCGACGTGATGATCACGGAGACTTATGCAGCCATGACAGTGTGCTGTGTAGGCACCTCCTGCTTGGGTTATGCCACTTTGCACATGGTGACATGATCACTCATCAGCATACAGTTTCTTATTATTCAAAAACAATATTTTAGAATCGAAACAATCAGCGAACCTTCTAAAATATGAAAATCTTTCTTTTATATATTGTCACATGAGTAAGACGACTATTTGGATGATGGCATGTGACGTCAAGATTTTTCTATTTAAAGAAAGCGTTAAATAATAATAAAATATTTAATTTTCGATCTTACTCCGTTTTTAATGAAACTTAGGTTGACTCCATTATCAGGATCCTGGAGTCGTTGGAGTCATCTTCAACAGTGACTAGTTAATTGTACCATCGCCTAACCTAGAATTTCAATTAGGTAAACACATGAAAACTAATTGAAATTGTACGATTCTCCTAGATCTAGGAGAAGAAGGGTTCCTCATATATCAACATCTCCCACGAGAACTACATTTCACACGAGAACATTACTATATTCAACCTTGCACATGAAATCATCTTACTCGCAATAAAACTTACATATCGTACGAGAACTATCATATCGTGTGAGAACTAGCATGTCACGCGAAAACTAACATCTCGTGCGAATACATATTTGTCGCACGAGATAAACATGATACATAAGATTGTACCACTGGAGGACATCAAAGTGGATGAACGGCTCAATTATGTGGAGCAACCACATAATTGGACTATGAGAATCGTACAATTTCAGTTAACCTATTGTTTAACAATGACAGTGAAATCTGGAGCTGTAGAAGTTTATAGTTATTCCAGTTCCACGTTAAATAATTCAGTTAACTTTTTAAAAAAATCAAACAACTGGCTAATAAATAGGTGAGGGTACTTTTCTTTTATCTCATTTTCTAATTCCCACGTATACTCGGGTCCATGACGTGCATTCCACTTGATCTTGACTAATGGGATTTCTTTTCTACGCAACTTTTTAATCTTTCGGTCTTCGATAAGTAGTGGTTCTTCGATTAACTTTAGCTTTTCGTTAACATACACATCTTCCAATGGTATTTGGTGTGCCTCATCTACTAAGCATTTTCTTAAATTTGACACGTGAAAAGTATTGTGTATGCATGTCAATTGTTCGGGAAGTTTTAGTCGATACGCCACCGGTCCTACTTTGGCTGTTATATCAAACGGTCCAATGTATCGAGGTTTGAGTTTTCCTTTCTTTCCAAATCGGATCACTCCCTTCAAAGATGATACCTTTAACATCACTTTATCCCCTATTTGAAATTCTAGGGGTTTACGTCTTTGATCTGCATAACTCTTCTGTCTATCTTGAGCATTTTTCATCCTTTATTTGATTTGTTGAATCTTCTCCGTGGTTTCAATAATGATTTCTGGTCCTGACAATTGATTTTCGCCTACTTCTGTCCAGCAGATATGGTGGTGATGGGGTCTTGCAGAGTTGCAGGTCGCGGGTATGGTGGTTGATCGATGGAGTTGCTTGTGTGATTTTTCAAGTGGAATCAAGGTTGAGATAGATTAGGAATATGTATAACATCGTCCACGTTCGATTAATTGAATTATTATTGTTGTTTGGTGGGTTAACCGACCGTTGAACGGTCGGGAATAAAGTTAGACTCGAGGTAATGAGCTTTGGATCCGAATTATTCGATGATTAAAGGTGCATAGGGTTCGAATCTTGGTCTCGAGGGTGTCGGGACCTTTAATTTGAGTCAAACCGCGTAATTTGGGCGTTTGGGGATCGCCGGAATACGGCCGGAGGTTCGCCGGAGCTACAGTGTCGACGGGGAGAGAGAAGCAGTCTATTTTCATTATTTTCACAATTGGTCCCTGCGCCATCAACTAATATTAATCTTAAGATCATATGTTATTATGCACTGTGCCTATGGACCCAAATATCACAACCCATATTGTATGCATATCAAAGTTAATTTTATAAACTATATAGCATGAGCTCACCAGCATTAGCTGACGTCTTTTTAAGTATATGTATCACGGGTAATCAGTGAGACTACTCTAGGAATAATGACGAGACAGTGAAATCTGGAGCTGTAGAAGTTTATAGTTGTTTGATATTGTAATTAAATAATGTATTGTACTCAGAACGTTATAAGTTTGAAATGAAAACTCAGTTTGATTTCGCTGTAAGTTGTATCAAGTGTGCACGTCCGCCCGAATCACGGGTGGGGTGTCACATTCGGTCCTCGGTCCTAAGTTTTAAGCTATTTCGGTCCTAAGTTTTAAGCTATTTCGGTCCTTGGTCGGGCCAGTCAGGGCCCAATGAAAACCCGTCTTACCCCGAAGAGACCAATTAATTATATATAAGAAAAATCCTAAATACCTAATCCATAAGTATGTGGGTTGTGTAGTGAAATAGCGAATGACGGTAATTGACTGCTTCAAAAAATGATTATTGTTCACCATCTTTTCGTTGCTGTCCTTAGTTATCTTCTCGTCATTGTTGCTAAAATCAAGATGTTTATCTTCTCTTAGAAATCCCTATCGATACAACTTTTGTTATTAACCTCTATGATTTGGTTTTTTATGTACTAGATTAAATTATATTATCATGACTCATGAGATATATATATATATATTAATATATTAAATATTTATATACTACATTAAAGTAGATTATGAGCATCAATCGAGAACCAATCTTAATATAATTATTTTTCATTATTAAGTGTTTAATATTTTTAGCAACATAATTTTATTTTGGGTCGGCCCGACCCAATTTAGAACCGACCCGTTAGGACCGAAACTAGACCGGACCAAACCATCTTTATATGGTCCGGTTCTCGGTTCTTAAAATTCATATATTTCGATCCTCGGTTTGGACCGGTTTAAGCCGGTTCGGTCCAGGTTTAACCCATTGCACACCCCTAGTTTCATCTTGCCTTCCTTACTTCAAGAAACCAACCCCTTTAGTTGACGTTAAATAAGCTTTTTAATTTTAATTATTTTACTCCATATATCTAAAATTATTAGAGATTACATTAAGTCTTATTTTTGCTTTACAAGTGTTGTATATCATGTAAAAGAAAATTTATTTAAAAAATACGATATTTTACATACTTAAAGAGATTATCGTATATGAAATTGTTGTTTAATTTAACACGTAAACAAGCATCATTTTGGAGGTTTCTTATCATCTTACCAAGCATAGAATTTAATTTATTGTAAAGAATAGTAGTAACATTCTTCGTTCAAACTGTATAAATTAAATAACCTATAAGATGCATTTATATATTTTTATCTGTAAAAATTAAAACATATAAAATTAGAAACATTACATAATTGTTTTTAAAAACAAAGTACACAATTTCAAATTAAGTACACAATTTAAAATCAATGTGAAATATATAATATATAAAACATAGAAACAATTCAAACAACATAAAATTTTAAATAATTGTTTGAAAACCGGTTTGGGAACCGGTTTGGTAACCGGTTTGAAAACCGATTTGGAAACCGGTTTGGAACCGGTTTGAAACCGGACCAGGTTAGAAACCGGTTTGAAAGAGGAAACCTACAAACCGAACCTAAACCGCGGGAACCGGTTTACGGTTTGAAACCGGTTTGGGCCCCAAACCGGTTTCGGTTTTTTTTTCCCGGTTTTTTAACATCTCTAGCGGTAGGTGTTCTATAAATATAGGGTCCTAATAAATAGACACCCACTTTTTTAAATCGACACCCCCCTATACGCCGCGTATGGGTCCATACGCGGCCCATACCCGGCGTATAGGGTACGACCATTAATGCGACATTAATGACTGACAACCGACGTCACATCACTTCACCTATACGGGGCGTATAGGTCCATACGCCACGTATAGGTCAGTATCGATTTAAAAAAGAATATAAGCTATACGCCGCGTATGGTGCCATACGCGGCGTATAGATCCTCGGCCTACTATATCTTTCAAATTTTCTATTTTTTACACACACTTCAAAAAAAACACTCTCGTATAGCACTATACTCCACGTATTGATCTTCGATTTTTCAACATTCAGGTACGTATTATTGTTCATACATCATTATTATGTTAATCGTTCATTGATTTAAACGTTAAAGTAGTGTTTATGCCCCAAAATGCGTGATTTAAAAACTGGATTAAAGAACTATACGCCGGTAAAGCCCCGCGTATAGGGCTATACGCAGCGTATAGTTCTTTGGTTGGGGACGAAGACACATTGGTGTGTACCCTATACGCGGCGTATAGATATATACGCGGCGTATAGGGTATTGTAATACGCGACTTGGGGGCCATACGTGGGTCCCCTATACGCTGCGTATAGTCCTATACGCGGCGTATAGGGTCGGATTCGACCTATACGTTGCCCTGTGACCCATACGCTGCCACCCTATACGCGGCGTATAGCCCTATACGCGGCGTATAGGGTAAATATATATATACAAATACATATATATGTATATACGCATATATACATATACATATAATATACATATACATATACATATATACATATACATATACATATACATATACATATACATATACCTATACATATACATATACATATACATATACATATACATATACATATATATGTATATACACATATACATATACATATATGTATATGTACATATATACATATAACATGTCTCCGCGGAGTATTTTGCTTCGTATTATCATCGGCAGGAGCGAGGAGCGGTGTACGGCGGCGCGTACATCACGTTGATTGCCCGATCTTTAGGTTATCTTCCTCGGCATCTTGGTGACGTGTCTCCGCCGATCGAGCCGGTGAGATTAGATCGTCGTACGCTATTCGGCATGCGTATTATACGCCAGTTTCCGGTAGGTATACGATTCTCTCTTCGACCCGGGGAGATCTGGCAGCCGGCACCAGTTCAGCAGCTCGGCCCCGTCGATCCACTGCAGCAGCACGGGCAGCCGCATAATCAGCCACCACCCGACGAGCAGCCACATGATCAGCCGCCTCCTCAGCCACATCAGCCGCCTCCTCAGCCTCAGATCCCACGACATATTTATAGAGAGGTGAGGCTGCCTGCACGTGTGGAGACATTGTTGCAGGATATGTCTAGGAGCTTACGGCAGCAGAGTCGACGGCTCGATCGCGTTGAGGATCTGATGAAGTGGCAGGTTCAGTCAGAGATGGCGCGGCGTTCTGGTACTGATCCTCCGCCGTTGCCACCGCCTCGAGATTACCCTGACTCCCCGTAGTTTTGTATTGTAATTTTATTTTGTTATGTAATTTAAAAACTTTGTAAATATATTATCAGTTTATGTTTATCTTTTATGTTTATTATCAGTTTATGTTTATCTTTGTAAATATATACAGACATACAGACATACATACATACAGACATACATACATACATACATACATACATACATACAGACATACATACATACATACATACATACATACATACATACATACATACATACATACATACATACATACATACATACATAGATACATACAGACATACAGACATACAGACATACATACAGACATACATACATACATACATACATACATACAGACATACAGACATACATACAGACATACATACATACATACTTACAGACATACATACATACATACATACATACATACATACATACATACATACAGACATACATACATACATACATACATACATACATACATACATACATACATACATACATACATACATACAGACATATAGACATACATACAGACATACATACATACATACATACATACATACATACATACATACATACATACATACAGACATACATACATACATACATACATACATACAGACATACATACATACAGACATACATACAGACATACATACATACAGACATACATACATACATACATACATACATACATACATACATACAGACAGACAGACAGACAGACATACATACATACATACATACATACATACATACATACATACATACATACATACATACATACAAACAGACAGACATACATACATACATACAGACAGACATACATACATACATACACAAATACATACATACAGACATACATACATACATACATACATACATACACAAATACATACATACACACATACATACAGACATACACACATACATACATAAATAATTTTAATTCAAATTATATATATATTAAACTCAAAAAATTAAAAAAACATATACATATATAAACTATACGCCGCGTATAGACTCATACGCGGCGTATAGCACCTCCACTACAGTCCTCTTGCGACACGTACAGTGCTCTTGCGACCAATTATTTTGTACTATACGTGGCGTATGGCCCCATACGCCACGTATAGTACAAAATAATTGGTGCTCATGCGACCACTACAGTCCTCTTGCGACCAATTATTTTGCACTATACGTGGCGTATGGATCCATACGCCACGTATAGTACAAAATAATTGGTGGTGTCAGATGTACTTTTTGTACCATGTACGATTACATGGTACATACGCTGCGTATAGGATCCTATACGTGGAAGACGTGGCAAGCCTATACGTAGCGTATAGGCCCATACGCTGCGTATAGGATCCTATACGTGGCGTATGGACCCATACGCCACGTATAAATTATTTCGATATGACATGACCCAAGATTCGTTTTCACCTATATAACAACGATTTCGATAACACTTTCGATATGCTTTCGATTCCTGTAAATCCCAAACGTATTTCTCTCTCAAAATATCACACTTTTATTCGTTCGGTATGTCGTTTTGGGACGGTAACTATTTGTTTGGTGAATATTCAAATGAATATTCAAATGAATATTCGTTCGTGGTGGATAGTAATCAAGATGATGCGTACGTTCAATCTGCTTACGAGACAGGACTGCCAGATTTAAACCAATCGTATGTTCCCGATGATGAAGTTGAGTTTTGCCGAGAGTCAACTTACGACACGCAACAAAATAATATACTCTCGAGTGATGAAAAACAAACGATAAAAGTATCGTTTGAAACATCTCAAAATTTTTTATCTCTCGATGAGCTAGTCTGTTGGGCTGTTAATAGAGGACGTGATAATGGTTACGTTATTATTACACGAAGATCAAAGAAAAAAGAAGGTCAGGTCGTAAAGGTATGGCTTATCTGTGATCGTGCGGGCGAACACAAAAGTAAAGCGACAGTTAGACGATCTGGTAGCAAAAAAATCGGATGTCCTTTTAAATTGGTAGGGATATACGACAACAAACGTCGTTCGTGGAAATTAGAGGTGCGAAGTGACGAACATAACCATGATCCTGCTCAACATATGGAGGGGCATCCTTTTGTAAGAAGGTTTTCTCAAAACGAATACAATTTGGTGGAGCAGCTTACTGATCAGAACATGGAGCCTCGTAGCATCTTATCAGCTATTAAAAAGCAAAATCCTAATAACGCATCAATAACCAGAGACGTATACAACGCTCAATATAAGATAAGAAGTGAAAGAAAAGTCGGTGAAACACCAATGCAAGTCTTAGAAAACCTTTTATCTATTAAAAGGTACGTTTATTACACCCGAGGTTTTTTTTTTCAATAGACTTAATTAAAATGAAGCCTAACTTGTATTTGTATCCTCACTTAACAACATCAATTTTCCTTCCTTTTTCAATTAAAAGGTATGTTTATTACACCCGAGAAGATCCCGATACTAATGTCGTAGAAGATATATTTTTTTGTCATCCTAAATCATACGACACTTGGCGTGCATTTCCGCACGTGCTGATGATAGACGCTACATATAAAACAAACATGTACAAGCTTCCGTTTGTTCAGATTGTTGGTGTGACCTCCACACACAAGACATTTTGTGTTGCTCATGCGTTTATTAGCAAAGAACGGGAAGATAATTTTGAATGGGTGCTTAATAGATTGAAAGATACGTTAAGCAAGTGTATGGAGCCGCGCGTCATAATAACAGACAGAGATCTCGCTTTAATGAACGCATGTGTTAAAGTGTTTCCGAATGCTTCAAAGTGTTTATGCAGGTGGCATATTGATGAAAATATCGCGAAACACTGTAAAGCAAGTTTTACGAAAGATGACTGGAGAAAGTTTAAATATGCATGGGCACGTTTGTGTGAGTCTCCCACGGCGGAGATTTACGAGTATAACTATAACCTTCTTTACGAACGATTAGTTGAAGCGAATCGAGAAAGTAAGTTTTATTATATTTTAATTATGTTTTATTATATTTTCAATATATAATTTAAGCGTGATTTATTATATTTTCAGAGGTATTGTCATATATAAACAGAAACTGGTTAGAGAGTTACAAAGAAATGTTTGTATCAGCCTGGACTAACTTGAACCGCAATTTTGGCCAACGCACAACAAATAGGGTGGAGAGTCAACATGCAAATTTAAAAAGATATCTTAAATCAACAAATAGCTCACTGGATAGACTTGTGGAGTTTGTAGATCAATTGGTGAACGCACAAGAGGTAAATTTAAAAGAAAGCTTTGAGACAAGCAAAATTAAAACCATGAATCATCATAAACTTCCGCTATTTGATTACTTAAGAGGCAAGGTTTCACACATAGCTCTTGATTTATTAGTTGCCGAAAACACTAAATTGCATGTGATGCGCTCTGCAAATTCAACATGTGGTTGTCATCTTTTCACTAGTTGTGGCTTGCCTTGTGCTTGTCGGCTGGAAAAATATGAACATTCTGGTAATAGTCGCTCCATCATTATCATTTTTCTATTAAAGTGACAAATTATGTATTAATTTATACTTTATAATGCAGGCACTAAAATTCCATTAGATGCAATTGACGTATTTTGGACGAAGCTTGATAACATTAAGCCATCATATACGGTGGATGAAAAAGTTGATGTTGAAGAAGAAATGGAACGGGTGAAACAACAAATAATGACACAACCCGCAGCTGTAAAATTTAGTTTGGTGGAAAAAATAAAAAAAATTGTGTATCCATGGAAAAGTAACAAAAAAGCGCCTGTTGTTCAAACAGATATTCGCGGTCGTCCAACGTTAAAGGTTCAACAACAAAAGTACGACACTCAACAAAGTACGTGCGACATGCCGAGACATAGCTCGTTTATTGCGTCTCACATTTCCGGAAGAACAAGTTCAGCTGTAAAGCCCCAGAAGCCTGCCATGCAACGTAGTCGTTCAACATCATCTAAAGTATCACGGGGTACTAATGAGTTTTCTTCGATTGTCGGAGATAACCAATTAAACAATATAAACAGGTTAAAAAATTGGATTCCGTCAATCTTTCATCAGTATATTTCACGTATACGAGATGTCCGACCCGATGGGAATTGTGGTTTTCGATCAATAGCTTTAGGCTTAGGGTTTGACGAAAATAAGTGGATGTATGTGCGGACACAGCTTTTAGAAGAGTTGGACAGACATGAATTGGAGTACAGAGAAGTTTTCGATACTTTGTACCCCGGACAGTATAACGAATTACGTCACACCATCGATTGGCAAAGTGTGGAACCTGCACCAGTAGAACATTGGATGATAATGCCGTATACGGGATTAGTGGTTGCTCAAAAGTTTGGGGTTATTCTTCATTTACTAAGCAATAATGGTTGTCAAACATTTTTCCCATTATGGGCTGATCCGAAAACTGTCATGCCTCATCATATCGTGTCGATTGTTCATGTCAACAACAATCATTTCGTCCACGTTAAGTTAGAAGGAGATTATCCGATGCCAACATTAAGTAATCTTTGGATTCTTAACCGAAGCGTACGTGCTGCAGAATGGGAGATTATGTATAGGATTCGTATCTTGGAATACAACGCAATAATAGAGAATAACCGAGAACCCCCGGCTTATATAAATTTATTTTAATTTATAATTTGTAATATGCGAATTATATATTTTAATTTTAATTTTATTATTGTATTCATATTGTATATATTAAAATAAAAACTCAAAAATTAAAAAAAAATAAATATATAAGCTATACGCCGCGTATGGTTCCATACGCGGCGTATAGCTCTTCCACGTATGGGTCATAAGTCACGTATGAGTATAAAATGTCAAACCCTATACGCCACGTATGGTCCCATACGCTGAGTATAGGGTATAAAACGTCAAATCAACAACATACCCTATACGCCGCGTATGGACCCATACGCGCCGTATAGGGTATAAAACGTTAAATGAACAATGTACCCTATACGCCGCGTATGGACCCATACGTGGCGTATAGGGTACAGGGGTGTTGATTTAAAATTAAGGGGTGTTTAAATAAAGGGACCCTAAATATAATTTGTAATCAAGACTAAACATAATGATTGATACAAGAGAGTGTTTGATTATTTGAAATTCAGTGAAATGATCTGGTCTATTGAATTCTTTAGAATTAAAATCTCGAAATGGATGACATGTGTGTTTGGTTTGAAGTAAAAAGAAATCGATATGCAATGATTTCTCTTAGGATTTATTAAATATAAAAAACTGATTTTATTTAAACCTCGCTCTCCTTCACTCGGGTTTATAATTTAGTTAGTAACGCTACGCTCTTGTACTTAACCATCCAAAGGAACTAAGGGGTTGTTTGGCAGCCTCTTAATCAGCCTTTTAATAGTTCAGATGCTGAATGGTTCAGCACTTAATGGTTCAAACTGTTTTCACGAGCACATGTCTGAATGGTTAAGACATTTGCTCTGAATGGTTAAGCATTATACAAATGCTGAATGGTTAAGAGGTCTAATGCTATGCTGAATGGTTAAGATCTCTTATCTGAATTGGTCAGACATTTGCCTTTGCATAGTTAAGTGTATATCAGCTCTTAATGGTTCAGACCTCTTAATGGTTCAGCACTTAATGGTTCAGACCTCTTATTGGTTCAGCACTTAATCATTCAGATACTACCAAACAGCCCCTAACATTGTGATAAATTACAGGCTATACATCAACTACACGTAATTTATGTTTTTCAAATTTCTTAAAGTCGAATCATATTATAAGCTTTTTATTAAAAAAAAATTAACAATAAAAGATGCATATATGATAACTAGTTTTATACCCGTCCGGTGGCCGGGAGGTTTTACATCATAATGTCATAACTATCTCTTTTTTTATTCTAAACAAAAACATCATATGTTTAAAACTAATATAACTTGTTAGTATAAAGACAACCGACTATATTAAAAATATCACAAAATAATGAAAATCAATAACTATTAAACAAATAAAATATGAGAGCATGTCATGCTGACTTCCAAAAGAGAGATGAAAAATTACATATTTAAAAATCTTATTTATATAATCATCCGTATGAATAAAAAAACATAAATTAAAACAAACAACATGAGAGTGTAGAAATAGAGAACAAAACATATTATTAACAATTAAGTATAGATTAAATCTTGTATGAATTATCTTGTTTCAAAAGAAGTTGATTAGCAAAATACTACAAAATGATTATCAAATGATGACTTTTAAAAGTAAAGATTTTCAAAAATCAAATTTATGCGAATGGTAGGCTTATAATGCATCGAGTTACGATGGTAGTTTGTAATAGCCAAACAGAATTTAATTGAGTCAGACTGACCCATGCTTTCCAACAATAACCTAATTTATGCCATCCAAATTCAAACACTATTAAACCATATACCTAAACTTGACATCTTCAAGACAAAAAAAAAGTTGTATCTGGCAAATAGGTGGGTCAGTTTGGACTCATTGTTAGGAGCACAAGGAATCAAACCAGGTTAGGACAGGTCAAATTAAAACAACTGATCATGATGCGTTGGATCAAGGCAAGTTCGGGTTAGATTGGATCAATTCTACATAATTACCCACTAATGCAAATTACCCATTTGTTCAAGTTGATTTCAAATAAATAAAGGCTCACAATATGAACTGACATATATGGTGCACAGATCCAATATACCGTATAATGTTATTGGACATGTTAAATAAAAGATAAGCATTAAAGATTCAAGCATCCTTAACATTTAAAGGAAAATTCAATTGTCGTTCAATAACAAAAGTCGATTTTCCAAAATGATAAAACTAACAGTGAAAACATCCCTAATATTTAAACCACACTACTTTTTACAAATGCCTACATGATAGTATAACACCATCAAATCAAAAGAAAAATAACAACAAATAATTTTCTTAGCACATCAACATATATGCTCTATTCTAAAAGATATGCAACTAATCTCGGCAGAAAGCATAAACAAAGATCAACCCAAATTAAGAATTATATAAAGATAATATGAAAACAAAGATCAACCTACATTAAGATCCATTGATCTCTGTACATAAGTATTTGAATTTCTTGAAAAATGTACATAATCTCTAAATAGTTAACTGTTGAAGATCAATGAAAGTGTTCCCAATTGTATCTCACATTGTGTAATAAACACCAAATCATAAAGTCTTGTAGATTACTCAATCACATCCCATATAGGGGAACAATGATGCATAAAAACTCATATAAGTGCGTATAGCTAAATCACTGAAGTGATGAACATGGTCAAAATTAAAAACACCAAAACAATGCAAAAATTATATGAACTACAATCAAAACTGTCAGTCGTCAACTTCTAATTAGAACCAACTTTGCATATTTATCAAAATCAATAAGTTTTGTAAGGACCGATGAAATCAAGAATGTGGGTAAGATAGACAAATGCAACTTAACTAAAAAATATAATATGATCTTAAAGCAAAAGTACATAACCACAATGACCATTCAATCCGACATAAATTAAAAATCTTCATCAATGATAACTTAATTTATCCAAAAAAATTTATTTCAATTCAATGATAATTAAAAAAATATTAAATTTAAAGAAGAGTACCTGAATTTAGTGAATACAACTATTTTTTCAAAAAAAGAATACAACTAGTTGAGGAAAAAAGCGCGCACAAAAAAAAACTGCAAGTCAATTTAGGAGTTTAGTTTGATAGAGCGTAAAGTAAAAAAGCACTCATAAATTTACATGATTAGATCGAGACAACAAAGAGTAAGCATAGAGAGGTTACTGAAAATGATATAAAGCAAAATCATCATATACACTAAAAGTGAGAATTTTTCACTAACATGTAAAAGGTATGCAACATTAGTTTAGAAAATTAATTAATGACCTTATTTTTACTAACCCAAACAGTTCATATATTGATCTAAAAGAAAATTGCTTGTCAAAAACATAATTTTCTCTTGATATGTAATTGTTCCATGATCAATTTCCTGAGTTTGCATTATGACCTGATTTTCAAATAGCATATCTGTGACATGCTAAGGTTTGAAACAAATATGCAATAAAAATAAAGTTAATTTTTTAGGGAGAGGGTAGAAAAACCCATATGCACCCAATTTATAGTTCTTTTCCTGTATTTTCTGTTTGAAAAAGTAAGCGATTAGTTGAATTTATAATCTCTATTATTCCAAGTCATATTCAAATGCATCTTCATCGGTTTATTTATTGCTTCTTGTGCAATTCCTTTTGGGACTGTGAGCATACCCAAGAGCTTGAACATCCCCGTAAGGGGGACGGGGGCAAAATTAATTTTTTAAAAGGGGCGAACTCCATATTTATATAAAAATTTACACTACTGGGCCGAAAAACTTACACTAACATACTAAAATTTAACGCTACCGATAAAAAAAAAGGAGAATATCTAGCGTAAAATATAAGAAAGAGTAAAAAATATTTCATGAAACACATAACAAAGACACCAAGGATCATGATCAATTTCAATGATGGCAGAAACAATATAAGAAGAGTAAAATATATTTCAATTGGAGGATATCTAGCGAACAGAGGGTAACCTCAGGTGGATACATGGGCAAAAAACATTTATACATCAATTACCAAATAATGAAAACAAATTTGTGTAGCCTACATGAAAGTGAGTCTTAGAAATATACAAAAAACATCAAACAACTGAGAATGATATACCTTGATATATTTACAGCTGCACTTTTTCAAACGGCTAGGTATTGTGTCCCAACTCCCAATGAGGATATAGATGCTAATGCTTTTCCATTTATCATAGAGGAATTCAGAACATCAATAGCCCTTGCAACAACAAAGAAGTTAAAGTAAGACATATACAACTTAGAACACAACTATAGTGTAAGCATACAAGATGCAATAATTTAAATGATAGCCCCCACATGATTCTACATAAGGAAAACCTCAAATTCTAAATTATAAATGAACAAAATGCTTTATATACCACTTTCATACCTAAACGAATACAAAAACAACTATAGAATAACCAAAGAATAAAAAGAGCAATGAAAAACACAATATCTATCATTCTGTTAAATATATTCCAAAATTTATCATTATAGACAAAAATTTCATAAGCAGCTATATACCAAAATAAATAAGTAAAAACAGGTACTTCTATAAAATCAAATGCATAACAGAAAATTTAAATAAAGATTCATTTTAATTTTCTAAAAGAAAATTAGACTCATTACAAAATGCTCGAATCAATTATGAAACTTAAACCATTTCGTATCTTTAACACTTCTATCTTTAATTGACTGTTATATAGTAAAATGCAATTTGAAATATAAAGCGTATGAATATCATAAGAACTTTGTTAAATCAAAATAGAGGGTTAAACTCAAAATATAAACTGTACCTTCTGAATTTTGGTTACAAACTCCAGTTAATTTGTACAGGGCTAATGTATCTTTTAGCATCGGTAAATGTACTTATAAAGCACCAAATCGAAATCAATTAATAACGCCTTTCTTTTAGCATCGGTAAACTGTACTTATAAATCACCAAATCGAAATCAATTAATCAAGCAGCAAACGTGAAGAAATTACGATTATCAATTAACTTCAATCAATCACTTAAAACATATTAATGTACCTAAGATGGGATCGATGTAACTTGGTAAATGGCATCCGCAGTAACATATCTGAATCCTTCCACATGAGCAAATCCATTGTGTTGCTGCCCAAAAAATTGTATGTTTTTCTGTTCTCTAATCATATGGATACTTATCACAATCATATAATTGTGAAATAAGAACAAACCAAAGCAGACAATCATACATCTAAGTAAAATTAAAGATACACTTGCTCATACTTACATTTGATTTGTATACTTTGAACCTCAAGAAGTAGGTTATATAAGGACTTCTAGGTGGATGTGCTTCCCAGACACGCTTTTCAACCAAAAAGAGCTATAAATACAAAACAATCCAGTAAGGCAGTAACAATCTGAAGTTGTTTCAAAATTAGTGTTTGTTTCAATTAAATAGCAAAATTAGTGATTCTCATAATGTAGTTACCTTTCATTTGGAAACCATTGCTTCCACAAACACAAACATCGAAGATCAAAATAAATGAAAAGATAAAAAGATGTACAAAGAAATATTAAATCTTGTGAGAAGAAACAGAGGGTTTGTCATAGCCTCTAGCGAGAGAAAGTAAAATGAGCAGGCGATCAGTTTTCAATCTTCCTCTCATCTCCTTTCTCTAATGCAAAACAAAGTCATAGAAAAGGAGGCAATGGCAGTTGAAGCACACTGGTAAATAGGTGTTTAGAATTTTCCACATTTTGGCAACCTACACCAAAAAGCATCATAATATCGACACTGCATATGAAATAATAATAAAGAAAACTTGATTCTAGGGTTTGAAACTAAATTAGAGTTAAGGGTAGAACAGAAGAAAACTTGATTCTATGGTTTGAAACTACACTAAATTAGGGTTAAGGGCAGAACATGAACACGCAAAGATTGACACATCGGTTAGAGTTCTTCAAAATCATTTATAGGAAAATTGCATTAGGGTTTGACTCTCTGATTATAAACCAAAAGAATGGGTAAATATTTAAAATTTGCTAACAAAAATTCTAAAATAGAGGGTTTTTAGAAAGTTCATACCTTGGGGTGAAGTGCTTCACAACTAGCACAACCAGGTGAATAATGCCCACTATGACCAATCTATTCCCTGAATAATTAATGTGTCCAGGAGTGTTTCATCTTTAGGTGTAATTTGATCCAAAAGTGAGTAGAGGAACCTGAGTTCAGTAAAGATGGGTTCGCAATGAAGGGTTTTGGATGACGGAGTGAAAGGGGTGGTTGGAATTGGTGAGTGAATTCATAAACATCAACTAAAATTTGTAGTAATCATCTCAAAAGTGTTTATACTACTCAATTTTACTTGGAAACTTCATCGTGATCTCGAACTGGGTAGGCCAAGTTGTTGGCCTTTCTTCTTTGATTTTTCTGCAATCTGCAGCAAATGTCATCAAGAGTGTCATCGATTTGACCTCGAAACCTTACCGTTATCTCAACTCTCTAGTCTCCGACTGAGCTTGGTGATGAAGGCTCCAATCGTGTCTTTGAATGCGAAAACCCATACCTCTCTCTCACTTTTAAACATCTGGACTTCTAAATAAGAAGGAGGTGAGGCGGTTTCAACTACACCTCCGAACGTGGAGAGGGAGAGGCGGAGCTTCACAGGTAACCGCCAGAGCAAAGCTAAACTTCTCAATTATCACGGCTGAGATTAAAAGTACGTGGATTTAACGGTGGTGATGAAACTAAAATTGATAACCGTTTTGCAGCAACCATTGATATATAATGTATACCTATTTTGACTTCTTTTATTAGTTTGAGAACAAAAAAAACTAATTATAATCCATCATCAGCGAGTGTCGTCTTCCCCGTCTTCCCCATCTTCCCACCACACTCATCATTAATATACATCTTATCTATATATGGAGTAAAATTACAAATTATATCTTTTATTTATATATACATTACGTCCTTTAATTTTAATAATTACATACAATGTCCTTTATTTAAACAAATTTACACACAAAGTGCCTTTACACTAACTTCATCTAATATATGATTAACTCAGTTATATGTTCATCACATGAGGAGCATTTTTGTCATTTGTTTTGCACATGTTATATAATAACTTTTTAAAGGTTAATTCATAATTATAAATGAAAAAAGAAACTTAATTACAATATATTGGAGCGTTGGATAAGTCGATAAAATCGTGTTCTTTTTTAAGCTCAATAACATTAAATTCAACGTTCCACTTTTTGATATTCCAACACCGATTATTTTCACCACCACTTAACATCTTCTCCACCATTTAAGCCCCTTTAAGTTTTCAAAAGCATTTACATTTTCTAAATTAAATCTACATCTTTACTTTGTTTACTGTAATTTTAATATTTTAATTCCTTTTGTTATTATTTTTTATCGTAGACGTGAATTTTTATCATCTGTGATTTTTAAATACATATTATCTTATTATTACTTTATTTGATATTTTCATAAATCCGATCAAGAATTGATGCTCGGTAGCAAATTATGTACTTTATTTTAGACATTTAATATAGTTTAATGATTGCTTATAAAAAAACTTTTTTTACTATATTAGATGTGAAAAGCAAATGACAAAAATGACACTCATATGTGGATCACGTAACTAAGTTAATCGTACATGTGGATGCTTGTTAGTGTAAAGAACAATATATGTGTAAATTTGTTTAAGTAAATGACATTGTATGAATTATTAAAATTAAAGGAAATAACATGCAATTTGATATATTAATAAAGGACATAATTTGTAATTTACTCTTTATACATGATAACACCATTAAAGCTCGAGTTTGACCTTTCAACAAAATATTATACCCTTTTTTCTTATTTACCGTTTAAATAACAATCAAACTATTCTTTAAATTTAACAACAATAACGTAACCAATAAATCTCACCAATAACAAAGCTATTGGCAAGGTTTCGAGATGACAAAGTGGGATGTAGACAAATCTTACTAATACTTTAATTTTATCAAAGTGTTCTTTAGTTTCTTTCATTTAAAACTTGATAAATGAGAGAATAGAAATAAATAAATAAATAAACAAGGGTTCGAAGTAATAATTTTGAGGTGTCTGACGTAATAGATGATTTTATTTCATCGAACAATCAATCTCCGTTTTTTTATTATCTCATAATGATCCATTCTATTTCGTCGTGAAATAAATAGTTTTCTCAAACCTTTAAAGATTTCATGTCCGTTAACAGTTCAATCATATAAACAACTTCGTTGAACGAATATTTTCTCTTGGTCCTATGGGTCTTTACTTGAAATAGATATTGACGTAGGATAAACCAACTTGTACCCTATCTTTAAACAGTTGCAATGAAGGTCGTTGCCTAGGTCATGGGCCTTCAACCTAATGTTTACACGTAAAGATGCATTGATGGTTACATAATTAAATGCTATTAATCAAATAATAGCGGTTTGTGGTTGCACCTATCTTGTAAATAGCGGTTTGTGGTTGCACCTATCTTGTAATACTGATTAAAAGATCCTGTCTAAGTGTCAATGCCATGACTTTTTGCATAGGTGTCACCATCGATCACAGCTTTTTTTATACTTTATTTTGATACAAAATGATTAAAAAAAAATCTAGCTTACTTATATGATTAGCGAACATCTAAGACACTAAAGGTTTCTTTTATTTTTCTTAATGGTAAAATTTTATTTTAAGACGTTCTAAACAACTTCTAATCAGGTTTGAACCTGTATAATTTTTAAAGAGTCTTTTGACTTTTATCACTAGGCTACCAACCTAAGACAGTGATATGCCAACCTAAGTGGCATTAATATTTTTTTTCTAGTTGCATAGTTAATGTGTAAATGTTCAAAGGAACTCATTGATATGTCATTGTATGTATTTAATAAGATATCATATTCTTATACAACTTTAAGGACATAAAACATTGTTGATTGATCTGTGAAAGACTTGTAATTCCATGAAACTTCATAAAGGACGAAAATAGGTGATGTATGAGGTGTCGCATAAAGTTTTCTACGACATAAATTCGACTTACAAGGTTACGATTTACGATGGTTTTTTTCTTTTTTAATATAGAACCATTTAATATATAGGACGATGGTTTTAGGAATTAAAAAAAAATGTTAAAGAAAATGCTAATAGAAGTATAAAACATGCTATACTCTCTCACATTGTTAAAATTGTTAAAATAGGATAAAATTATATGAAAAAATGTTTTAAAAAATGACACCCACCTAAATTTACAACTAGCTTTTATATCGTTTAAATTTCAAAAAACTTTTAAACTAATGACCCTAATCATCTCTTAGGGTTGTTTGACAATTTCTAAATGATTAAGTGTTAAACAAATAAGAGGTTTGAACCATTAAGAAATCTGAAATATTAAGAGCTAGTATATCGCTTAACTATTCAAAGACAAATGTCTGACCAATTCAGATAAGAGGTATTAAACATTCATCGTTAGACCTCTTAACCATCAGAAATAGTATAATGTTTAACCATTTAGAGACAGATGTCTGAACCATTCAGACATTTACTCGCAAAACAAACAGCCTGAACTATTAAATGCTGAACCATTCAGACATCTGAACTATTAAAAGGTTGATCAGATGCTGCCAAACAGCCCCTTACTCCAAAAAATAACATTCAATTTCAGAAGCTAAAACGACATCGATTCATTTAACACCTCTAAGCTGGTCTTTATACACATCTTTCCTTCAGTTTCCCATATATTCTCTGTTTTCAAAAACTAATGGGCAAAAATTAAAGCACAAGGATGAAAATCGGCACAAATAATCGAACATATTGAACAGTTTAATCTAAAGAAGGCCAAGCCCGGGATGATCTAACTTGCATTCGACTTGTTTCTCCTCTTGTGCTTGGGCTTCACTGCATCTTTAAGAGTCTTTGATTGTTTTTTCTCTAATCCAACTTCACGTGTCAAAGAGTATGAGTTGGTGTCAGAAGATTTTGGGCTAGATTTGGTCTCCGGATTCACTGGGCTTGATTCTTCTTTGTGCTTGTCTGCAGGTGCAACTGCAAATTCAGCCACAAACAAGAAATTAATTAAGAATATATCTTGGTGTTGAACGTTTTATAGAAGTTTAATAAAATCATGAGGTTTAAATACCCCGAGACGCTAGAGTTGTTCTCAATGCATCGCCATCAACGCCCTTTGAGTATGGGTCCCTGTAAAAGGAAAAAGAAAATAAGGCAAAATATACTTTGAATATTTAGAAGAAGCCATTCAGACTTCTGAATGTGTTTTAGTATTATAACGGAAGGCCAAGTACATATATATAAGCATGCAAGGTCCTAACGTCCTAATAACATACGGCAACTTTGACCTATTTACTTATAAAAGGGATCATTTTGGTTGTAATTAATCTAAAATAGTTCAAATCAGAAAAGTTAGCTTAAAGGAGAATGGGTTAGACACTTAAAACGGGTTTAAAGTAGCTGAAAATCTATTCATAATGCACAACTTCCAGTTTTATTCAAGTATAAATTATTATAAATTCATAATCATATGGTTTTTGCAATCATATCTAGCATATATTAATAAAAATTGAAAGTGTTTTTGGGTGGATTAGACCCTATCAGGCCATCTTTTCACCTCCTCTAAATGATATACTCGATATAATATAAATTTGATTTCAAAATTTCATACGGAAGCCATACCAACTTGCAGGCCCGCCACTAAATCCCTTTACTGTACTGTTTCTTTTGTTTGTTTTATCATGTTCATTGAGTTGGCTTCCAATATCAGATTGATCTGAGCTCACTGTTAATCTTTCCATCTGATGCTTTGCCACATCACTGGAACCATATTGATCAGGATTATGACGTTTGATCTTCCTTAATGATCTTTGTGTATTATAAGATTCAACCTGAAAATACATATGTGCAGATAGATCAGTTTTGAAAAGATATTTACTTCCACATGTGAGATTCTAATATTCTATAAGAGAAATACGCTCCACGTGACCCTTTTTGTGATACTACTATTATAGCAATAACCTTACAACTTCAAAGATATTTTAATCTCTATTAAAATTAAACAGACTCACAGCGTTTTTTATTTTGCTTGTTATATCACCGGCCTTCACAGAAGCAATGCGCAAACACTGCATAATAACACTCTGCAAGACCCCATCACCACCAGCTTTCTGAACAGCACAAACATCACCATTTGTGTTGAGTGTAGCAGTCATTGACCCACCCATCACAGCCTCTTCATAGTGTGTCGGGTCAATCACCTAACATCATCAATCAAGTAATGAGAACCAGATGTTAGCGGGTCAGTCTGAGCAGTTATAATTTATGAGGAAATAGCTTTCAATATTCAATTTGCATACCACTGTGTTTTCTTTACCGATAAATCCAAACGTTACTGCTACTGGAAAATGATGAAGTATTAATGGGAGTGGCTCCCTCGCCTGTTCAATGGACACATGACAATTTAGTTATTTAAACATTAACGATTACTCGAAATCATAATCTAAGATAGGTGGGTTGGGTAACGGGTCAAAATGGGCTAAGGGGCTGTTTGATAAAACTGACTGGGTAAGATCTGACTGAGTCAGAAGCTGACCCAGTTAGAAGTTCTGACTGGGTATGCGTCTGACTGAAACATGGTTGTTTGATTCGGTATGCGTCTGACCACCACCTACCATAACAATAATAATAATAATCACACAGATCCCATTTACATTTCCTTCGTAGAACACAAACCCCCTTTTCATCTTCAACAAGTAGGGTTTCTGCAACCACAGTGTCGATTTCCGCCGGAAAAGACTCGATTTTTCGACAGTTTGATCGGTTCTTGGTCGGAGATGTCAACGGAGACGGCGGCGGCGACGGTGGCGGAGGCGGAGAAGAAAGAAGAGGAGGTGAAGGGTGGAGAATTGCTGTTCTGTGGTACGACTGCGTGGGACACCATTGGTCGCCGGAAGGGGTTGCCGGACTATAACTTAGTTTCTCCGACGAGGCTCCGGCCACTCGTCGGAGTTGACATTCGTTTTGTGGCATCTGGGTGTGGTGAGTCTTGATGAGTGATGCGTCTTCGTTTCTGTTTCGATCGGGGAATGATGGCGATCGGGGAATGATGATGGTTCGATTGCTGCGATGCCGGGAGGTCGCAGCAGCAGCAGCGGTCGATGGCGACGGGGGAAGGGTGGTGGTGGTGGAACTTTGGGTGTCTGGTCAGAAGAGAAGAAATGGGTCAGAAGGGAATAAAATGTGGACTGGGTCAGTCCTCCGGTCCGGGTCAGATGCTCCAGTCAGACGAATCAAACGCACTGACTGGCTGGTCAGCCAGTCAGTGGTCAGACCGCGGGTCAGCTCTATCAAACAGGGCCTAAGATGAAACAACTCAACAAGTATGATCAAACACTTTTTTGGCCTCTTCTAATAAATAGGTAAGGTGTTAACTATGGCTACAAAAACAACATTATTACAGTAGTAACCAAAATCTTCAAATAAAAAACGAAATAAAAGGTTGAATGCAGTAAAAGTAGACTATGGGCAACCTTTAAACTATTCGACCCATTACCCTCTCAGTAATTTCTTTTACTTGACCTGTTTGAGATAAAGCACTGCCAAATTCAACTCATTCACAAATAAATGGATCAAAATTGGCACCTCTATGTCAACCAATCATGAGAACTTGAATTTTAAAAAGGAAAAAAATTACAAAGACATTTAATGTTAACTGTAACATCAACAAACACTAAAAAATTTGTAAATATATTAATGCATAAAAACTCACATCAGGTGGATGTACTATCAATTCTTGACCATCTTCTCCCCCTAATGTACATTCGGGCCTCCTAAAGGTGGACAGAGCAGCCAAAGCAGCAATATTGGCAGCATCAACAAGATTTCTGTTTCACATAAACTGTCTTTAATAGAAAAAAATATAAATTGTAACAAAAAGAAATATACTTGGGCTTCGATATGTATGTGTTTTTTTAAACTTACCCTCCATTGTCTATAATGTGAAGGTCAATACGAATGGACCATACTAACTTCCCCGCAATAACACAAAGTGATTCTGTGTCCACTGCCCTGCTTTCCCTGAATAATCAATATTCTGATCATCTATGCGTACCAGGTACGATTATGTGAAAATAAAAGATAAACAAGTTAGCTAGACAAACAAACTGATACCTTAAACCACGATCCACAATTCGCCCCAGTTCAATCGCAGTCTCTCCAGGACGACCCGGTTCAAATGAAGGATCCGCCATAGGTGAAAACTCAGTATAAATTGCAAAAGCCCCTTCATTAGGCCTATCTCTATACGGTTGAGTAAGCTGACCTGTAACAAACCCAATAACTTGAGTTTCACCAAGCTGTACCTCTGATGAACCATCTTCACTACATTTACAAACCATGTCAACAAATCACTCATCTTCTAATATCTTACCAAACAACATCTCACTAAGAGAGAAAAACTAGGGATACCTTACCTTCCAAACCTTATAGTTAGGTTTCTATAGTCAAACGGTCTCCTACCATCAACCCTAATGTCTGAAAGTAATGCATTTTCAATAAATTTCTTCTCATTTACTGTCATTATTAACGAATTAGCTAGCCTTTGCTCCATTTTCTCTCCTGCATTTCACAAACTAAAATTAGGGCACCATAAAACATAGGTGTAGTCACTTTCGGATTCACTGTGATGTTCTAGGTTAAGATTTACCAAAACCAAAACTCAATACCTAATAATCGTCTATAACAACACATTTTCGAAGATTAAAGTCATTAAACTACATAAACTCAACGAACTTCATGCTAAAACTACACAATTTGGTTACGAGTAACAGTTCACTAGAAGTTATACAGACAGACAAAGAAGTAACCTACGATAAATGAATTGGATAAAATAGAACTCGACTTGCCTGTAGACGGAGTAACGACGGAGACGGCGACGGCGAACGTGAAGGTGGCGGTGACGGTGGTGAAGGTGGCGGTGACGGTGACGGTGGCGGTGGCGGTGGCGGTGGCGGTGGCGGTGGCGGTGGCGGTGGCGGTGGCGGTGGCGGTGGCGGTGACGGTGGCGATTCTTCACCTCTGTGAATACGGAGGTTGGGGAACAGGGTTTGCCCTTTGCAGCAAGGTTTTTTGGCAAAAGTTGCAAACGAGCACATGAATGGAAGAAGTTACAAAAATAATCCCGCAACTATACCAATATTACACACTGGCATCTAAATTATTAAGAACCGGTTAGATAATTACGGGAATCGAATATAACTTGTATGTTATTCGTGTCAAAACATCATGAATGATGGGTGTGGTAGAAAATACATGTTTAGATGTATGAAAGTTCATGCAGAAAGCAAGACTAGCGAGCCTACGTGTGCGACTAACGTTTGGGGATATGACGTTCAGTACCCGGCATCAAATGCATAATTTAGTCAGATGATTGTTGTAAGAGGAAGTTACGAGGTAGTGGTGGGGCAAACCAAGAGAATATGGCGACAGACCAATTGTCATGACTCGATTATTCTACGATGTTTTAGTATCTCTCTTAGTAATTATGTTGTTTTTGAATGCGCATGATGTCGAGATGATTAACATTTTACCATTGCATTTCTTGAGCCTAATTTTATTAGTTGGAGTCTCAGGAAACAATGCATGTTTGCTTAGTCAAGTACCGATGCTGAGTGTCGTGCCTTAGCACACATGATTGTAGAACTTCTTTGGTTATGTTTGTGCTTTACGATTATCTTTATCTTTTATAGTCTTATAGTCTGATTACTTTATGATGTGACAATATTAGTTTCACATATCTACAAGTCAATATGGTATCTTATTGGCGCACAAAACTAGTTGAGAGTGATCTAAACCTTCAAGCGAGTGACGTCATGGTAAGCATGTATATCCCTCTAGCAGATATTTAAGATTCATTTCTAGATCTCACTAGTTTTTTTTACTTTTAACCCTCATGAAGGCCACATACCCACAAGTTGTGGTTTTACCTAGGGTAGTGATGAACTTACTTGAAATTCTTGATGACATGTTCACTTGTTACCAGAGAAGTATATGAGATTGATTTATATTTTTTTAAAATTATATTTTTTTAGATTAGATTTTATCAGAGCCTATTAAAATTAGAGATGTTATTGTGACCGTTTAAATTGTTCATCTAACCAAAAGGTTATCTTTCACTCAATATAACACACTTGCATTTAAACTTACATTGATACAAACCTTTAGCCAAACAGTTGCCGGTTAACTAAAGTGTTGTTTGTATCTCATTTCAAACCTCAAAGTAATACGATACAAAGAAATTCTTCCAAATATTCTTTTAAGTATTATCAAATATTAGTTTCTTTCAAGAGTCCCGTTATTTAAGCTGATATACGTGGTGCTCATCTAAAGTCAAAGTCGCGTAACAAGAAACAAAATTGAGTCAATTGCTTGAATTTAGACACCAAAAAAGGTGGATAAATGTTTTATATTTGTATTTTCATTTAGAAAATTAATCATTTCTCTTATATATTATGAAAATTTGCTTATGACAATTAATTTCGTCAAATCAATAGCTTAATTAGTTATATACAGCGGGTGAAAAAAAGTAGGGATGCAATAAGATCGGAGTGGTTAAATCTAATTTCCATCGACCTGCATGAGTTCCAAATGAATTTAGAGTGTATTCCACAAATAAGATCGGGCTCAAGCTTTATATAGTATGTTACTTATATGCACCATTTGATTAAGATTTTATTTTTTAATTAGTCTTTATTACTATTAGTAACGACACTCGCATCATGCTCATATATTTATCCCACTTGATTTCATTCACAATTATGATTATAAGCAAAATAGAAAACCTACTTTTTTTGGTAAACCAAATCGAGTTGAAATCAAGTATAATGACTATCGAGTGGGATTGTCCTTCGTAGTGAACGTGAAATTTAAAAGTTTAAAAATCAACATTAATTATTATAGGCCAATGGATTATGTTAATCTGGAAACCAGGAACAAGAAGAACTAGAACAAAGAAGAACTTGTATTCGAAGTTGAAGAAGACTAGTACAAATGAAAATGAAAGTGAATGAATGTTACATCACAACTTCACCTCTATATACTACTATTATGAGTTCTAACAAACTATAACGAACTGTTAACAAACTATTAACAAACACCTAAACTCATATTTGGAATTAAACCATCATACTCCCCCTTAATTCCAAACATCACTATCCAAGTTCTCAACACCGATTAACATTCTCATTTCAATAAACTTCAACCTTGGCAACGCTTTCGTAAGAATATCCGCCTTTTGCATACCACTGCTTACAAACTCAACATGTATCTGATCACGTTCTATACACTCACGTATAAAATGGTACTTTATATCAATATGCTTCGATCTACCATGAAACACAGGGTTCTTCATCAAAGCTAGTGCAGAACGGTTATCAACTTTAATCTCCACAGCACCTTGTTCTTTACCCGATAAAGTAAACCACGCAACCATAATGCTTGACACACTGCAGTTGCTGCTGCCATAAATTCCGCTTCACAACTAGAAAGTGCTACAGTGGCCTACTTTTGTGAAGTCCATGAAACCAAGGCATCATTAAAATAAAACATATTACCCGATGTATTCTTGCCATCACCTTCACAGCTAGTGTAATTGCTATCACTATACCCAACTAGACCTCCACCTTTACACCCTTTATACCGCAATCCATAGTGTAAAGTTCCTTTTACATAACGGATAATATGCTTCACTGCTTTCATATGAAAATCTTTTGGTTTCTGCATGAATCTACTCATGTACCCTACCGAATACATCAAATCAGGTCGAGTCTGTGTTAAGTATCTCAAAGATCCAACCAATTTTCTATACATCGTCGCATCAGCATCATCACCATCTTCTATATTTCCAAATTTCAGCCTCGGGTCCATCAGAAATTTTGAATCATTACAATCTTCCATATTCGCCAACTTAACCAGTTTAGTAGCATATGCAGCATGTTTTAACAATATATCACCTTTCTTCTGGGCCACCTCAATTCCAAGATAGTAACACAACAAACCCAAATCTGTCGTTTCAAATCGTTGTTTCATTTGCCTTTTAAACGCATCTACTTCCTTAGACTCACTTCCAACCACAATTAGATCATCTACATATACTCCAATTATGAGTAATGAAGTAGATCTTTTCCTTACATACACAGCTGTTTCTCTTTGACATCTCACAAAACCAATATCCTTTAACACCTCATCCAACCGCTTATTCCAAGCTCTTGGTGCCTGTCTTAACCCATACAATGCCTTTAACAACTTGTAAACTTTCTTTTCTGATCCCTTTACTTCATAACCTGTTGGTTGATCTATAAAAACATCTTCCTTTAACAATCCATGTAGGAATGTTGCTTTTACATCTAAATGATACACTTTCCAACCCATTTTAGCTGAGAAAGCTAAAATCATTCTAACTATTTCTATTCTTGCTACAGAAGCAAATGCCTCCTCAAAGTCAACACCTTGTTGTTGTACATACCCTTTGGCTACAACCCTTGCTTTGTACTTTGTAACTTTTCCAGTAACATCTTTCTTGATTTTGTACACCCACTTCAAACCAATGGGCTTTACATTAGGTGGCAAATCAACCAACACCCATGTTTTATTTCTTTCAATGGCTTTGATCTCTTCATCCATAGCATTCCTCCACACCTCCTTTGTAAGGTCCCGATCCCGGGCACCTCACAGTTGGTCATTCATTGCACTTAAAATACATAATTTACTATAATTTATTTAAACCATGCAGCGGAAACTCTGAGATAAGCTTTCATTTTACTATAAACACTTTTGCCATTTAATACAACGTACGTCAATTACAAAACATCTGATGTTGCATTACATTATAAAAGCATTATACAAAAGATTTCATCATTTCTAATTACATCTTTACAATGCCTAACTGTTGCTATGATTGTTGCTGAAGCATATGAAACCGAGGATTTCTTAAGTACTCTCATTTATGTGAATCCTCAACAATCATAGGGACATATACAGTGACCTCTAGTATAAAAACATAAAAATTTTTCATCATAAAGGAGATTTCTTAAATAATCCTGTTTATCAGGATTCTCAAGAAATCTCGCACTTGCAAGCAACATAATGTGTTGCGTGCATTATGGGCCCACAACACATGACGTTGCAGCATTATCAAAAGGAGAATGCCATCCCAAAAGAGCTGAGTAGCCGCCTCGTGCCATCCCCAGCAACCCTACCTGCCAACTGGAAACACATAAGAAGTCAGTGTTGCTGAGTGAGTTCTACTTTTTATACGTGGTAAAACACTTTCTATATGTAGTATATAAGAATACCCTTTTCTGTAAAATACTATACTGTACTGTATATGCGAGCACGCATCAACTGTATGAACAAATAACGTTCGTTCTTTGTACTATATGCCTTGTCTGTAAACTTTATCTTTATGTTTCACTTTCTGTATGGACCAGTGAGCGATACCCCAACTATATGCGTGATGGGAAACGGATGACGGGCCATCTATATCCCCCGAAGGGTCAACTGTATTCCCCCGAAAGGGCCTATATGTATCCCCCGAAGGGTCAACTGTATTCCCCCGAAAGGGCTATGTGTATCCCCCGAAGGGTCAACTGTATTCCCCCGAAAGGGGCTATGTGTATCCCCCGAAGGGTCAACTGTATTCCCCCGAAAGGGGCTATGTGTATCCCCCGAAGGGTCAACTGTATCCCTCGAAAGGGCTATGTGTACTGTGTACAAGGCCGACCCGATCATCCGGGGCACGCCACAAAGGTCCTTCCAATCTCAATTGATTGACCCTGTGTGCGTCAATGGGTAGCTAGCCCGCAACACAGTTGAGCTAACGACACATAGTCGTGTAACTCCTATAAGCTTGCAAGACTTGTTAACTTTTATTAATGTTCCTTCACTTTCTTTATTACTCTTTCATTGTACTGTACATAATACTTTCATTTCATCTATTAATGATAACATGTAAAACTGTGGAAAGATAAACATGCATCAAATCGAGGAACATCAGTATTTACAAATCTTCAGTCATTACTATCATATAAGGCTACATCATACTTAGCCTACATACATCATACATACTCTTCTCTCTACGTTCACATCAGCCCTATTTGGGCGATTGAACATACTCCAGTCGCATGGCCTCCATGCGACTGGGTCATGCGAATGGGCATACAGTCGTGCGGATGGACTTCTATCGTACGAATGAACCCTATGCGAATGGGCATCTATGCGACTGAACCCTCAGTCGTGCGTCTGTACTACTATGCGAATGGATCTATGCGACTGAACCCTCAGTCGCAGGGCCTGTCATGCGACTGAGACCCAATTGTACGATTGAACATCAGTCGTTCCTCAGTCGTGCGACTGGCCCTTCAGTCACATAACCCTAACTGGGCAGCGACTGAAGTTCATCACGAACAGTAGCCGCGACACTTGGCTGTAAAACTCTTCTAAACTCAATTCAAGCCCAGATTAACCCTCCCAAACCTTAGGGAATCATACTAGGACATCATACAAACATGTGTAAGTCCTAAATCATACTTTAAACACATTACCCAAGATTTCACCCAAATGGGTCAAACATACACTTTTATAAAACTAGGGTTTAGATGTGATCCAGCCCCAAAATCGTTTGAAAACATGTAAATGAGGGGTCCTAGAACTCATATTATCACGGAGAATATGAAGAGCTTCGATTTGAATAGCCTCTCGACAAATCTCGAGCCCGAATCACCCCGTTCTCTCTTTTCTTTCTCTGCTCTGTCGCTCTCTGCTCTTTCTCCCGACTAAAGTGTGTAGGTGTTGGGGAAAGAAGAGAGTTGCTCCTCTTTTATAGGTACAACTCAGTCGCCCGAAGTCCAGGGGCGACTGGACCTTCAGTCGCATGAACACCATGCGACTGGACCTCCAGTCACATGAGTTCCATGCGGTTGAACCCTCTGTCGTGCGATTGAACTCCAGTCGTACGGTTGAGCTTCAATCGTCCGAGCATCATGCGATTGAACCCCCAGTCGCATGAATTCCATGCGGCTGAGACTCAGTCGCATATCACTTCAAAAGTCAAACTTCCGGGTGTTACAAGTCCACCCCCCTTATTTAGGTTTCGTCCCCGAAACCTGTTATTCCTCGAACAATCGTAGGTAAAGCTGTCTCATTTCTTCTTCAGTTTCCCACGTTGATTCGGATCCCTTCCTGTGCCGCCACTGTACACGCACAAGGGGAACCACTTTATTTCTTAACCTCTTCTCTTTACGATCGACGATCGCCACTGGTTGCTCTACATAGTTGAGCCGTTCGTCTACTTCAATATCTTCTAGTGGAACGATCGGATCCTCATCGGCCAAACATTTTCTCAGATGAGATACGAGGAAGGTCGGGTGAATTCCACTTAACTCATCTGGTAGATCCAGCCTATAGGCCACCTCTCCTACTCGAGCAACAATTCGGAAAGGGCCTATATACCGCGGACTCAACTTACCCCGCTTCCGGAACCGAATGATTCCTTTCTAAGGTGAGACCTTTAACATAACCCGGTCTCCCACCTGGAACTCAATCGGTCTGCGTCGTTTGTCAGCATACGACTTCTGTCTGTCTTTGGCTGCCTTCATATAGGCTTTGATCCTTTCGAGCTTTTCAATCGTAGCCTCGATCACTTCGACGCTCCCCAATTTTTTCTGACCAATATCACCCCTAACAAACGGGTGTCCTGCATCTCCTGCTGTATAGCATCTCATAGGGTGGCATGCCAATACTGGCATGATAGCTGTTGTTGTACGAGAATTCAGCTAACGGTAGGTGGTCATCCCAACTTCCCCCGAAGTCAATAACACATGCCCGGAGCATGTCCTCCAAACTCTGAATGGTCCTTTCAGACTGACCATCAGTTTGAGGATGGTAAGCCGTGCTAATATGTAACCTCGTCCTCATAGCATCGTGGAATTTCTTCCAGAATTTGGATGTAAACCAGGTGTCGCGATCGGACACAATCGACACCGGCACACCATGACGAGTCACAATCTCTTTGATGAAAAGATCGGCCAACCTCTCAGATGAATATGTCTCGCGTATAGGGAGGAAGTGGGCACTCTTCTTCAGACGATCCATAATCACCCATATAGTATCATACCCTTTCGGAGTACGTGGCAGCTTTGTGATAAAGTCCATGGTGATGTGCTCCCACTTCCATTCCGGTATATCCAAGGGTTGAATCTTTCCATACGGCTTCTGGTGTTCAGCCTTCACGTGCAGACAAGTAAGGCATTTACTCACATACTCCACCACATCACGTTTCATACCCGGCCACCAATAATCTTTCTTCATGTCTTGGTACATTTTGGTAGCATCGGGATGAATGGAGTATCGAGTCTTGTGGGCTTCATCCATAATCTTCATTCGCAGATTCCCAAGACGAGGGATCCACATCCGCCCGAACCGTGTTCTAACACCCATTGTGTTTTCACCCAACTCCGCGACCAGACCTCTCATTCGTTCAGAGTTAAGATGTTCGTCTTTCGAAGCCTCATCTTGAAACTCCTTGACTTGCTTCATCATGTCAGAGGTCATGATCAATTGGTACGCCTTTACCCGAATTGGCTCGTCCTCTCTTTTCGGCTAAGGGCGTCCGCCACCACGTTGGCTTTGCCCGGATGGTAATGGATCTCACAATCATAGACTTTTATCAGCTCCAACCATCGCCTCTGCCTCATATTTAAATCTTTTTGCTCGAAGAAGTACTTCAAGCTCTTGTGGTCTGTGAAAATGGTGCACTTCGTTCCGTAGAGGTAGTGCCTCCAAATCTTTAACGCGAAGACCACAACTGCTAGCTCCAAGTCATGAGTAGGGTAATTAACCTCATGAACTTTCAGCTGTCGGGATGCATACGCTATAACTTTTCCCCTCTGCATTAACACGCACCCCAACCCCGAATAGGAAGCATCAGAATAAACCACCAAATCCTCACTTCCTTCGGGCAACGATAGAACAGGAGCTTGGGTCAACCTCGTCTTTAATTCCTCAAACGCCTTCTCTTGAGCTTGACCCCATTCAAACTTCACATCCTTCCGGGTCAACTTGGTCAGTGGAGAAGCAATCTTGGAGAAGTCTTGGATGAACCTTCTGTAATAGCCCGCCAGACCCAAGAAACTACGGATCTCGGATGGCGTCTTTGGAGACTTCCATTGCATTACTGCTTCCACCTTTGCCGGATCGACCATAATTCCCTCCGGATTAACCACGTGACCCAGAAATTGAACCTCGCGCAACCAGAATGCGCACTTGGAGAATTTGGCGTACAATTTCTCCCTTCTCAACGTTTCTAGTACTTCTCGAATGTGACCGGCATGCTCCGTTTCGCTCCTCGAATAAATCAGGATATCGTCAATAAATACAATCACTGATTTGTCCAACATCGGCCGACACACCCTGTTCATCAGGTCCATAAAAGCAGCTGGCGCATTGGTCAAACCAAAAGACATGACAAGGAACTCATAGTGACCGTAGCGCGTACGAAAAGCTGTTTTAAGGATGTCTTGCTCTTTCACTTTCAGTTGATGGTAGCCCGATCGAAGATCTATCATTGAGAACCAACTGGCACCCTGAAGTTGATCAAACAAGTCGTCGATCCTCGGCAAGGGGTATCTGTTCTTTACCGTCAACTTATTCAGCTCGTGGTAGTCGATGCACATCCTCATACTACCATCTTTCTTCTTTACAAACAGGACTGGAGCACCCCAAGGTGAGATACTCGATCTAATAAACCCCTTATCCAGCAAGGCCCCGATCCCGGGCACCTCACAGTTGGTCATTCATTGCATTTAACATACATAATTTACTATAATTTATTTAAACCATGCAGCGGAAACTCTGAGATAAGCTTTCATTTTACTATAAACACTTTTGCCATTTAATACAACGTACGTCAATTACAAAACATCTGATGTTGCATTACATCAAAAAAGCATTATACAAAAGATTTCATCATTTCTAATTACATCTTTACAATGCCTAACTGTTGCTATGATTGTTACTGAAGCATATGAAACCAAGGATTTCTTAAGTAATCTCGTTTATGTGAATCCTCAACAATCATAGGGACATATACAGTGACCTCTAGTATAAAAACATAAAAAATTTTCATCATAAAGGAGATTTCTTAAATAATCCTGTTTATCAGGATTCTCAAGAAATCTCGCACTTGCAAGCAACATAATGTGTTGCGTGCATTATGGGCCCACGACACATGACGTTACAGCATTATCAAAAGGAGAATGCCATCCCAAAAGAGCTGAGTAGCCGCCTCGTGCCATCCCCAGCAACCCTACCTGCCAACTGGAAACACATAAGAAGTCAGCGTTGCTGAGTGAGTTCTAGTTTTTATACGTGGTAAAACACTTTCTATATGTAGTATATAAGAATACCCTTTTCTGTAAAATACTATACTGTACTGTATATGCGAGCACGCATCAACTGTATGAACAAATAACGTTCGTTCTTTGTACTATATGCCTTGTCTGTAAACTTTATCTTTATGTTTCACTTTCTGTATGGACCAGTGAGCGATACCCCAACTATATGCGCGATGGGAAACGGATGACGGGCCATCTATATCCCCAGAAGGGTCAACTGTATTCCCCCGAAAGGGGCTATGTGTATCCCCCGAAGGGTCAACTGTATTCCCCCGAAAGGGCTATGTGTATCCCCCGAAGGGTCAACTGTATTCCCCCGAAAGGGGCTATGTGTATCCCCCGAAAGGTCAACTGAATTCCCCCGAAAGGGGCTATGTGTATCCCCCGAAGGGTCAACTGTATCCCTCGAAAGGGCTATGTGTACTGTGTACAAGGCCGACCCGATCATCCGGGGCACGCCACAAAGGTCCTGCCAATCTCAATTGATTGACCCTGTGTGCGTCAATGGGTAGCTAGCCCGCAACACAGTTGAGCTAACGACACATAGTCGTGTAACTCCTATAAGCTTGCAAGACTTGTTAACTTTTATTAATGTTCCTTCACTTTCTTTATTACTCTTTCACTGTACTGTACATAATACTTTCATTTCATCTATTAATGATAACATGTAAAACTGTGGAAAGATAAACATGCATCAAATCGAGGAACATCAGTATTTACAAATCTTCAGTCATTACTATCATATAAGGCTACATCATACTTAGCCTACATACATCATACATACTCTTCTCTCCACGTTCACATCAGCCTTATTTGGGCGATTGAACATACTCCAGTCGCATGGCCTCCATGCGACTGGGTCATGCGAATGGGCATACAGTCGTGCGGATGGACTTCTATCGTACGAATGAACCCTATGCGAATGGGCATCTATGCGACTGAACCCTCAGTCGTGCGTCTGTACTACTATGTGAATGGATCTATGCGACTGAACCCTCAGTCGCAGGGCCTGTCATGCGACTGAGACCCAATCGTACGATTGAACATCAGTCGTCCTCAGTCGTGCGACTGGCCCTTCAGTCGTATAACCCTAACTGGGCAGCGACTGAAGTTCATCACGAACAGCAGCCGCGACACTTGGCTGTAAAACTCTTCTAAACTCAATTCAAGCCCAGATTAACCCTCCCAAACCTTAGGGAATCATACTAGGACATCATACAAACATGTGTAAGTCCTAAATCATACTTTAAACACATTACCCAAGATTTCACCCAAATGGGTCAAACATACACTTTTACAAAACTAGGGTTTAGATGTGATCCAGCCCCAAAATCGTTTGAAAACATGTAAATGAGGGGTCCTAGAACTCACATTATCACGGAGAATATGAAGAGCTTCGATTTGAATAGCCTCTCGACAAATCTCAAGCCCGAATCACCCCGTTCTCTCTTTTCTTTCTCTGCTCTGTCGCTCTCTGCTCTTTCTCCCGACTAAAGTGTGTAGGTGTTGGGGAAAGAAGAGAGTTGCTCCTCTTTTATAGGTACAACTCAGTCGCCCGAAGTCCAGGGGCGACTGGACCTTCAGTCGCATGAACACCATGCGACTGGACCTCCAGTCGCATGAGTTCCATGCGGTTGAACCCTCTGTCGTGCGATTGAACTCCAGTCGTACGGTTGAGCTTCAATCGTCCGAGCATCATGCGATTGAACCCCCAGTCTTATGAATTCCATGCGGCTGAGACTCAGTCGCATATCACTTCAAAAGTCAAACTTCCGGGTGTTACATCCTTTTTAGCAGCCTCAAGATAAGACAAAGGTTCACCTTCTTGTGCCAACATTAATTCCTCATGATCAAGTTCTATCTCAACCAATCCTTGTAATACATAATCATTTAACCTTACGGCAAGACTGAAGACCTTGCTGATCTTCTCAACGCATTGCCTGCAATATCAGTCTCTTGAGTCACTTGAGTCGTGGTTTGGTGCTGAATTGATGTTTCATTTTCATCATCATCATAGAGAACACCCTTTCCACTGAAAACCGAACTTGAACTTTCTTCACTTGGTCCTCCATACACATAAAAACTTGAATCCAGTATAGCACTGTCCTCCCTACCTCTACATTCGACCTCTTGAGTATTCCATTCCCATCTTCTTTCCTCCTCGAATACAATATCACGGCTGACAACTATTCTTTCATTCTTAACATCATACATCCGATATCCTTTAGTACCATCCTCTACTCCAAGATAAACCATAGGTGCACTTCTATCTTCAAGTTTTTGTAGGTGTGGTTTAACTGTCTTAACGTGACCCACACATCCAAAAACCTTAAGATGTTGTACATTTGGTTTTCTCCCCTTCAATTTCTCATAAGGGGTAATCGAGTTTAAGGCCTTTGTACTTATACGGTTAATTATGTACACAGCATGCCTTACACCTTCAGCCCAGAAATGTTATGGTAGCTTCATAGTTTTCATTAAACTTCTTGTCATGTTTAGCACTGTTCGATTCTTCCTCTCAACGGTGTCATTATGTTGTGGTGTGTATGGAGTGGTTAACTGCCTTGAGATGCCATGTTCTTCACAATATTGCATGAATTCCTTTGATGTGAACTCACCACCTCGATCTGATCTCAAGCACTTTATCAAGCTGCTCAGATCCTTTTCTACTCTTGCCTTAAAGATCTTGAACTGTTCAAGTGCTTGATCCTTAGTTTTAAGTAGGTACACCCACATATATCGAGTGCAATCATCTACTACTAACATAAAATACCTATTACCAGCTTTAGTCTCTGGTGAAATAGGTCCGCATAGGTCTACATATATCAGCTCAAGAGGTAATGAGGCTCTATATATGGATTTTGATAGAAAGGAAGCTCTTGTTTGCTTAGCAGCCAAACATACATCACACACCTACTTCGGCTTTGATATGGCTGGTACTCCTTTGATCAGGCCTTTTGAGGTCATATCTTTCAAGACCTCAAAGTTCACATGGCCTAGTCGAGTGTGCCATCGCCAAGCTTCATCATCCAGGTCCATTTCTTTACTTGACAGAAAGCTATGAGGTGCACCGGTCTTCAAGCTTATCTTGTACAGTCTGTTTGGGGATCGTTCAACTTTCATTAGGAGGCCACCATTCTTCTCATGTAGCTACAAGAATTGCTCCTTCATTCTTATTTCGCACCCCCCTTCAGTCAACTGTCCTAGACTAAGTATGTTACTACATAATTGTGGAATGTAGTATACCTCAGTTAGGATTCTTTGCTCACCATTTTTACATTGTAGCACAACCGAGCCTCTTCCTTCAATGCTCACTGTTGAGCCATCATCGAATCTAATCCTCCCCGCAATCCTTTTGTCAAGAATCGAGAATGCTTCCGAATTACCCGTCATGTGGTTGGAAGCTCCGTTATCCAGATACCACATGCCTTCATTATTATCATCGGCATCATACTTAGATGGAATTAGATTGGCTTCATTCAAAAATATTTCATTCGTATCTTGCCTTGCCATTAATAAGGCAGGCTCATCATCCTCAACTTCTTGAGTGAGATTTACCTCAGCCTCCTTCTTCTTGGTCGGACACTCAGACGCGTAATGTCCATACTCTTCACATTTGAAGCACTTAATTCGCGACTTGTCTTTCTTTTGATGTGCCCCACGGTTCTGTTTACTTTCACGATCCGATGTTTTCCCCTTCTGATTGGAGCGCCATTTCGTCTTTACATCCCGGCTACAATCACTCTTTTTCTTATACTCCGAGTTTCTTTTCTTTGCTTGCCACTCGAAGTAAGTAAGAAGAAGTTGGTCATCCTTGGTTAAACCAGGCTTCGTTTTAGAATTGGTCCTTTCTTCGAATGCCTTCAAACGGCCAATAGCTTCTTGATATGGCATTATGTCAATATCAAGAAACTGTTCAATGGAGGCCACCATCTGAATAAATCTTTCCGGGACCTCGAAGTTGAAGAAGATTAGTACAAATGAAAATGAAAGTGAATGAATGTTACATCACAACTTCACCTCTATATACTACTATTATGAGTTCTAACAAACTATAACGAACTGTTAACAAACTATTAACAAACACTTAAACTCATATTTGGAATTAAACCATCAGATTATAGTTCAACTTATAGAATTTAAATTGGCTATCATAAACTAATTTTAAGGATTTTCTATCATATTTTTTCAATTTAACTTAAAAGAAATTAGATTAAATTACAATGCTTTGCAAGTTAAAAAAAAAAATAATGTCAACAAACTTGTTTACGGCCGCATACGAAAGTCGTAATAGCTAATAATAAAGATCTCATTCTACACTCATTTAAATTCAATACTTCTAGGTCAACTATTTGGTAGCACTAAAATAGGAGAAAGCTATGTGAAAAGAAAATTTGTGTATGAAGTATGCAGTTTTTTACTCATAAAATGTTAAGCCATAGTTTAAAAAATCATTATCTAGACAAAAACCTACATCAAATACCAAGTAACTGAAATTACTTACTCCAGATACCTACTAATGAAAAGTTCTTGTGATCTTAGAATGATGAAATCAAGCTTCAAGAATGATATGCACCTTGAATGAGTGATCATTTCTTCTTGAATTTATTTCCACACACTTCACTCATAACATAATAATACTTCTAGTTTTTCTATTAAAAACCGATTGTAAGTGAAGGAAATAATTATGCAGTGGTTCATTTGATATAGAAATTCACAAACGCTCGATCTTCAAGTTCATTTGTCTAGATTTTGGATACGAGAGCCAATTTGTACTATTAACCCCCAGATTTACAGTTTATGAAATTTTAATCCAATATTCACAATAAATAAATTAAACATTTGCCTAAACATCAAGATATAATTTTTTTTATTCTTATCTTATAGAGTATAGTCTTTCTAATATTTTACATCAACGGTATGGATGTTACATAGTAACATATATAGAGAAGAATAGAACTAAAAAAAATATGATCAAGCGAGAAAAATATGAAACTTAAAAGATTTAAAAAAACATGTAAGCTTATAAGTGCAATATAACAAAACGAATATAACATTTTATGATTTTTCATGAAATTATACAAGTTCAATTTTTTCCGACAAAGAGTATCTAGTATTCTTATTTTATACTAAACTTTTTTTATAATTATACTATATATTGAAAACCAACCATTGCTAGAGTGAGATTTATACTTTTGGAATCTGGTCACAACATTTTTTGTTTTTTTTAGCAACTTTTAATTTTAAATATTTAATTTTAGTTTATTCAGAGCCTATTTGGCAGCATCTGATTGAATAAGTGCTAAAACAGTAAAAGGTTTGAACCAGTAAAAAGTCTGAACCAATAAGTGCTGAACCAGTTTAAGTCTGTTTGGTTGGACATCTGAATAACTGTATAAAATGACTATTTTACCCCTTTAACTATTTTAACTACCATACCAATAGATCTGCAAATCATCACAACTAAACACCTAAAATACATTCAAACAACAAACAATAAACAATTACAATCAGCAGCAGCAAATCATCATAAACAATAAACAATTACAATCAGCAGCAGCAAAACAATTACACCCAAAATACATTCAAACAACAAACAATAAACAATTAATCAGCAGCAGCAAATCATCACAAGAATCTATCAATTACAATCCATAAACCACCAATGTACTGCAAATCATCACAAGTAAACACATTCAAACACCCTTGGCACCAGCATAGATCTGCAAATCATCACAACTAAACACCCAAAATCACGCCATTTAACCCAAAATCACAAGTAAGCACCCAAAATCATCACAATCAGCAGCAGCATATCCAAAATGTTCACAATCAGCAGCAGTAAACAACAAACAATAAACATTTAACAACAAACCTCATCTAGTTGCAAAGGTTAGAGGATTACTAATTGTTGGATCATTATCGATCCAGCAATAATCCGAACCTTAACGGGTCTGACAGATCGAGGGGGCGACGATTGGAGGGGCGACGACTTGAGCAGGGGCGATTGGAGGGGCGGCGATTGGAGGGGGCGGCGAAGCGGGCGGCGACTTGTAAGGGCCACGACTTGGAGGGGCGGCGACTTGGAGAGGGGCGACTTGGAGGGGCCGCGACTTGGGGGGGCGGCGACTTGGAGGGGCCACGACTTGGGGGGGCAGTGACTTGGAGGGGCGGCGATTGGAGTCGATAGATCGATTGGGGGAGATCGATGGGGGAGGTCAATGGCTGTGTTTTGGGTCAGAGGTTGGTATGCATCTGACCTAATAAGATGATAATCAGAGGTGGAATAAGAGATTAAGAGGTTGTGTTAATAAGGGGCTGTTAAACCAAATAACATGGTCTGACCGGGTCAGACATCAACATCTGACCCGTGTCAATAAGAGACAAATAAACACAGCCTCAATGTCATATTATACTTTATATTTAATTATACAGATTATTGCAAGTAAATAAATTTATTAGTATATAGTTATATAGTTTAAAAATGCAAAGGACGAATAGAATTTTTAAAAAATTTGACACAGACGTTTGTTCAGTCATAAAATTTTAAGGGGCCTGCTAAAGGGACGCCCTCCAGGATATCTGGACGCCCTGCTTACGGGCCGTAAGGCCCTTCACGGGCCGTATGGTCTGTCGCAAGTCAAATCGGTCATTCAGAAACGTAATTCAAAAATGTAGCGGCCCGTGAATATGATCACGGTCGTGTTTATTTACGGCCCGTGAATTTCTTCACGGCCCGTATGGAATTCGTCTTACGGGCCGTGAACTTACTTACGGGTCCTAGTTTCACTTTTAATAATTTGACGAGATATATTATTCCTCGTTTTTCGTGTAATTTTGTATTTATTACGTTATTTGATATGACGTAATATTCCTCGATAGTCGTGTAAATTTGTATTTATTACATTATTTGATATGACGTAATATTCCTCGATATTCGTGTTAATTATGTGACGAGATGCAATATTCCATTTCAACTACTATATAAACGTTAGTTTATAAATTCATTTCATAATTCAACGATATAAATTCATTTCATTTCAACTACTAAATAAACGCAATATTCCATTTCAAGTACTATATAAACGTTAATATCTAACGTTACGATGTCTTTCTGGGATAGCAACTATTTATTCGGTTCGGAATCTAACTATTACCCTCAGGAGGGTTACGGTTATTACGATGAGGCTGCTTCAAACTATCTAGGACATTTCGCGTCCAATTACGGCGGGAATGACGGCGGCGATGACGGGGGTGATAACGGTGGCGATAGCAGCGGGGATAATGACGGTTCTGGTTCCGGTAAAAAGGGTTTATACGACACGAATCAGGTTATAAGATATATCATATTTAATTTTACTTTCATTTTACTATCATTTAGTAATAACTAACTAAAAATATTAAATTGATTAGGTTTTCTCATCTCGTGAAGAATTAGGTGATTGGGCAACTAACGTTGGGCGAGATAATGGGTTCGTTATTGTCACCAAACGTTCAAAAAGAAATTCGAATGGTTTGGTGGTTAAAATTTGGTTGAAATGCGATCGGGGTGGTGTATATAAGGGAGCATCCACTCTAAGAAAAAGTGGCACGAAAAAAACAAACTGTCAATTTGAATTGCAGGGTAAGTACCAGATGCAGAGAGATGGGTGGATTATAGTTGTTGTGGATGATACTCATAACCATGAACCTGCTGAACACCTGGAAGGACATGCATACGCAATGAGGCTCACCGAAAATGAGCTTTCTACTGTAAAGAATCTGACTGAGCAAAATATTGACCCTCGAAACATTCTAGGCACGTTGAGGGAACAAAATCCCAATAACGTGTCTGGGTTACGAACCGTATATAATGCTCGGGCAAAAATAAAAAAGTCCACCAGAATTGGTGAAACCCCAATGCAGGTTTTTTTTCTATACTACAACAACATCAATATATTTACACCCCTCACATTGAGGAACCGACAAATACCGTCGACGGGGTTTTTTTTATACATCCCACATCTCACACATTATGGCGTGCTTACCCACACGTGCTGATGATTGACACAACATACAAAACTAACTTGTATAAAATGCCTTTTGTTCAAATGGTTGGTGTGACATCCACCCTGAAATCTTTTTCTGTTGCTCACGCATTCATTGATTATGAGCGTGAAGCCAACTTCAGATGGGTGTTAGAGCAACTAAAAGCAACGCTGGAAGATAAGTGTATGGAGCCCCGTGTTATACTAACCGACCGAGACCTCGCTCTGATGAATGCGTCAGAAGAAGTTTTTCCGAGTGCTGTTCGATTACTTTGCAGATGGCATATTTCGGAAAATATTGCTAAACATTGTAAGGCGAGTTTTTCAAATGAAGAGTGGGGTGCTTTTCAGCATGTGTGGTCGGTACTTATTAACTCTGAAACGGAGGACATATACGCTTATAATTACGACCGGCTTTATCGCAGATTGGTGTCCAACCATTCAAGTAAGTTTTCTAGTGTTATTCTTAAAAATATATGTATATTTACATAAAAATAAGTATATTTTTTAATAGGAGTGCTGATGTACCTCAAAAATAACTGGTTGGACCCCTACAAAGAGAGATTTGTGTCGGCGTGGATAAATAGAAGTTATAACTTCGGTCAGCACACAACGAACCGAGTTGAGAGCCAACATTCGTTGTTGAAAAGTTACCTGAAAGCAACCAATAGCACCCTGGATAGATTTATTCCTTTCATTAATAATATCTTAGCTACCCAGGAAATTGCTATAAAAGAAAGTTTTACCAAAAGCAAAATCATGCTTATGGTGCAACATAATCATGAAGTGCTTAAATTGCTGCGAGGTAACGTTTCTATTGCGGCTTTGGATATGTTAGTCGGTGATATTAACAGGATAAATCATCTAATTACATCCAAAGAATCATGTGGCTGCCATCTTTTTACCAGCTTTGGTCTTCCGTGTGCTTGTAAATTAAACAATTACTTTCAAACAGGTGAATGTTCTTTTACGTTTTTTATTTTTTCATGAAAACTTTTATTATATTTTATTTAATATATTATTTTATAGGTCAATGTATCCCGCTCGATGCCATTGATGTTTTTTGGAGGAAGCTAGATTTTTCACCCGCGTATATTGTACGGGAGGTTCAAGTAGATGTACATAAAGAGATGGAGATGGTGACAAAACATTTACTTGTCCAACCCGAAAATGTGAAAAGATCTTTGATTAATATTTTCAAATCTTTTGTTACTCCTTCAAAAACGGATAAAAAACCTCCAAAAGTCCAAACAAATACACGGGGTCGTCCAAAAAAAGATAAGCAAAAAGAAACAATATTAGACGCCCCCAGACATAGTTCATATGTTCAACCGAGAAAAAATTTTGAAGGTCCGCCAACATATTCAAGTTCGGTGGTGAAGTCAAAACAAGGGCCTTTGCAGCGCAGTCAATCCATGTCTTCAAAATCAAGAGCCAAAGATGGATTATCTCAATAGAGTTTCAAGTTTTCATATATCCCGGGCGACGAAGATAAAAACAATTTTTTCCGGTTTAACCGCTGGATTCCATCATTCTTTTTCCCGTATATTTCAGGTGCGGATGATGTTTTAGCGGACGGCAATTGTGGTTTTCGTGCTATAGCACTCGCACTGGGATATGGTGAAAATCACTGGCGTTTTATACGTACGGAACTTATATCTGAGTTGGATGAAAACAGACATAGGTACGCTGCGATGTTTCCTGATATAAACGAAATAAGAGAATCATTAAACTGGAACGGGTTAGGTGCGGCTCCACACAAAAATTGGATGACAGTGTCACCTGCTACAATCCTTATTGCTAACAGGTTTCGAGTGGTTATAATTTTTATATCGATCGGCAACTCCGCTACTTTTTTCCCGTTCTGGTTATCTCCTCGTGATATCAGTGAACATCATATAATTTCAATTGCTTATGTTCAAGATTGCCATTTCATTAGAATTCGATTAGTGGGTGACTATCCAATGCCTGTTCCGAGCAAATATTGGCATTTGTACAAAACAGAAAACGCCAATGATTGGGAGGCTATATACGGAAGTCGAATTCAAAAATATCTTGAACTAAGGCCCGTAGACCCGGTTGAACATGTAGATTTAGTATAGTTTACACATTTATCAATTACTTCAATTCTTTATTTATTCAATTCTTTATTGTTGTTGAATTGTAAACATGTAATCAATTCTTTCGTTTTCTAAAGAAAAATGCAATAAGAAGATTATCGAATTTTTCTTCAACCTTTGAATTTTGTTTATATGACCTGGGCATTTGGTTAGCAGGATGTTAATGATATGAGATGCATAATATTTGTTGAGATTCAAGTATGTTTTCAGTGCAACTTTTCCGACTGAGATTCAAGTATGTTTATATAATTGCAGAGCCTGGCGTCGGATTTTCTGAAGGATTATATATTTCTTTCTGTGGGACGAGTAGGTTCAAGTACTGATTTTATTCAACCTTTGAATTTTGTTTATATGACCTGGGCATTTGCTTAGCAGGATGTTAATGATATGAGATGCATAATATTTGTTGAGATTCAAGTATGTTTTCAGTGCAACTTTTCCGACTGAGATTCAAGTATGTTTATATAATTGCAGAGCCTGGCGTCGGATTTTCTGAAGGATTATATATTTCTTTCTGTGGGACGAGTAGGTTCAAGTACTGATTCTGTTATCCAAAAGGTTGATTTAATATTATTCGTACAAACCACTTCCTCCACAAGCACAACCAATTGTAAACATATAATTAAACATTTAAACGTCATCCAAAATAACTCATAATATATAAACATAATTTTTCAATTTTTTTACATGAAAGGTAAATAAAATAATAAAATCCTACTATCTATACGTCATGACCACCACCAGCATCACCAACACCAGCACCCGCATCCTCCGCATCACCACCCCCAGCAGCCTCCTCGTCATCACCCGCAGGTCGTCTGACAAACGGAGGCAACTCCGGCCGAGGGGGAAGGTCGATACCCGCGCTAGCAGCAAAAATGACGTACGCATCCGCCATCCATACTAGCAAGGCGTGGTCCTGGCGCTGCAAATGTAGTGACTCCGCCATAAACTCCCCCGTCGGCGGAATCTGCCGAATGATGGTCCTGGGAACAGGCGGTGGCGGTGGGACGGGTGGTCCGGCGTGTGGCTGGGGCTGCGGCTGCTGCTGCGGCGCCGGCTGCTCCTCCTCCTCACCAACGTCCGGCACCGGCTGCCAGACGGTCCGACCACCATCAGTGGACCATCGGAGGTCGTCGCCAAATTTGGCGGCAATCCCCATGGCCATGACGGTCTGTCGACCCAAAATCCGAGGCGGCGTGTCCGTAGTCTGCCTCGCAATTAAGGCGTCCGTAAACAACCCTAAGCGCGAGGCAATGACGGTGATGTACGAGCCGCAAACAATCGGGCTATCCATCTGCAAAACAATCAAACAATAGGCATAATTATGAATCGCAGTGAGCTAGATTCACCCGTCTGGGTGAAAGCAAGGCCCTCAAAAAAAATAAGTCAAGGAGCGACACCTGCTCCATGCTCTGGTCTCTGCCGGCAATGGTGCCGGCAATGCACCGGTGTAGATACCGGTGCAAAGGATCCCTAATAGAGGTCGCCCTAATGGCGCCCTCCCACGGCTAGTCGGAAATGGTCGGCCACCATCCGACCAAAGGAGCCGGCTCCGACTGGACCTCGTCAGAATATAAACGAGGATCCTCCGTCTCCTCGTGGGTGTAAAACCCAAGAGTCACCGCCCACTGAGCGAGGGTGAACTCGTACCTACCGGTCCCCAGCATAAATCGAACCGCTATGTGCTGGCGGGGGTCCTGATCCTCAAAGGCGGGAGTGAACAGAAACGTACACAAAAACTGCAACGTCAGCTCCCGGTAGCCCCTCCTCGATCCCAAATCAAACATCAGCCTCCACGGCGTCTCTCCGTCCAGCCCGATGATATCCTGGGCACGTGCTATGTCTCCGACCTCCTCCAGCACGTCCCAGTCGATGGTGCGTGTCCCCTTCAGGGGACGTCCAATCAGCTTCCATAGCTTTTGCCGTGGCTGGGTCTCCCTCGAAAAACGAAGATCAGGGTGTGGGTCCAGAAAGTCACCCTGACCCTCGGGCTCAGCCTCCGGACGTGTACGTTTGCGGGGCGGCATAATCTGCAAAAAAAAAATAATAAATTCACCAGAAAAAAAAGGGTTACGGCCCGTGAAGATCCCTCACGGCCCGTAACCCACTGAAATTTCAAAGGGTTACGGCCCGTAAAGGTGGGTCACGGCCCGTAACCCTTTGAAAATTCAAAAGGTTACGGCCCGTGACGACCCTTCACGGCCCGTAACCCCCAAAACATTTCAATTTTCCAGTTTTTTTAAATATAATTTTAATATATTTAAACGAAAAATACACAAAAATAAAATACGGATTTGAATACGTACCGTATTAAGGAGTCGGATGTATGAAAATGATGAAAATACGGAGGTCGTGACGGAGTAAATCGTATGTGTGTTTTGGGGGCGTAAATGAACAAATGGGCCGTGAGGTCCTATATATTATCGGACCTCACGGTCGTGAAGGTTCTCACGGCCCGTTACCAATTTATCATACGGCCCGTGACTGTTGTCACGGCCCGTTACGCTTTGTAGTTTTTAAAAACAGACCGTTTACACTACACGGCCGTATGGGGACATCGTCACGGCCCGTAAAGACCCTCACGGGCCGTATAAAACTTTTTTAAGTCTATAAATTCAGCCGCTTGACACAAACAATTCACACAAATTTACTCAATACCCAAAACATGAGTGCTACAAGTGATCAAAATCCGTGGACGGATGAAGAGGAGGTGACTTTAGTAAGATCTTGTATCGAAAATTCAGGTACTATCCCGCCAAATTCAATATTTTGGAACCGGGTTTCAACTCGTTTTCATCAAATTCTCGAACGTGAAGAATATCGCACCACTCGTGAACTTAGCAACAAGTGGTCTGACTTGAGAAGGAAGGTCACGACATTTCACCAGCTCTACAAAGACGTTTACAACAATCGAAATATGTTATGGAATGATACGGATATTATGACAAGAACTCAAGAAAGATATCGGGAGAAATTTGGAATTTCCTTCAACCATTTTGCGGCTTGGATCTTTTATAAAGATCAAGAAGATTAAAAATTATGTGTTTTATTTTTGTGTGATAATAACGGTTTATCGTTTTTGAAAAAGTGTACTAATAAACGTTTATGTTTTAATAATATATTTCATTACTGTTCTACATTACACGTCTAGAATACAGTTCGTCTGCCATAAATCTTCGGAATCTAAAGCAAGCATCCTGTAAGCTAACCTCTTGCCACTCTAAAGATCTATTTTGAACCAACCTACGCAATAACATACAAATTACAACTCCCGAATCTCGACCAATATGACCGGCGTTAGGGGGTCAAACGGTTTCACCCGATACCACCAGTTCTTCGATTTCTTCTTGTCCGGAGTGCTGCCAATATTGTATACGTGACAGAAAATGTAAAAAGTACGATTCGAATTGTACGAAAATCGTTCGCGCATTACGATGAATGCACCATGAATCATCACACGTATTTGGTCGGCATTCGTATGGAGAATATATACGAACTTGTAGTGAGTCCATAGAAATCTTAAAAAGATACCAATTTTCTTCGTCATCAGTCATTGGTACGTAAACCTACAAAACAATTTAATTCACGGTTATAAATTTATGATTTTTATTGTAAAACATGAAAACAGTATTACCGTATCAACTTCCCATAACGCGGGATATAGACAGTCACTCCCGTCTCCATATTCGTTACCATTAACGGACCCCGAGTATATTAAGTTAAACCACTCAAATGGGAGAATCGTCCAACGATCACTACCCGGCAACTCTTCAGTTCTACGTATTTCTTCGTATCTCCATATTGTGAGTCTATTTGTCCACGCCCGAACATGCTATAAAACAACAACTTTTTAATTGTTAGAATTTTAAAATAAAATAAAATATATAAAAAAACTTTAAATCATACCTCTGTACCTAAAGACACGTTTCCGAGGAATTCACGCCAAAATTGTAACGGAATATCGGAATGACCCATGTAATACACTCTACATGTTTGGGAGTCACCGTTACGTATCAAGTGAATAATATTCTGAGACCAGTTCCTCCCGTTCTGCCAATTATGGTTATCTATTGGATCAGGAATACTTTCCACAATATCTCGTGAGTTTGAAGATGACTCATTTTGACGTCTTCTCCTACCTCCACGAGAAGACATTTTAACTGTTTCGTTTGTCACTAACCATATAAAAAGTCATATATATAACGGTTTATATAGAATCTTAAATCGAATCAAGGAATAATACGTCGCGTCACATAATTATAAAATTTAAAAGTGCACGCAAAACGAGGAAAGTAAATTCTCAGAAGGACAATTACGGCCCGTGAAGGACCTCACGGGCCGTTATGTAGGTAGTTAACGGGCCGTGTGGGAGGTCGTTTACGGGCCGTTTGTTCCTACACGGGCCGTGATTAAATGCAGTTGAGAGAATTAAAGTTCGAACCCGTCACGGCCCGTAAGGACCTTCACGGGCCGTGAAGAAAGTCAAAGGGCGTTTCTTTAACACCTGACAGGGTGTCTGATTAGTTGGAGCCAATTTTAATGGTGAATGATGATGTCGAACAGGTGGATATAAATGATTGAGAAACAAGAATATTATATATTTTCAAATAAAGTGAATAACATACTTTAATAAAAAAATATTAACACGCGTCAGTCATCAACCACATTTGGTTCCACCATTAAAGCTTTGGTAGATTTGAACGTTATGCTTTCTTTTTGCTCTTGTATAATATAAATCAACAATTAGGATATGTTTATTTTTATTGATAAAAACACCATGAGAAACATTCGGATGTTTACACCACCACGAAGAGAAAGTAACTCTGTAATACACACATTGATGCCACTGAACCAGAAATTTATCATAGGATTTTTTTAATTATTAGCATTTTGAATTCTACACACTTTTAGAGAAAGGAAGACTTTAAGTTGGTTAGTAAAATGTTTTGAAAAGAATCTATTGTTGCCCAACACACACAACCAACCACGGTTGTTGAGAATCTGATTTAAATAAACCGAATGATTTGATAGTCGTAAATAATATTTTCAGATTAAAATTATTCGGGGTTCAATTTAAACTTTCAGTCAGATAAAACTCAGAAATTTAAGAACGATATATGAATCTATCGAGAGAGTTTCTTGAACCAAAAAAAGAAAAGTGTCGACCAAGTTTAAAAATCGTATTTTTACAGGGATGGTGCCAACTACCAAAGGTAGTTTTTATGTTTTAAAATCGTATTTTTAGAAATCAAGTTTCACATGCGAAACTTCAAGAAAATCAAATTTTTATCGACCCTAGCCAGGGACTCTGCCCCTTAGACACTGTCATGTGAAGTCACTGGATCGGTAAACATCCGAGCACGTTCTTGACGGAAGGTGATAAACCAAAAGACAAACAATAACACGAACAATAATCGAACGATTTCATTGATAAAACATAACGATTTTAAGCTCGTTACAACTTAAGAATTACAACTTTTGGCAAGGGGAGATCGAGCATGATCTCCCCTATCATCCGGCAGCACCTGGGCGCCGGGCACACTCTCTCAAACCCTTAGGTTTCTACACATTGAAACTGATATATATAGGCCTCGGCCCATATTAGATGCGACTGGGCCCATTCGTGCGATTGGACCATGCGTATGGTTCAATCGTACGACTGGACCATTCTTATGGTTCAGTCTTACGAATGCCCCAATCGCATCTCTCAGTCGCACGACTGGTCCATTAGCATGGCTCAGTCGTACGACTGAGTCTCATTCGCATATGCTCCTGCGAATGACCCAGTTTTATGTGTTTACAAGGTGTATAACATTAAGCCTAGACTATTCGTCAAGCGACGGACACACTATATATGACTATATATGCTCCAACATGTCAGGGACTGCTACCCCTTGGACCCCGTTCCTAGGGGCACTACCCCTGGACTCCCGCCAAGGGAGCGTTGCCCTCTTGGAAACTCAATGCTAAAGGGCTTCGCCCCTAAGGATTTTTTAATATCGAAGATCACAATAAACTCAAACAAACGTGTACTCCACACTTCCCGACTTGTTTGATTGATATCGTGATCACTTTGGTCGATTAGTCAATCCAATTATACGAAAAAAAATTAACATTGTTCAATTAAGATATTTTGTTCGACTTTGTGCTCAGATTTTGTGGACGTAGAAGGCTGGATGAAATGATGGTGAGAAGATGGTTATGGGGAAGAAATGGGATGAGAATTCTTTTGGTAATCTTCAAACGTGTTAATGAAATGTTTTGCAGCTTCTCACACCGTGAAATATAAACCTTTAGTGAAACGTGTTGTATGTAAGAAAAACAAAACACGCACGTAGTTGATAGCATTCAAAACTTTATATAAAAAATAAAACCGTCACAAATCATGTGTTGCAACGAAATCATTGATAATATTTTGAACTTTATACAAAAAAGAAATTTTAATAAAATTTACATCAAGATGATAAAAATAAACATGTACAACCTGAAAAAATTAAATAGTTAAAAAATGTTAGATGAAAACAACTTCGAACAAATTTGGATTTATAAAATCTAACAATTGTGATTTTTCGTAATTTCTCTCTCGAGGCAATTTACTTTTTTTCTATATGTGAAATTCCTAAACATCTTAAACAAAAATAATATTCGTAATAAAGTTATTGATTTTATGGTTTATTAAAGATATAACGATATACTTGTAGCATTATATAACTAAAAAAATGAATAACTTGATAAAATTCAATGATGAATTTTCACATTTTTACTCTTGAAGCGACTTACTTCTTTTTCGTTCTGCATGTGGAACTATTAACCTTTTGTTTGTAGTTTGTTTTTTATTTTAAACATTTAGAGTAAATTACAAATTGTGTCCTTTATTAATATATGAAATTGTATGGTATGTCCTTTAGTTTTAATAATTACATACGATGTTCTTTTATTAAAGATTTACACACATATTGTCTTTTACACTAACGATTATCTAAATGTATAGTTAACTCAGTTATGTGCCCTTCACATGAGGGTATACGTTTAATATATTAAAAAATTTATAAAAAGTAAAAATTTTAAATGATAAAAGAAAATTAAAAGATATCGGATGTTAGGTAAGTCGGTGAAACCAATCACTCTTAGTGTGTATTAATTCAAATAATCGTCAAAACTTTTAATGATAACAACTTCCAATAACATTTACTAAAGTAAGAAGTCTAAGTCACAAATCATTTAGAAGGTCGGGAAATCAATAATAAACACCAAAAAAATACACGTAAATACTTTATAAACTACTCACACCAACAAATGATAAAATCAACAAGAAACACAAACTTAGATATTACCTTTGATTCTTTGAATTGATTATATAATTGCAAAAGCAAGAAAATGAACAATAAGTCGCTCGTTAATCACACAATAACATAAGTTAGAAATTCAAAGAGCAACGAAATACAAAAAACGAATTAGGGATTTGAATCTTGCCATCGTTGTTTGTTCGAGTTCAAAGGATTTCAATGGTGTATGAGATGTTGTAGATGGTGAAGATAACCGGTATTGGGCTATCAAATAGAGGGGGATGATGGATTTAATGGTATTGAACATAAGAGGAACACGGTTCAGTGATTTACCCAACGGTCTGATACCTTTTAATTTTATTTTCATATTAAACAATTAATTTTTTTATTTGTTTAATATATTAGATGTGAAAAGAAAATGACAAAAATGCACCTCATATTAAAAATACATAACTGAGTTAATTGTATATTTAACTGAAAGTTAGTGTAAAAGACAATATGTGTGCATATATTTAAAAAAAAGGACATTGTATATAATTATTAAAACTAAAGGACATATCATGTAATTTCGTGTATTAATAAAGGACACAATTTGTAATTTACTCAAACATTTATGTGATATATACCTATGTGTTACATGCTATATAATCTGTTTGTTATCGTTCTCGAGTCGGGGGTCTCTTTGGAAGCGATCTCTCTATCTCTATAGATAGAGAAAAAACTCGTCACCACCTACCCCTTCCAGACCCTGTTTTTTAGTGGGATATACTGGGTATGTTTATTTGTTGGTTTTTTATTTCAAACCGGTGGTCCATAACTTTTTTATTTATTATTTTAAGTTAAGGTTATGTTTGTTTCGCTTGGTACATGCTTTTACTATTTTAAGAACTGTTTAAGTTTTTTTTATTATATATCATAGGATCGGTTACTATACAAACTATTACAAACGTGTGAAGCGTATGAAGCAAATCTGGCTGTCTGTTTAGAAATATCAGCGCTTGATACGCGTTACGTGATAATTCCACCCCTTTTTACTAAAAAAGGGTAATAAGGTAATTTTAGTACTCAAGCGTTATCATGAAGTGACGGACAAAAACTATTGCGGAATAATTATGAAATCATGCAAGTTATATAAGTTATTACGCAATTTATAATCATATATACGCAAAGTTTTAAAGCATATTACGCAAGTCAGTCAAAACTAGTTATAAGTCGTTCAAAACTAGTCCCAAGCCATTAAAATGTTAGATTTTAACGCAAGTTATACATTTTTACATTTTTCACGCAAGGTTTTATATTTATTATGTAAGTCATTTAAAAACTAGTTGTAAGTCATTCAAACCTAGTAATAAATCATTCAAAACTATATATAAATCATTCATGGTTCTTAATAGTCATTCAAGGTTCTTATTAAATTACGTACTTTAGAATGTTAAATACGCAAGGTTCTTCAATGTGACACCCTGAAAATCAAAACGAGTCATCAAGGATAATAGGCTTAATTAATTGGTATTTAATAAGGGAAACAAATGGTCATGGGCCAAATTAGCCTTATTGGGTAGAAGCCTAAGGGATTAAAGGCCCATAATCAGCCCTTAAGTCACTTAACCAGCCATCATCTTCCTCGTTTGAACCATAGCCACCCAAATTTGTAGAGAGAGAAAATAGAGAGAGAAAGCGAAGAAAACTCAAGATTTGGAGCTTCAAAGGCTAAGAGATTGAAGATCTGGGTGTTAGAGCATCAAACCATAAGAAAGGAGCAACAAATCCAGGTAAGAATCAGCCTCTAAACCTTTCTGTAGATCAAACCCGGGATTCTAGGATTTTGGGTTTTAAAAAGTAGCAAAGAATCGCATAAAGGTCACATTTTTACGTATGAAAGCATGTAAAAAGCTTAGATATAGCCTCATGGTTGATAAACTAAGAGATTGGACGTAAAAAATTGCGATTTTGGGTTAAAAACGGGTTGGGTCGTATTTTTTATGCGTTCCGCGAAACTGGGTGTTCAAGCTGCGAAACTGCGAGTCTTCTGCGAAACTATAGTTTCGCAGGTAATTTCGCAACCATGGAATTCCAACGAAAGTTGGGCGAAACTATCAGCGAAACTGGCAGTGAAACTGGCAGCGAAACTGCCAGCGAAACTGCTTATCTGGCAGCGAAATTAGCAGCGAAATTAGGTAGAAATTAACCCCTTTAAGTTTTAACTTGTCTTCAGGATGTGTAGTGTGATCCTAGCCTAGAAAGCTTAGTTTCGAAGTTACGCACGATATCCAGGTGAGTTTTAGATCTCCTTATTTAAAAGTTTTCTATGTTTTTGGGGCTATTATGCATAGTAAACCTAAGGTTTTCAAGGTAAAGATTTCAAGGGGTTTTAACAAGAAAATATATTTGCCTATAACAAAATATGCTATATAAAGTTCTTAAAATAAAAATTTTGCGCGCTGACCTGGCAGCCCGGCCCCAGCCAGGAGCGTTGCCCCTTAGACCCCACTAGGGGTTGCTGCCCCTAGAACCCCGCTATCAGGGGCTGCCACCCCCGAACCCCCGCTGTCCCATGGAGGGTCGATTATACGATATGTTATTTTGTCTTTCTGATGATAGTTATGCTCCATGGTAAACTGTACTTGATATGTTGTATACTTAGTAAGTAAAGTATTATATATTAAAGTGGAAGATAAACTAATGAAAAGTGGAACTGAAGTAATGTTACCCCCGGGTCCGTATAATGATGAAAAGTCTTGCAAGCACTATGATAGACTTCACTTATGTGAGTCTGACGTATAATGATGGATCCGTATTCAAGAGCGGGCTATGTGCCTTGCAGTGTAGATCAACTGTCGGGGGTTAGCTACCATGATGATGTGTACCGACGGGGATCGACATTCGTTGTTGATCAACATGGAGCTCTTTCTTTGTGCAATCTCGCTTATAATAAAGTGAAAGATAATGAAAGAATGAAAGATAATGAACATGCTTAATACGATGAAAGAAATGTTATGTAGTATGATGTATGTGTGGTTATTATATGGAGGATAAAACTTATATTTCTTATTTATCTAAAACTAGAATTCACTCAGCAAAACTGACTTTTATGCATAATAGTGGGCAGGTAAATGCTGGTGCTGAGGATGGCACCAGGGAGCTAATTGGAGAGCAATGGATGGCATTAATGTCTATGAAATCTTTATTGTAATTTAAGACAATGCACTATGTTTTTATTTTATTTAAAGACAAATGTATGAGTACAATATGATTTTCAGGTTTTAAATGAATGCCTATTTAATTACGCTGCAATATTTTGGTAAAAAAATGATTCTATACTATGATTAACCAACTGTGAGGTTTCCCGGAAACGGGCTTTACATTCAAAAACTTCAACCTCCACCCGCCACAATAGTTGTAATGTCACGCAAGTATGAACGAAAACAAGTCAGCGGATAAAAATACCCCTCCGTGTATAAACGCACAGAACCCACGTGACATTCTCCTATTGCTTCGCACATTTCGCACAATACGATCACTTGTATCGTAAACTTTCCCTATATATTTTTATTGTGTAACTTAATTTTTTATATTATAAAAAATTGAATTTAACATTTAGGCGTGACTTTTCTTTTGGTATCACTACTGGGAGGCGTGGGTTCGTCTCCCCATCTCACCATTTTTATGGTTTTTTAAAATTTTTTTCCTTTTATTTTCCATGAACCCTTTTTTAATTAATGAAAATGGACAAATGAAAAATGTGAACGCATACATTTTCTTATATTTTTTTGGTTTTCCTTTTGTTTTGTTGTCGTTATATCATTCGTTCTGTTTTTTATGCCTTAAAGTTCTAAGTCAGAATGATAAGCGTTACGAAATACTTTTAGCATTTTGATATTCAAGTCTGTGACTGAATTATGGTTTGGGTTTTCTTCTATTTTGGTGACGTTATGACATCTTGTTTGCTTCATGGTTTGAGGTCCTATGTTAGAGTAGTAGATGTTACAATATGTCTTTTTATGTTTTGATATCAGGTTTCAGTTGTATAATATACGTGCAGCACGCGTGAAAAACATTTATAATTAGTATAATAAGCAACCTTAGTTAACTATTTTGTTTATAACTTTCAACCTTTTTCTACTCAAATCAAGAATGTGTTTGGGTATATTCTTGTCGTTGAGTTTATTTACAAATTTAAAATTTTAAATAATATTAGGTATGTGGTTTGAGGTATAATACCCAAGTCAACTGTATGAGAAAAATAAAATAAATAAAATATAGAAGTTATGGACTGTAACCTAGGTCCATTACAGAGCATAGCATAACGTGGTGGCCAATGATGGTTTGTTATATTGATCAATGATAAGTTCAGATTAATTTTATTTTATTTTTATGTTTTTTTTTCTCCACATGAAAGAATTCACTAAAAGATAAACAAAACTTGTACTAGACTTTGTTAACTAATGCTCATTTGTTCGTATTGTATTATATTATGAAAATCATTTCACCATGTGTATGTGATTAGTCATGTCAATAATTAGGTTGAAACCAAGTGAATAAAGTCATAAAATTTGGTAAAGAAAAGAAATTACCTCTAGAAAAAGTTCATCATATAATAATAAAAAAACATTAATATTTTTTCTAATTATGACATGTGTATGTGTTGAGAATTTTTTGTGATTTTTAAAAGGCGTGTTTTCATAAAATATTTCCAAGCAAACAAAAACAATATTTTTTCTAATAGATAAGTCTCTAGAAAATGAACCTAGGTATATCTTGAAAATAAACACCACAAAACCTTTTCAATTATAATATGAGAAAATTACATAAATGGTCCCCGTGATTTGACCAAATTGCTTATTTGGTCCCTAGACTTTGAAAATGCAAAGTTAGTACAAACTTTTATATAGTCATTCCAAACTCGGTCCCTAAATTTGTATAAAAATTATAAATTTAGTCTAAACTTTTATGTAAGCGTTGCATTTTTAGTCCCTAAAGTTAAATTTAAAAGTTAGTCTAAACTTTAAAAAATATATAAAAACTAAATGAATTTAATATCAAGGACTAAATGTGCAATGAATACACAAAAATCTGGACTAACTTTGCGATTTTCAAAGTCTGGAGAACAAATATGTAATTTTATCAAACCACAGGGACCATGTATACAATTTTCTCTTATAATATATTAGGAAAGGTTCAAATATAAATACTCTTAAAATTAAAAAGTGTAATCAGTAGTATCAATCATTAATCTTTTTAATCAATGATTGAGATCAAATTATAGGAAAAAGTTTATTAGATGTGTATTTTAGGAATAACCACTTTTGTTAACTTTTTACAACTTTTCCCATATTTTTTAACGTTTATAACTTTTACGTACAATATTATTTTTTAATAAAAATTACACCGTAAAAGCTAGTGTTTTTTATTTTATAAATGAGTACATTATTGTCATATAAAAAGATAATCAAGCTCATATCTCATAATTGTGTCTTTTGTACAGTTCATTGCGTCCTTTTGTTAGTTATTATGTCTTTCTGAATACCATTATGTTTTTCTAAAAATGATGAATTTTAATTAAAATATAATGATGGGATAACATTGTTGTGTATCTCTAACATGTAAAACACAATAATAAATTAACAACTAATACATTAGAAACAATGACATAATACACACAAATTGGTCTCATTGTACTTTTTTATAGTCATTGTGTTATCTTGAACACTATGAATTTTAAAAAATACATTGGTGAAATAAAATAATTGTGTGCTTCTAATTGTAATAACTATGATTAGATAACAAGAAGTTTATATAATCTAAAAAACAATGACAAAAATAATAAATTGTGTTATCTTTAACACTATCAGTTTTGAAAAATACATAGGTGAAAATATATCATTGTGTACTTTTAATTATAAAAACAACGATAGATAATAATTTATATAATCTATATAAACAATGATAAAAATAAACCAAAATGATCTAAAACGTAAAACACAATGAGGAATACATATAACAAATTATGTAAAATATATAATACAATAAAATGATACTTGACACAATAAATAAAATGATACTTGACACAATAAACGTATAAGACATAATGCGCTGACATATCTGACACAATGACCAAAATGTCTAGCTCGTTAAAACAACAGAAGGACACGTGATAAGTCCACAACTTTTATAGGCTTTTTAGATTAAATGTTTTTTTTACTTTAACTCTACCCCTATACTAATTATATGGGAAGGTTTCAAATAAAATGACTTAAAAGTAAAAATTGTAATAAGTAATATCCGCCAACAATCTTCTTAATCAATGGAGATATCAAATTGTAGGGATTAAGTTTGTTAGATGAATATTTTAACATAGCTATTTTTGTTGACTTTTTCAACTTCTCTCATTTTGTTAACGTTCATACATTTTATATAAGGTATTATTTTTTTATAAAGTTACATTATAAAAACGAGTGTTATTAATCCTTAAAACGAGTACAATATAGTTATATAAAAAGATAATAATAATTTTTTTTATGTTTTTAAGCTCTTATGATTTTTGCTCGTCTTTTTGTTTTTAGTCTAGTTCGTTATGTCATTTACTTGGTTATTATGTTTTTTTGAATGTTATTGTATTTTTATAAAATGATGAGTTTTAAAAGATAAATAGTAAAATATTATTGTTATGTATCTCTTTTATGTAAACACAATAATAATATCATGACATTATAATAACAAATTGTTAAACAATGTGTAGATATCCACAAAAATCTAAGTGCATGTATCATTAAACTTACTAAAAGCAAGATACTTTTAAAAAAACTATCATTACGACGTTCTCGCATATATCCGCTGGTTTGTAGAAAAGCAAATTAATTTAAAATACTCAATTATTCATAGGTTGTCATTAAAATTTGATGAAAGTGATCTTAAAGTACTGAACATGATCTAAAGCACTTATAAAGTCTTTTAATACATCCAATCCTAATGAAAACCTCACACCTGATCTCTCTCTCTCTATATATATATAATAAAATATAACTTTTATTATAATATCTTAGTTTTTGCTGTGATATTTGGGGAAGATTCAGTCTCCATTATAGCATGAGCTATGGCCCATGGAAGAGATCCTCACCAACAAAGGTACAACTCAAATTCATCTTTACTCTCATATGCATAAAACACATATACATATATGTCTCTGTATCTAATTTGAGTTGTACCCTGCTCATGCACATAAACTACCATGTCAAGATTCTCTCCAAGATCATTTCTCTCATGGGCCATCATCAACATCATCATCATCCAATCATTTCCCCCTTCCAAGATTCTATCTTGTTCTTGTTCTTCATCATCATGGTGTCAACACCATCATATTCACCAACAAACGAATCGAAAATTCGAACAAAAAACAACTGTTTTTTGGGAGTTTGAAGAGGAATCCAACACTTGGGTTCAAGTGAAGTCACCTTATGATCTTGTATCATGTGTTAACAATAACTGTACGAAAGTAGGTGTAATCGAACCCGTTGATGATGATCAAACAAGAATTGAATTGGGTCAAGATCAGGATTCAAACAAGACTGAGGGTCAAAGAAAGAAGAAAGTCAAAACAGATGAAAGAAAGATGGAGGGTTTAAGATCAAGAAACCGAATTTCAGTGACAAAAATGTCTGATGATTCGATTTGGGTGACTGGCGTAAGTGGTTCGATCTACGAGCGATTTTGGAATGGAATTCAATGGGTGATTGCCCCTCATGAATTGCCGTTAGAAGCAGGTTATGCAGTTTGTGTGTTCTTGGTCAAACATACAGTTTTTGCTCTATCTGAGGCTGGAATCTTATATCAGGTACTTTAAATAAATCTTGATTTATCGGGTTGTTTTAATTAATCAACATACACTTATAGTTTTGACCCGTTTACTTATGATCTGATTAGGTTGTAGTGTTAACCTGCTCAACTCAACCTAATGTTATTTACTTTGCAGATGCAGATAAGCGAGAATTCACAGCCCGTTTGGGTCGAGTTCCCACCAATTCTAGATTCTAGCATGACGATACGGATCAAATCTGGAGTTATATCACATGATAGGGAGTAAGTATGATTGACAGCAGAGGTGGATATCTCAACCCGTTTACTTTAATGGGTTGATTTTAGTTATGTGTTAACTCAAACGGGTCAAGTTAAAAACTTGGCTAATATTAAAACGGGTCAAGGAAGTTGAAAGTCACCAAACGGGTCGTTCAAGTGTCTTTTAACCTCCTTTATGACCCGTTTTGGCTTCTTTAGTCATGCAAAGTCTTTCTTTTTTTCTATTGCTTGATTTTGGTATAATGCAAACAGGAAGATCTACTTCTGCACAAGAAATGGGCTGCTATTAGAGCTTAGTGATATCAACACACCAAGGTTTTATTTATTTATTTTAATGTGTTTTCCAAAAGGGTGTTTTAATATTTAAGCATTTATGTAACATCACAATGTGACCAGATGGTTGAACCATGGAAAGCCTCCTGGTGCAGATGTTGCAGCCATAATTGATGCTGCAGAAACTAAACCACAAGTCATATTCACTATAAGGTCCTCTGTTTTTCCTCTGTTTTACCCGTAAACGGTGCACCACAGCTCGTTGGTTGCTGGTTTGCATGACTTGAACAGTTGAACCCATGATGGTACTCTTTGTTACCAAAATGCAGCTCAATTGGCGATCTGTACGAGTTCGACCCATCTTCAAAGCCCTTATGGAAGAAGCACATATGGACCCAAGATTCGACACACGACACTGCTTTGACACCATCAAACAGCTGCACAGCACACCGAAGAACCGGGCCTCATTCCCACTCGCTGTTTCTATTAACCAAAGTACTTAATCGAAAAACTCAACCTTTTTCTTGAATCCCACTAGTTTTATGACTCAAATTTGTAAACTACAGGGTGGGATTTTGGTTGAAAGAAGGCTGTATCAGAGGAAATGGAGATGGGTCATCCATGGTAGCCCAAAAGACCAACAACTCACATCAATAACACTAGTGACAGTTGATAAAACATACACAAGCTCATTCTCTTTGTTTTTCGCGACCGCCTCAGGATCCGTCGTCGAATATAACATCTCTAAACAAGAAGGTATGCTTAGCTGTTTCAGTGACTCTACCCCATATGTTCGAACTCATATGATGATTAAATGCACCCTCACTGCACATATAAACCACAGGCAAGAAACCATGGGTGAATCACGAGCTCCCTCACCATTCTACCGTCGCAAAAGGCGTCGCCGGACTTCAACTTCACGCCGGAAGACTCATATTCCCGTTAGCCGACGGTAGGCTCGGAGAATTACACCGATCAAAGACCGGAGGCGACGAAGTTGGCCCAAACCCACCTGTAAACCGACGACGTGTGCCCACAACATACACATGGTCGATAATCGATGCACCAGAAAGCGAAGGATGGAACGCCGAATACTGCACGGAGGATCGCGGCCCGTTGAATTGCATCTCCGGCGAAAAAACCGAAATCAACGACGATGAAATCAACAGATCAGGGTTCAGAAGACGATTTGGGAATAATAATAATAACAACAACAACAATAATAATAATAATAATTGTTATTATGTCGTGTCGACGGGGGGTAAATCGAAAGATGATTTCGATTTTGATTGGGGAAGTTCAACCGGTGTGGATTTCCGATTGAGAGTTGTGAGTGAGGGTCGATCGTTTGTTCTTGTGGGTATTGATGGGGTGGTTTATGAGTATTTGAATGTTGAGAGGTTGTGGTTTTGGGTTAAGCGTGAGCATGCGGTGGGGGTGAAAGGGGTGATCGGGAGTTATAATGGGAGTTTGTTTGTGGTGAATGAGGATGGTGATTTGGTGATCGGAGAAAGGGGTGGTGATGAGATGAAGTGGGTGAATTGTTCGGAGTTGAAGAGAGGACGACGGGTGGTCGGAGGTCCGCCGTGGGATGTGGCTCCGGCGAGATCGATGAGAGCGACGCCGGAAGACGCGATGTTTTTCATTAGCAGAAGTGGAGGGTTGATGCAGTTGACGGTAAGTGTGCGACTCATGGGTCGGGTTGGGCTGTGATCGGGTTGAATGGGTTAAACGGGTCGTAAACAGGGTGACGAATCAAATGATAGAACCTTAATATGATTTATAGATTTATTTGTGTTAACGACATCAACCACAATATATAAGCACTCTCAAACGAGTTGGTAAGTCATAAAAGGATTAAGGGTTACACATAGGTTGTAATCAAGTCGTAAACATGTTAACTAATTAAAATGGGTTAACTAGTTGCAGTACATGGGTTAAATGGATCGTAAAAGGTTCGGGGATCGGGATTTATACGTTTAAACGGGCAACATTTTATTTAAACAACTTAAATTGGTCAATTGATCAAACCGAACACAACCCAGTTGATTATGACAAAAACAAGCTAGACATGACAACTTAAAATATGATTATTTTCATATCATGCTCGTAATGTAATTTCAAATCGTGTTACGAATGGTCACTCATTATCAAATTGTTAGGTTATCAAACTTGAAACCGTTTTGACCCGTTTCACTACTCACCCATCTTACCATCTTGTGTGCTCATGAATTTCAGGTTGCGCTAAAGAAGTTGAAGTGGAAGGATTGTCGAAACCCTTCGAACACAAAGATCGCAAGTATAGTTGACCAAGAATTGTTAAGAGAAAACATAGTTTTCGTGGTTGGAATGAACGGTCACTTGTACCAGTACAACAAGGTGACCGGGCTATGGCACAGGCACCACCAGTCACGACACCTGGTGCTAGCGAGACAACCCGGGACTGCAATGAGGGGTTCACAACAATCATTATCTGGATCTCTTTTCATGATATCTGAAGAGGGTAGGCTCATTGAGTACTACTGGAACCCAATGGATGGTTGGGGTTGGGTGGAACATGGTTCACCAAGTCCAGGGGTGACCTTAGTTGGCTCGACCGGGCCATGCCTTGCGGGGAACCAATTGTTTTTAATTGGTTCGAACGGGAATGTGTATTTAAGGTATTGGAATCAAGCAAGTTGGGAATGGAGCGACTGTGGGTTTCCTTCAACCACAAACATGGTTGGGGAAAACCGCGAGGAGGAACAAGTTTGTATTGACCAAGATATTCAGATCAAGATTCATAAGGAACACCAGAAAGAAACCGAAAATTGTGATCCAAAGGTTGCTTTTACTCTTCTAAGAATGTCAATAAACTCGACTCAAATAGACTTGATCCAAAGGTTTGCTTTTACTCTTCTAAGAATGTCAATAAACTCAACTCAAATAGACTCGATGCATAAATAGTTCGAAACTATCACCTCTACTTACTCGAACTGATTAATGGTGTGACGGTTGTACGCAGGTGGCTCCTACTCGACCGATTCCATTCACAGAAAATTCAGTGATATTTGAACTGAGAGACGGAAGGGTAAAACCATAACTTTTACGTCATGTTCATTTCAACTTTACAAGAAGAGTTGAACATACCGTATAACTCATGATCGTTTCTTGTGTTGAGTTGCAGTTGGCAGAAATGCAGAGAACAGAGGATCTACAATGGGTGTGGTGGCGGATAATAGGAACCCCGACAACCCGTTGCGATGTCATCCACTGGACGGCCGCAGCATCATGAAGATAGTTGACCGATCAAAAGTATTAACTGTTATTGTACATATAATAGACAAAAAAGCACAAGCCATGGTTGCAGCAAAAACACAATAAAGCTTACAGGCATTACTAGCCATTTAACCCATGTAAATGCAGGCCTATTGTAAAAAACACATGCTTCCATTGTAAAAAATAGACAAAGATTATCAAACAAATTTCCAATTGACTCTATTCTTTTCATAAACGAAACTCATTGGCAGAAAACTCAAAGGACCTAGTAAAACACCATTTGCGATGGACCGCTGGGCAGATGACCTTCAAGGGCTGGAAGCCAGAAGATAAGTGAAAACCAGATTAGGATATGAGACCCATGCTATAACCAATTTAGAAACAACAGCAGACCAAACACATCCAATTTATAATAATCTAGTAGCAACTAAAAACAATAAAACAAAATCATAGTTTGAGCATGAGCCAAAAGACTTCTAATACATGAGTACCAACTCCTAGGAGATATAAACTTCTTCCTTGAGAAGTAAAATTTTCAAGGATAATAGCAAAGGAACAGATTGATATGAGAAAAGAATCCTCTCAGCATACGCAGTTTACTTGGTACAAAGTACACGCGTCGATCAAGTTAAAACCATAAAGAAACCGCATCATGATACTTTAGAAGCATACTAGATCAGAATCTCCTTCGAGGACTTCTTGACCGACGCCCGTGTGGAGATCTACACATAAAAGTAACAAAAAACAAACCTCATTATCCCCTGTTAATTACATTAAATATTGAAAAAGAGTATTTGATTTAAATGTGAGAAACATACCTCCTGTTATTTCTCCTTTTAAAAGGACCTCTACTGAAAGCCCAATCAACATTGACAGTTTGAGTAAGAAGTTCACCTCCATCCATTGAGGCTATAGCTTTCTCTGCTTCTTCATAATTTTCATATTCAATCAGAGCATAACCCTGAAAGCAAAAGATAAATATTCTCATACCTCTAGGCTCTAGCATAAAACATAACCAAGAAAAAAAACAAATAAACTAAAGATTAAATATAACAACTATTACTTTACCTTAACAAATCCAGTACGACGATCAAGATTTAGATGCAAATTCTTAATCTCCCCAAACTCTCCAAACGCATTTTGTAGATCATCTTCTTGTGCCTCTTCGTGCACTCCAGTAACAAGAATAATCCAACCTTCGATTGCTGCATGGTTCCATGTTTATACTTTATAGATGCAGTAAAGCTAATACTTGACATCACAGTTGCATAAAACAAGCTCCAACAGGTATATAAGATATAATCTACAATGCATAAGCGAACCATACTATACTAAAAGCATTTATCAGATATTTATATGTACAAATGTGACATTAAGTGGTAGAAGTATACATGTTTGCAAGGGCCACAGAGCATTATTTTTTGTATACATAGACAATAATATGTCACCAACAACTATTCTTTTATTAAAAATAAAAATAAATGAGCATTTGATATGTTATGAGATATCTATTTAAACTAACTATATTCATTACATAATTTATTTTATATTTTTCTAGTCAATAAAACTAATGCTAGGGATCCACACCATTTCTTTTTTTACGATCTATGTGTGTACTACACTACAGAAAACAAATTTACGGTCTTCATATTATTTTCCTTTTGCAGTTTACTTACATTTTAGATCAAGTAGAGATCAAAATGACTTCCTGAAAATGGTCCATATGGTCCACCTATGTAATGAATGCTTTAGAAAAGAAGTGAAAACAAAAATTACTTCTACACGACCTCAAACCCCTAAATATTAGCATTATCAGTGAACTGCACATATAATTTGACGGTCTAAGTGTCTAACTATTCTTTGTTATTCAAGACCATAAGAAGAACTTAACATACACAAAGGAGAATAAAAAACACAGGGAAAAAAGAATAACAAAACAAATGCTTGCTCACATGTAAAAACCTGATATATAATCCAGAGAACATTCTATCTGTCTATCTGATCTAAACCTACATCACAAGTTACACCATCTACACAAAAATCACATCCTAATAATTTCGGGCAATTGCGTAAACTAAACTCAAAACCAAGATCTATAGAGTTTCCATTTTCCCTAAACATCTAAATTACAGTATGAAAGTAAAACCTTGTTTTCAATATAATAGAGAAAATTAGAGTGCTCAAGACTCTGTATTTTTAATATCATTTCAGTTTTATATAAGTATTACTGGTATGGTACTCATTTGCATTTATACACTTTCAGTGTTATCTAGTACCAATACATAATCTACTTATCTACCTTTCTTTTTAACTAAAAGGTAAAAACTTCCCATAGAACTTCTGTTCGAGTGTTGAATAGTATTTCTTTCCAGCTTTACATATTTTCATTCTAAAACCAGCTATATACCAAATTTGACCATTTTAGTAAATTGAGGCTTGAGCAATAATAATAATCATATTACAATATGTTAAATAACCTACATCCACATCAGTGCATCCAAAAGAACCACAACTCACAACCTCATTGCAAATCACTCACCAATTCAACCAGTTCTTCGAGCATAAGCACACGATACAACTTTCCCCTAACCCTCTCCCAAATTGCATCACACCTTACTAAAACCTAAAGCCTTCCCTCAAATCTTCTAAACATCAACATAATCCCAAACAGATACCACTAGTTTTCTGAACAAAATATTAGATCTAAGTATCTAACCCTAACTAAAAATACTGCAATTCCTTAGTAACCCTAAAAAGATGCTACAACAAAATCACAAAATTCAGCTGAAACTCAAAGTGTATAACAACAGTTATCATACGCATATACCACAAAACTGCATAAAATAGTAGATATGTAAATCAATAAGTGAGCAACTAACATCGTTCAGGACCGGGTCCGCCATCGGAATCGAGCGAATCGAACCGGCCGGACATACGGCTGGTCCGACCGGCGTCGGTTTCTTCACGGAACCCACGGCCTTTGGTTTTCTTAGGGGCGGCGGCTGATCCACCGGTGATAGCAGATTTGAGTTTAGGGATGTGAGCGGCGGCGCTAGGGGAAGAAGCGTCGACGTCGACGGTGGCGTCTTCGTCCATGAGATCGTCGTCATCGGGCTCGAAGTCCAGTGCGTCTACGTCGGTAGGGTTCGCCATTTTGTTGTAATCCTCAGTCTTTCAGTTGCAGAATGAAGGTTTAGCAGAGAAAACTGTGGCTTTTTTATTGTCTCGTGGTTACTGATAACCATAAATGAAACTTTTTTTTTCTTTTTTTTTCTCAATTCTTTTGTTTTTCCTCCGCTCCATTTAAATTCTTTTTACCGTAAACGCGCGACATTGTTTTGTAAGATATATGTTATATTAATCGGGTTTATCTATTTGTTTTTCAGTCGGGATGATACTTTCAACCCACTCAAGAGAAAACCTATTGTTGAGAAAACTCACTGGCTCAATTCTGAGTATTTTACTCAGATTGAGACTTGAACACATGACATCTTAATATTTACATATCATGGGTACCTTACATCCCAGCTTACCCGGTTGAACTAAGGATCATTGGTTTCTGTTCTCAAGTGAACTCGGGAATATAATATTATCATCTTTCTATTTATTTATTTTTATTAAAAAGCTTCGAAACATAACTGTTTTTTCTTTTTTTTATTTTCTTTTTTTCCTCTCTTTAAATGAAGTAGGGAACCCAAATGTTCCAAAATCATAACCACTTTATTATCTAAATGTCATTTTAAAAATGATTTATTTTACTTATTTTTTTATTTCTTTTCCATAAGATGTAGATTGAGTTATACAAAGTTTGATATAAAAACGATATAAAAGTAATAGACTTAGTCACACCCTATTGCATATTTATAATGTATTTGATCTTTGTGCGGATGTTTGTTTAATTTTAAAGTTAAATCCCGTCATGTGTCTTGTCTATTAGAGTGAATTTTTCTTGATACGCTTCTTAGACACGCGAATTTTAATTTATAGTGTGCGTCAATATGTATGTTTTTCCTTCTTTTGTGTTTCCATGTTTTCATGATAAGCATGACACATTTGGTCTTGAGGTGTGTTGTAACTTTTATATTCATTCTTTTATCATGCTTTATGTTGTTAAACATGATCAAAGACGAACATGGATGTATAATATGTGCATTTAAATAACACATGTCTTGTTAAAAAAATTATTTTTTAGTACTGTTGGACAATTGCTTAGGAAAATTTTAACGTGTAGATACAACATATATGTGTATAAGATATATGTGTATAAGAGCTTCCTTAAAGGAGGTATGCTAATACCGAGTACATGTACACATCTAGAGGTGTACTGACCCTTTTTTTTTCAACCGGTTTTGATTTATGCCAACAAAAGTCAATCATGTTCTCAATGAAACCAATTCGGGTGTTCTAATAAGGGAAGTGGCCAGTTTGATTCTGTTTTTTAACTGGTTTGATTTGGGTTAAAACGTCTCAACCTAGTTTGAAAGAGAAATGTTTACAAACAAATTGCAAATCAAAATATTCGAGTTGAACCCCAAACAGTTATTGCTTAACTGGTTTTAATACCAATTTCGACTATGGGTACGTTGTAGGTTTCCAGTTAATTCACACTTCTACTCTATGTTCCCGAGTAAAAGAAAAATAAAAGCTAAAATCAATCATACAAATCAAAAGAAAATAAAAAGAAAATACATGAAATGAAAGAAAAGAAAAAAAGATAGAAAAATAAAATGTTTATTTTTTCTCTCTAGCGAACGGGGAATACAACTTTTTTACTTTTATTTCATTTCCTTCTATTAAGAAAACTCTATAATACAACTGCTTATTTCTTAACTTTAATTTCCTTTGTTTTATCTATTTAACGTTGTGTTCCACAGTTTACTTAACGAGATAAAAGAAAGGGAATACTTTCTTTTCCTTTCTCTTATTTTCTCTTCTCTTCTTTTCTTTTCTTTCTTTTCCTTTCTCTCCATTTCCTTACATTTTGGAAGGATTGATTTTAGCCTTCATTTTCCTTTCAAATCCTTCTATTTCCCTCCTTAAGTAAACTCGGGAACACGAATTTCTAACAATCTTCCATTTTCTTCCATTAAAAAAACTCTGGAACACAATTATTTTTTATTTCCTTCAACTTTCTTTCTTTTCTCTTCTTAAATGAGACTCGAGAACACAGCGTAAATGAACTCAGAGCATAACACGAAAGTGAAATAAAAACTAAGTTAAAATGAAGGAAAGAGATAAATATCATGGTTATTTATTTCTGTAACGTGAACAAAACGAGCGAGTGATTACCCCTAAATCAATCTCCAATATCAATCTCAATCTCAATCTCAATCTCAACCTCACCACACACAGACGATATTAACTGAAACTCCAAATCTCACATCGTCAATGCCGACAGATCAAGCAGACCTCAATTCCGATCAGGTATTCACATCTCTATACTCCACCAACATTCATCACATTTCTCTAATCCAATCAACTGTTCATGATCTTATTATGTAGTCAGACAATAGTAATCATCGATCGTCTATTCAAACCTGCTTCGTGATTCAGATCCTCACTGAATTTCGAATCTAACCGTGATAACAATAGGTTCATTGAACTCGTGGAGCGGTGATTGAGTTATTAGATCGTGAAGTTTTGTTTGCTTGATTGATTTGCTGTTATACGGGATCAGTATGGTGTAAATCTGTTATTGTATTTATCTACAGTATTTGATGTACTGTACATATCATACTTAGTTAATATACGGTGAGTGATAATGGCTGTTTATTGATCAATCTGACGTGGAACTGTGAATTTGAGATTTCCTATTTGCTTATTTTTTTACAAATAGCTAGATTGAATGAATGAGTTGTGGATGGGCGGAATTTATACTTAAATTACTATCTAAATCTGCCAAAATTTAAAATATTTACTCGTTTCAGATTTGTGTTCTTGTTGTATGGTTTTTATTACAGTCCCTTTTGGGTTATGAGCTGGTAGAACTTCCTGTTTTTGCAGTAATGTGACCAAGTTCTGGTGGCCAATATGATGAAATTAAAGGTTATATAGGAAATAACATAAGAATTGCGCTAGGATTATAAGTCGATTAAGTGAAGAACACAAGGGATGCCATAACTTTTACATCATCAGTTCAACTTTCACTAACCATCATTCGATTTTAGTGGCAATAAAATTCTGTGTTTCCTTGATATTTTTGTCATTTCTAGAAGCATCTATGATACTATTGACTTAATACTATGATTATGCTCTATGTTAAGGTTTTGAGGAGGGACATCCCATGGGAGACCTACATGACAACTAAGCTGATCACAGGAACAGCCCTTCAGTTATTAAGGCGCTATGACAAAAAGACAGAAAATCAAAGGGCATCACTGCTTGAGAACGTAAGTCTACATATGTTGATATTCATTTTCCTTTCCTATATGCAAATACGATAAACAGAAAAATGGTATGATACTTTTTAGATTCCTCTATTACTAGTTGACAAAAATATCAAACAAAAAAACAGCTCTCTATACCCTGGGGAGGTGAACGGAGTGAGTGCAGGCCCTCGTGCAATGACAGTTTGGGCCATGGACATGAGTTCAACATCAAGCTAGTCATAGTAGGGTATGAACCCCTAATATAAGGCGGTGGATCTACGGGAGAGGGATAATGTGATTCATGTGAATATTAGGAGTTAGGAGAGAACCTACATCTCGAAAGTAGGTCCGAGGGAGATGGGTGCCTCTCAAAAGCACAATGACTTTTGTAATTTATGCTGTTATCAAGTTGCCATTATATTGATCTAAGATGAAACATTGAGAAACTTATCCAACCTAGTATAAGCTAATACATCATGAACTTTTGAACCTATCATATAATTTCTGCTCATTAGTTGCTTATTGTTCTCCTGAATGTTTTTCATACTGGTACATCTTTCAGATGAACACTCTTAGTTTCTGTATAAGTTTATTGCGCCCAGTATCCTCACCTTAAAATGATAGTTTATGTGTATTCATTTATGGTTACCAAAGTTAGATTTTGATGTATCTTGACCTTTGTCACAGGATGGTCCGTCTTATATTCGTGTATTTATCAGCATCTTGCGTGACATACAGAAAGAGGACACTGTTGAATATGTGTTGGCTTTAATTGATGAGATGCTTACAGGTAACCAGCCAAATTAATCACAATTGCTCTTTGATTTCCTGCGTGTATCATGTCATCATTTCAAATCTTGTCAAGAATCTTATGATGACTTAAATTTATGTTGCAATCATATGACATACTCAGTATTCATTCTTGCAGCCAACCCCAATAGAGCAAAGTTGTTTCATGACAAATCTCTTGCAGATGAAGATATTTATGAACCTTTCTTAAGGTTGTTCTCTTTCAATATACTGATTTTTTATTATGTTCTCACTTATATTTATTTTACTCATAAATTGTTGAAGTAATTCAAAAAAATTTTCACTTCAGATTGTTATGGAAAGGTTGCTGGTTCGTTCAAGAGAAGAGCTCCAAGATACTTACTTTAGTAGTGAGGTATCTAAAAAGCAATGCTCATGTTACACTAGAGTTCATCGATGGTTGTACTTTTCTAAATTTTTAAATCTACTTTCTCTGCAATTGCAGTGCTAGGTCAAACAAGAATGGTTTGACTGCAAAAGGAGAAACCACAAATTCGAAGAAGAAAATCACCACAAGTGATGATGTTTTGAAAGGATTAGTGGAGTGGCTTTGTGTACAGGTATTTCCTGTAAGATATTTATTTTTTAAATGAAAGTTCGAAGTTGCTAGAATAATAAGGTTCTTTTTTACAGCTGAAAAAGCCTTCCCATCCAAACCGTAGCGTTCCGGCTTCAATCAACTGTCTAGCAGCTTTGCTAAAGGAACCTGTTGTAAGATCTTCATTTGTTCAAGCAGATGGTGTAAAGCTGCTTGTGCCATTGATTTCTCCAGCATCTACTCAGCAGTCAATTCAGGTAAAATGGTTACAAACTTAATATAATGTTTTAATATCTACTTTTAAATCATAAATAACTTTAGCTGTGGTCAAACAGCTTCTGTATGAAACATGCCTGTGTGTTTGGCTCTTGTCATATTATGAACCAGCAATCGAGTACTTGGCTACATCTAGAACCCTTCCAAGGTTGTTGGAGGTTGTCAAAGGTTCAACAAAAGAGAAGGTCTTCCCTTACATTCCCATATATGGTCATTTTATTTCAAATTTAATAAATTGTATATCAATTCTTATCACATTTTGGGTGTTCGGGTGATCAATGGTCACTAGGTTGTGAGGTTGATAGTGTTGACTTTCAAGAACTTGCTTTCAAAAGGAACCTTTGGAGCTCAAATGGTAGATCTTGGACTTCCACAAATTGTTCAAAGTTTGAAAGCACAAGCCTGGAGTGATGAGGTGAGAAACTGAAATTACTTTACATGAATCAATTTTTCAACTGATTATACCTTTTATTTAACTTTTTTTGTTTTTTGGCACTTTTATTTATTATTATTATTATTATTATGTTCTTCGCAGGACCTCTTGGATGCTCTAAATCATCTGGAAGACGGGCTGAAAGATAACATCAAGAAATTGAGTTCTTTCGACAAGTACAAGCAGGAAGTCCTTCTTGGTCATCTTGATTGGTCTCCAATGCATAAAGATCCTAGTTTCTGGCGAGATAATATTACATATTTTGAAGATAATGATTTCCAGGTATTACGAGTAACTTGCTTTTTCCTTTTTAACTGATAATTGTGTTCTGTAAAACTATAAAAATTGAAAACTATGGTATTTTAAAATATTTTCTAAAACTATATGTTTTTCCTTTTATTTTAAAATCTAGTATAACCGGGTCCTCTCTCCTGTAAAGCTCACCAATTTTCAAATGTAACATTAACAATTTTATTTTTCAGTTTTTATTTAAGATACAATTTAGACTAATAATTTATATTGTACAAGTTTATATATACAGTTTTGTTCCTTCTTTTAACATTTGGATATAAGTTATATTAAAATCTGAGTTCCATCAAAGATAAAGTATTTTGGGTCTCATAATACACATAAAAATGCTCTATGTTGGATGCAACTCAGTTTTCAACAAACTTTAAATCAAAATGCATTAAAAAGGCTGAACAATATCTAGACTTGTATTAAATATTACAAATTATTAAAGAAAAGCTAAATATCTTAAACAAAAAAAAAAAAGAAAAATTATGTTGTATTCGAAATTGTGTGAGCTTTAGATAGAGAACCTTTAGCCAGGTTAATGTCGATTTAGAAATCAATAAGTTCTACATTAGTTGTACTTTTACTTAAACATACAATATTATAAAACAAACTGCACACCTGACAAGATATGCTATATATATTTTGTAAGACTCTACGGGTCCTGCTCACGATACTGGAAACATCAAGTGATCCAAGGGCACTAGCCGTGGCATGCTTTGATCTGTCCCAGTTTATTCAATACCATCTGGCGGGCCGAGTCATAGTCACAGACCTCAAAGCAAAAGAGCGCGTGATGAAACTGATGAACCACGAGAACGCAGAGGTCACCAAAAACGCTTTACTCTGCATCCAAAGGCTTTTCCTTGGGGCCAAGTATGCAAGCTTTTTGCAAGCATAATACGCATCTCATGGGCCCTTCTCTGTTAAAAGGTTGTTATGTGGAATAAAATTTGTGTTCTGTATTTTTAAGCTGTTTATGGATGGTGAGAAAATAAAAAGTTTGAGGGCTATTTATATTTATTATTCAAACAGAACTTTGATATTAAACATTTCACATCAAAGTGAAATTCTTATAATTATTATTGTAAAGTTTTATTATATTTTATAGTGTACGTTCTTATTATTAGTAAGGTAATAACATGAATTATTTTTATCTAGTTTTGTTGCGTGTATTGTATTTCAGGTAGGGTTGTTCAAGCTTGCACATTGCTTGTTGGCTCATATAAACATTGAGCTTGAGACAAAGGTGGCTCGCGTGTATATATTTTTGTGATGGGTCTTTTTTTGTATTTTGTCATATTCATAGTTTGGCGCTCTCTTATCATAAGTGTTGTATAAGTTGCGAGTATTCTCAACTTACTATAAGTTTTTCAAAACTCAAAAAACAAATCGATTCAAAAAAAGAAGAAAAGAAACGATGATTTGATGGGTAGGGAGGACGGTTGATAGTCAAGTTGTGAATCGACTGTGACTTTGTTCTATTGAAAAGAACATATGTTGAATAAATGTACATTGAAATAACACGGTCGATATGAGGCTAAGCGGTAAGTCAGCCATGTTAGATACTTAGATCTAGACAAGTGAGCTAACCAAGAAATATATAAGTATTCCATATTAAAGCATGGACGTTTATGAGCATATATAGATGGAAAGACTGATAAGCATTAAGATGTCACGTATCATATGGTTTAAATCTTTTAGTAATATTGATGTGAAAAAAGGATTTATATATGTGTAAAGTAGATACGCGATCTAGTTTTCCTTGATGTTTATAAGATATTTTTTTTAATTATCGGCTAACATATATATGTGCGTGTGCACACCATTTTAAAAAAAAATGACTACTTAACTATTATTAGTTTTTGTTATACTACTTTGTTTTACATCACTATAGCTATATGGTTGTAAAATTTCAAAGTACCGTATTATGTTATTTGTTTATAAAATAGAAATGCAAGTAGTAATAGTTAAAGCATAACCACACGTTTCTACTTTGTATAATGATGCTTTGATGTATACTTATCCTACTTATAATTATGCCTTGCTTAAATAGTAATAGAATGACATGACACCAATTTTTGGTTTTATATATAATTTTAATATAACAAATATGATTGATAGATTATGTAAACCAAAACATATGTAATATAAGCCAGGAATAAGACTACAAATTAATATAAACCATTGTTTCAGAAATTTTAGCATGAAGTTTAAATAAGGGATTTACCTTCCACGGTGTAAGAAAAATGCATATAAGATATGAAAAACGATGGAAAATAATACATTTAAAATATACCATTTCGACCCAAACAAGCCTCTTTTTTATCTTGTTTAGTTTTAGTGTTTATCATAAGCCTTTATTTTTTAGATGCATTGTATGATTGGCTCTAATTGTATTATAGTATCATTATGGTGCGGAAAATGTGATCAAATATAAAATTATGATTAGACCACCCACACTGGGATATTTGAGGGCAATTTCAGCCGAGATATGGTAGAGAAAGGATGGACCGTGAAGAGTGACGAGGAGAAAGGTAAGGGAAAGTTAGTAAGGAAGGGACTAGACAACGAAAAGTCATTTGTTACATAACAAACAAAAGATCTCAATGTAAAAGACTAATCTGATAGATGAGTGACTGATACGCAAGTGAAACACAAAGGAAGAAAGGACAAACCACCTGTGCTATTCGTTTATTCTCGGAGGGGGCAAAAGGGAAATGTCAATAGTGGCTAAGAAGTTGTTAGAATATTATTGTTATATATAGGAGAGCTATGCTAGTGGTAGGGTAGGATTTGGTTTGTTATAACTGATTGGGCTCCCTGCGTGGAGATTAGGGATTATTCCCTGGTTTATCATTTGGTTCCTTTTCCAGTTATCAAATAAAGCTCTCCTTCCATTTTTAACCTCACTCTTCTTCTCTCTGTGCTCAATTGATATATCGATCTCTATCATTGGTCCGACCTGCTGTAACCGGCTACCATGGTGTCTCACTCCTATCGGTTGGATGCTCATGACCAGCAACTCTCACAGATTCAATCGACCGTTTCGTCGATGCAAGTCTCCATCGATACGGTTCATTCCGATGTTGCTGATCTTAAGAAATTGGTGATCTCTTGGATGAACAAACAGGAGAAACAACCGCCGCTGTCTGGGTTGTCCTCTCCTCCTCTTAGTGGTGGCGACGGGGTTCATTCCGGCGATAACGCCGACCCACCATCTCCCAACCTTCATTCTTCAGCCAAGTCCGGTTCCAAATTGGATGTTCCCTGGGCTATTAAGAAGATTAAACTCCCCGAATTTCAGGGTTTCGATCCTCAAGGGTGGATTAAGAAAGCTACCCTCTACTTCGATATCAACAATACTCCGGAAGACATGCGGATCCGATTAGCTCAATTAAGCATGGTGGGGGTGGCTCTCCACTGGTTTACTATCGTTACGGAGGTGAATCCGTCTCTGTCGTGGTCCGAATTCCAATTGGAACTCCTCAAAAGGTTTAGTGGTCTCGAAATCCACAATCCTTATGAACAATTGGCTGCTCTTCAACAGGGTGAGTCGATTCTCGATTATATTGATGATTTTGAGTATCTCTTGTCACACCCCGACCGACGGCGGAATCATCGGAGCGGACGAGGAAGTGATGGATTGTTCATAACACATGGTTGTCTAATAGTGGAAATAATATTACAATCAGATTACAAGATAAAATAAGTTCATCATACACAAATACAACAATCGAAACCACAAATAATAATCGTCTTTTATTTTAACTAGGTCCGTGTCTTAGATGAGCACGTAGAAGTCCACTATCTTGCTTAACCTGAAATCATGTGAGAAAATAAAGTCAGCTAACAAGTTAGCTGGTGAGTAATCACAGTTTTGAATATACATATAGATTGATTGATTGATCCATCGATAGTAATTCAATTCACAAGGTAATATTAAGACTTATATGGCAACCGCGAAGCATATAGATAAACCGACACAATATAAACCCCTTGACTTGACACTTGCATATAATAGACTCCACACAACACCATAGATTGACTAATTGCCTCTGGTATAATCACCACTCGTAAGCCATGTGGGGTGGGTTATCCAAACCAGTAGATCTACCATTGATACCAGGATTGATTGATTGAATTAGGGTTTTACTGTCGTCCAGTTTATCACAGTATGTTCACGTAATTGCAAGTAATAACATAACCTGTCTTGAATTGAATTGAAAATGAAATAACAATAGAATATCATGATAGAATATATTGTATCACATGATTTCCCCCAAATAGGAAATGATATAAAAAGGGGATATGAATACTCACTTGATTGATGAGGTTTGAATTTGGACGTGATAAATTAGACACCAACGATTTCCTTATGATTAACCTAAGGAACGGTGTCTCGAGTTAGAATAATAATGATTTGGGAATTTGGGAATGTATTAGGATTTCCATGGTAATTTAAATTGATTAATTTTATTTGGTTTGAAATGTATTGAAATAAACGAATTTGTTGAAAATGATTATGTCAAGAATTTTAATAGTATTTATACATATAAGTTATACATATATACAACTTATTAATAAATTGTATATGTATAATTATATACATAACTATATATAATCATGTAATTATATATAGTTATATGTATAATTATATACATAATTATATATAACCCATTTATACATAAGTAAACATAACTATACATCGTATGTTAATTATATACTTATGTTATAAATTGTATACGATTATGTATAATTATACACATGTAATTTATCCAAATAAAAGTTGTTTCGATAATCGAATAATATATATATCTATGTATATATATTGTATTCAATTTATTTGTTGTATAATTATGTATTATACACTAATTATAAATTTGTGGATAATACGATTAGTTATTTTATTTATTTAAAACAAATAAAATAAATGAATAAAATATAAAAATTATTTCAGAAAATAATTAAAGAGTTTTAGAAAATTTTAAGGTTTGTAAAAATGTTTTTATGATTTTTAGAAATTTTTTTCTGAATTTTTAAAGCCCAAAAAGAAGGTTAAAAAAATATGTGAGGTGGCCCGGGGTCGAACCCGGGACCTCCTGTTTGAGATGAAGCATGGGAACCGGTGAACCAAAGGCCGTGGCCGCGATAACTCTCGGCCTTTAATTCTTTTAAACACCATCTGCTTCAATCCCAAATCACCATATGAACCCTAGATCGAATCCCGTCCAATTGAACCCCGATTCGATCATTATTGCTACTGAAATCATGGGGCTTTTATTCCCCATGAAAAACCGAGTTCATAGATGTATTAATTACCTGTTAAGATGGTGTATTCAATGAGTTTGAGTTCGAGATAGGTCCGTGACTAGGTGCCAATCGAATGTTGCTCAAACCGTGATGATAATCAAATTAAATTTGTATGAAGCTTTGGATGATGATCGAGAGTGAAAGCCCCTAATCAATTTCAGGTTTTGAAACTCCGAAGGTAGGGTTCGAGTGAGTTGCAGGTCGCGATGAAGATGATGAGTGATTTCGGTGTTTGTGTTTGTTTTCGGTAAAATTGGCACTCGAGTTCGATTAGGTGTGTATAAATGACCGTTTTGGTAGCTTTAATTTGTTTATTGTGGTTGTTTGAGTGCATTATCGATCTGTAACGAATCCGAGATAAAAGTGAAGAATTTAGCCGTTTATTTGACTAATTCAACACGTTTTGTGTTGGAATTCGATATAGATTGGATCCAAGGAAACTTTCGGTGTGATTGTGGGGTTCAAATTGTGTAAATTAGCCGATTTCTTGTCGGGAATTTTGTGAGTTCGATGTGGAGCTTTGGATTCGAATTTACCGGCTATTAATCGTGTTTAATGGGTGTCGTGGGTTCGAAACACATTCACGAACGCATTGGAACCGGTTTTGTGGCTTGAAATGGTGGAATTTTAGTGTTTTCGGCTTCGCCGGAGTTCGGCCGGAGACTCGCCGGAAAAACGAGGGAGAAGCCGGTTTTTAAAAAATTTACACAATCAGTCCCTGCGGTTTCCAAGTTTATTATTTTATGTTTGAAACTTCTTATTAAGTTTCTAAATTGGCAGAAATAACCCCTGGACTTTATTATTAATATTATTATCATTATTAATGTTATTATTATTATAATAACCATTATAATTATTATTATTATTATTATTATTATTATTATAATTATTATTATTATTATTATTTAATATCACAAGCTTTATAGTTGGAATCCCCACGATTGTATTATTAACAAATGTTAACATAAGTGAATATAAAAATACGGGTGGTTACAGTCTCCCCTGCTTTAGGAAATTTCGTCCCGAAATTTGTTCACGAGGAGGCTGAAACGAACAGATGAGGGTACTTGGTTTTCATTTGATCCTCGCGTTCCCAGGTGTACTCTGGCCCACGTTTAGACTCCCAACGAACTTTGACAATGGGTATCCGACTGCGTTTGAGTTGTTTAACTTCCCGATCCATAATTTCCACAGGTTTCTCAATAAAGTGCATAGATTCATCAATCTGGACTTCGTCGAGTGGAATGTGGAGATTTTCATCGGCAAGACATTTCTTGAGATTTGAAACATGAAACGTCGGATGTATATTGCTAAGTTGTTGAGGTAGTTCAAGCTTGTAGGCCACTTTCCCAATTCGCTCGAGCACTTTGAATGGACCCACGTAACGAGGTGCTAGCTTCCCTTTCTTTCCAAAGCGAATCACTCCCTTCCAAGGTGACACCTTAAGAAGTACGAGATCACCGACATTGTATTCCATGGGTTTACGTCTTTTGTCAGCATAATGCTTTTGACGATTTCTAGCAGCGACCAAGTTATCACGGATCTTATGAATTTTGTCTGTTGTTTCTTGTATCAATTTCGGACCAGTAATCTGTGATTCACCAACTTCAGACCAACAGATGGGAGATCGACACTTTCGACCATACAAGGCCTCAAATGGTGCCATCTGAATGCTGGTATGGTAACTGTTATTGTAAGAGAATTCGACCAACGGAAGATGTGAATCCCACGATCCACTGAAATCAATGACACAAGCCCGGAGCATATCCTCGAGGGTTTGTATTGTTCTTTCAGTCTGACCGTCGGTTTGCGGGTGATAGGCTGTGCTAATATTTAGTTGAGTCCCGAGAGCTGATTGAAGACTTTTCCAGAAACGAGAGATGAAACGACCATCGCGATCATAAATAATATCTAAAGGTACACCATGCCGACTGACTATTTCATTAATGTAAATACGAGCCAATTTCTCGACTCGATAATCTTCCCGAATTGGAATGAAATGAGCCGACTTAGTCAATCGATCAATGATAACCCAGATACTATCGTGACCACTAGCGGTACGAGGCAGCTTGGTGATGAAATCCATGGATATGCTTTCCCATTTCCATAATGGAACCTCGGGTTGTATAAGTAATCCAGAGGGATGTTGATGCTCGGCTTTGAGTTTGGAACATGTGAGACATTTAGATACATACAAGGCTATATCCTTCTTCATGCCGGGCCACCAATATTGGTTTTGAAGATTCATGAACATCTTGTCTGCTCCCGGATGAATAGAATAACGAGTCTTATGAGCCTCATCCATGATGGTTGTTCGAAGATTATCGCGATTCGGAATCCAAAGTCGATTTAGAAAATACAGTAGTCCGTCCGACTTGGTTTCCAATTGGAGTTCAGCACCGCATGACATTTCCCCATACATGTTGCCCTCGGTGACTGATTCGTGTTGAGCTTCGAGTATACGGGTCACAAGGTCGGTTTGAATGGTAACACTTTGAAGCATAACTTGGCCCTTACGACTTAATGCATCGGCTACGACATTAGCTTTACCGGGGTGGTAACGAATCTCACAGTCGTAGTCATTGAGTAGTTCGACACATCGTCGTTGCCTCATGTTAAGCTCCTTTTGGTTGAAGATGTACTGGAGACTCTTATGATCGGTGAATACAACACATTTAGTGCCATAGAGATAGTGTCTCCAGATTTTGAGTGCGAATACGACAGCACCCAATTCAAGATCGTGCGTCGTATAATTTTTCTCATGAATCTTCAATTGTCTTGAAGCATAAGCTATAACTTTGCCTCGCTGCATGAGAACGCAACCTAGACCTTGTTTTGAAGCGTCACAATAGACAACGAAATCGTCATTTCCATCAGGAAGTGTTAAAATCGGCGCTTCACACAACTTTTGCTTGAGGGTTTGAAACGCTTTTTCTTGATCAGGCCCCCAAGAAAAAGGCTTATCCTTGTGGGTCAAAGCAGTGAGTGGCACAGCAATCTTCGAGAAGTTAGGAATAAAACGTCGATAATATTCGGCTAGACCAAGGAATGAACGAATCTCTGTAGGAGTTTTAGGTTCTCCCCATTTCTTTATTGCCTCGATCTTTGCGGGATCAACGTGAATTCCCTTGCTGTTTACTATGTGACCAAGAAATTAAACCTCATTAAGCCAGAATTCACATTTTGAGAATTTGGCGTAGAGTTTCTCTTTCTTCAGAAGTTCGAGTATTAGACGAAGGTGATTCTCGTGATCGGATTTTGATTTGGAGTATATCAAGATGTCATCGATGAATACGATCACGAATTTGTCTAGGTATGGCCGACACACACGATTCATTAAATCCATGAATACTGCCGGTGCGTTGGTTAACCCGAATGGCATCACTGTAAACTCGTAATGGCCATATCTCGTTCGGAAAGCGGTTTTTGGAATATCATCATCATGCACACGGAGTTGGTGATAACCAGAACGAAGATCGATCTTTGAAAAATGAGTGGCTCCTTGAAGCTGATCAAACAGATCGTCGATTCTGGGTAATGGGTAACGGTTCTTGATTGTGAGTTTGTTGAGTTCCCGATAGTCAATACACATACGAAATGAGCCATCCTTTTTCTTCACGAATAAGACTGGAGCTCCCCATGGTGATGAGCTCGGGCGAATGAATCCTTTGTCTGACAGTTCTTGCAATTGACTAGCAAGTTCTTGCATTTCTGATGTTGCAAGTCGATAAGGAGATTTTGCCACGGGAGTTGCACCAGGTACAAGGTCGATTCGGAATTCAACTTGACGAACGGGAGGAAGACCGGTTAAATCTTCGGGAAAGACTTCAGGGAACTCTCGAACAACCGGAATGTCTTCAATCTTCTTAGGTTTCTCATCTGCCTTCACGATATGAGCTAAGAAAGCCACGTAATGCTTGCGGAGGTACTTTTGAGCTTTGGTACAAGACATGAGTTTAAGCCCCTTGTAAGGTTTTTCCCCGTAGATTTGTAGTATGCTTCCGGTCGGGAGAGGAATACGAATGGTCTTTTCGTGACAAATCACTTCGGCATGATTCTTTGATAACCAGTCCATGCCTACTATAACATCGAAACTACCCAGTTGCATGGGTATAAGATTGATAGGGAAATCATGCTCACTTAGATTCAAAGTACAGTCAGGAATAACAGAATTAATTGTAATAGGTTTTCCGTCAGCTATCTCTATCGTAAAGGGGTTATCTAGCTTGGTTCGGGCACTAGCAAGTAATGGCTCAAAGTCTAAGGATACAAAGCTTTTATCTGCACCGGTGTCAAAAGAATCGAAGCGTATTGATTATTAATTTGGAACATACCGTTCACCACGTCGTTGCTGACTTGAGCTTGTTGGGCATTGATGTTGAATGCTCGACCTTGAGCTGCAGGGACGGCCTTGAGAAGCTTCGGACATTGGTTGCGGAAATGGTTAGGATCTCCGCATTGGTAGCAAGCTCTTGCGTGTGTGATTGTCGGGGTATGCTGAACAGTTGGTGTAGTAACTGGAACCCTTGCAGTATTCTTGCACACGTTGAATGTATGGCCGAAACGACCACAGTTGGTGCATTGGCGACACTGAACGTTAGCAGGATGGTGATACTTGCAGTGGTCACATTGTGGAAAGGGTCCAGCGTATGGCTTTTTCATCGGTGGTTGGTTGTTGACTACCGGTTGACGAGTTGGAGGGACTTGATTAATTGGCACAGCAGGGGTAATCATAGCAAAGTTTTGGGATTTAGCCTTCCTCTTCTTGTTTTGAGAAGATTCAGGTTTTTCCTCCTTAGGGGTTTCAGCTGAGGGTTTCCCGGTCACCTTCTTAGCACCTTTCCTAGTCAGGGTTCCAGCCTTGACATGATTGTCAGTTAGCTGAGCAGCTAACCGGATGGTATCTTCCAAGGTTGCAGGATTCCTACCCCACACCGTGTCTTGAATTTGCATGGGTAGACCACCGATGTATTTCTCGATAGCCCGAGATAAAGGAGTAACCAGGTGAGGAACAAGTAGACTCAGTTCATGAAATCGGTTGGTATAAGCTAGATTTTCTCCAATTTCTTGAGTTAAGTCCCAGAACTCAGCTTCCAATTTCTTAATTTCATTTCTCGGACAGAATTCCCGAGTCATCAGCTCCTTAACTTCATCCCACGTCAATGCTAATGCTGCATCAGTTCCACGGGTTCGTTTCTCACCGTTCCACCAAGTGAGTGCTCTCTTTTGAAGAACACTTGTAGCATAACGAACCTTGAGATTCTCGGGGCACTCACTATTAAGGAAAGTGTTCTCGATACTCTCAAACCACTGTAAAAGACCAGTGGCACCTTCGGTCCCGCTAAACTTAGTGGGATTGCAAGAATTGAAATGCTTGTAAGTACAAGCTCGTGGAGGGTTTGGTGCAGTTGGGTTTTGTACGGCTTGATTTTGAACGGTGTTGTTGCCTTGATTCAAATGGGTAATCAGTGTTGGGATAACCGCAGCAACTTCACGTGCCACTATAGCAGCAATCTTGCGGCCAGAGCTTCTAGATCGGGAGCGGTTTTGACGAGAAGACATGCTGTATAACATGGAAAGAAGAAACCTCTATGAGAAACGGGTAATTGGTTTTTAAAACTTTTCAAAATAATAGAATCGTTAATGAGATTGTTTAGAATAATAATGAGAGGTTAGGAGTGTAAACGTTCGGTTCGCAAACCAAAACGAATACGGTGACTTATCAAAGTATTTGTGTCCACCACAACCTTAATGAGGACATGCGTACCTATAAGCGAATACTCATCTCGAGGGTTCCCAGGTAAGGTAATCAAGTTGTATGAATACCTTGCCTAGACAGAACACCTTAAGATACAGGTATCCCACTCTTCCAGCATTGCATGTTCTCGGTCATGTGACACGGACTTTGACGAGAATTGAAAACCATGAATAACAAATCAAAATTTAAAATTTGAGAACAATTGGATTTAGGCATACAATGCCATCTAATATGATTAGAATTTGTATGTGAAAGGTGAGAATCAAAGTATAAGGAATTGTCACAATCACATAATAAGCATAAACATGTAAGACACATAAAATCCTATCTAAGCATGTAAAATACATGAGAGGACTCATGTGTAAAGGTACTTAGTTATAGTCTAGGTCATTCCATTTCTAATAACCTAATTCCCTATAACCATGGCTCTGATACCAATCTGTCACACCCCGACCGACGGCGGAATCATCGGAGCGGACGAGGAAGTGATGGATTGTTCATAACACATGGTTGTCTAATAGTGGAAATAATATTACAATCAGATTACAAGATAAAATAAGTTCATCATACACAAATACAACAATCGAAACCACAAATAATAATCGTCTTTTATTTTAACTAGGTCCGTGTCTTAGATGAGCACGTAGAAGTCCACTATCTTGCTTAACCTGAAATCATGTGAGAAAATAAAGTCAGCTAACAAGTTAGCTGGTGAGTAATCACAGTTTTGAATATACATATAGATTGATTGATTGATCCATCGATAGTAATTCAATTCACAAGGTAATATTAAGACTTATATGGCAACCGCGAAGCATATAGATAAACCGACACAATATAAACCCCTTGACTTGACACTTGCATATAATAGACTCCACACAACACCATAGATTGACTAATTGCCTCTGGTATAATCACCACTCGTAAGCCATGTGGGGTGGGTTATCCAAACCAGTAGATCTACCATTGATACCAGGATTGATTGATTGAATTAGGGTTTTACTGTCGTCCAGTTTATCACAGTATGTTCACGTAATTGCAAGTAATAACATAACCTGTCTTGAATTGAATTGAAAATGAAATAACAATATAATATCATGATAGAATATATTGTATCACATGATTTCCCCCAAATAGGAAATGATATAAAAAGGGGATATGAATACTCACTTGATTGATGAGGTTTGAATTTGGACGTGATAAATTAGACACCAACGATTTCCTTATGATTAACCTAAGGAACGGTGTCTCGAGTTAGAATAATAATGATTTGGGAATTTGGGAATGTATTAGGATTTCCATGGTAATTTAAATTGATTAATTTTATTTGGTTTGAAATGTATTGAAATAAACGAGTTTGTTGAAAATGATTATGTCAAGAATTTTAATAGTATTTATACATATAAGTTATACATATATACAACTTATTAATAAATTGTATATGTATAATTATATACATAACTATATATAATCATGTAATTATATATAGTTATATGTATAATTATATACATAATTATATATAACCCATTTATACATAAGTAAACATAACTATACATCGTATGTTAATTATATACTTATGTTATAAATTGTATACGATTATGTATAATTATACACATGTAATTTATCCAAATAAAAGTTGTTTCGATAATCGAATAATATATATCTATGTATATATATTGTATTCAATTTATTTGTTGTATAATTATGTATTATACACTAATTATAAATTTGTGGATAATACGATTAGTTATTTTATTTATTTAAAACAAATAAAATAAATGAATAAAATATAAAAATTATTTCAGAAAATAATTAAAGAGTTTTAGAAAATTTTAAGGTTTGTAAAAATGTTTTTATGATTTTTAGAAATTTTTTTCTGAATTTTTAAAGCCCAAAAAGAAGGTTAAAAAAATATGTGAGGTGGCCCGGGGTCGAACCCGGGACCTCCTGTTTGAGATGAAGCATGGGAACCGGTGAACCAAAGGCCGTGGCCGCGATAACTCTCGGCCTTTAATTCTTTTAAACACCATCTGCTTCAATCCCAAATCACCATATGAACCCTAGATCGAATCCCGTCCAATTGAACCCCGATTCGATCATTATTGCTACTGAAATCATGGGGCTTTTATTCCCCATGAAAAACCGAGTTCATAGATGTATTAATTACCTGTTAAGATGGTGTATTCAATGAGTTTGAGTTCGAGATAGGTCCGCGACTAGGTGCCAATCGAATGTTGCTCAAACCGTGATGATAATCAAATTAAATTTGTATGAAGCTTTGGATGATGATCGAGAGTGAAAGCCCCTAATCAATTTCAGGTTTTGAAACTCCGAAGGTAGGGTTCGAGTGAGTTGCAGGTCGCGATGAAGATGATGAGTGATTTCGGTGTTTGTGTTTGTTTTGGTAAAATTGGCACTCGAGTTCGATTAGGTGTGTATAAATGACCGTTTTGGTAGCTTTAATTTGTTTATTGTGGTTGTTTGAGTGCATTATCGATCTGTAACGAATCCGAGATTAAAGTGAAGAATTTAGCCGTTTATTTGACTAATTCAACACGTTTTGTGTTGGAATTCGATATAGATTGGATCCAAGGAAACTTTCGGTGTGATTGTGGGGTTCAAATTGTGTAAATTAGCCGATTTCTTGTCGGGAATTTTGTGAGTTCGATGTGGAGCTTTGGATTCGAATTTACCGGCTATTAATCGTGTTTAATGGGTGTCGTGGGTTCGAAACACATTCACGAACGCATTGGAACCGGTTTTGTGGCTTGAAATGGTGGAATTTTAGTGTTTTCGGCTTCGCCGGAGTTCGGCCGGAGACTCGCCGGAAAAACGAGGGAGAAGCCGGTTTTTAAAAAATTTACACAATCAGTCCCTAGAGGGAGTTAGAGGGAGTTGCATCACCAATTGGGATTGGAAGGCTCTCACAGCCCTAACAGTCAATCCAGCTTGCATCACCAACTGGTGAGTGCACCTCTTTGGAATTAGAGGGAGTTTCGGTGCCGAATGGGGGTTCAAAAACATTGAAGTTGGAAGGGACCTTGTCGGGTATTCCGGTTAGCATGCTCGTCGATAGCGGTGCTTCCCATAACTTCATTTCGAGTCGCTTAGCTCGGGCTCTGGGTCTTCCAGTGGTTTCCTTTTCAGGTATTCGTATTAAACTCGGTGATGGTCATTTTGTATTCGTATCGACCCGCTGTGTTGGGACTGAGATTTGTATTGGCTCTTGCAATTTTAAAGTCGATGCTCTCGTGTTTGACACTAGTAATTTGGATGTTATTCTGGGTATGGATTGGCTTAAGTCCTTAGGCGAGGTGACTCATAATTGGATGGAGGCGTGGATGAAATTTAATTTTCAGCGTAACACGGTGACCTTGCAAGGGGTATCCCATGATCAATCCGGGCCAGTAGCCCTGCAACAGTGGTTAGCCATGGAGGATGGAAGTATTTCGAATGGCAGGGAATCTATGGGGGGAACGATACAGAGCAATCTGTCGGATCAATTGACAGAGCCCCAACGGTTAGAATTGCAACAACTGTTACTGAGGTTTCCTAAATTGTTTGAGGAGCCCACAGGCCTTCCACCAATTCGCACGCATGATCATAGAATCACATTATTAACCTCAGACCCGATTGCAGTCCAACCCTATCGGTACCCACATGCTCAGAAGGCTGAAATTGAGAGGCAGGTGCAAGAGCTTTTAAAATTGGGAATGATTCGGCCAAGTCGAAGTGCCTACTCTAGTCCGGTAATTCTAGTAAAGAAAAAGGATGGGTCATGGCGTATGTGCGTGGACTATCGTGCCCTTAATAAGGCGACGATACCGGATAAATTTCCAATTCCAGTGGTAGATGAGCTATTAGATGAATTGTTTGGGGCAAAATTCTTTACCAAATTGGATTTGAAGTCGGGTTATAACCAAATTCGGATGCGGAACGATAGTATTGCTAAAACTGCGTTCCGTACTCACGACGGCCATTATGAGTACCTCGTGATGCCGTTTGGATTGACGAACGCCCCGGCAACATTCCAAGCCATCATGAATGATGTGTTCCGTCCCTTATTACGGAAGAAAGTAGTTATTTTTTGATGATATTTTGATCTACAGTCCTTCGTGGGAGACACATATGGAAGACTTGCAAATGGTATTTCACATCCTCACTCAACATCAGTTCATGGTTAACAGGGATAAATGTTCTTTTGCTCAGACCACGGTTGATTATTTGGGTCACATTATTAACGGGCAAGGTGTGGCGATGGATGGTAATAAGGTTACTGCAGTTAAAGAGTGGCCTGTTCCAAAAAGTAGCAAAGGGTTGAGAGGTTTCTTGGGCCTCACTGGGTACTACCGGAAATTCATCCGACATTATGGGAGTATCGCAAGACCACTCACTGATTTGACAAAGAAAGACGCCTTTGTATGGAATGATTCTGCTCAGCTGGCATTTGACCAATTGAAGGAGGCCTTGAGTTCGGCCCCAGTGTTGGCTTTACCGGATTTTTCATCCTCATTCGTGGTTGAATGTGACGCATCCGGATGGGGAATTGGGGCGGTTTTGATGCAACACAATCGGCTGGTGGCTTACTTTAGTAAGGCTTTAAGTGACAGAAATCTGGCCAAATCCGCTTACGAGCGAGAAATGATGGCACTAGTGCTTGCGGTCCAACATTGGCGACCCTACTTGTTGGGAAACCGTTTCACAATTTTTACCGATCAAAAGAGCCTCAAGTTTCTTTTACAACAGCGGGTCTCCACACCGGACCAACAAAATTGGGTTGCCAAACTGCTGGGATACGATTTCGATATCTGTTATAAACCTGGGCGTGAGAATCGAGCTGCGGACGCATTATCTCGACGGGCAGAGACGGGGGAGTTCTGCCAATGTATTTCCGCGCCTATATGGGTTCAAGGTGCTCTCTTGATTGAGGAGGCACGGGTGGATCTAGCCATTCAGAAGCTGATACACACGGTCTCTAATGACCCAACCAAGCTTCCGGGTTATTCAGTTAAACAAGGGCTGCTGTATTATCAGAATCGCCTCGTTATCCCCAAATGGTCACAGTATATTCCAGCTCTTCTTCATGAGTTTCATTCAGCAGCATCAGGGGGACACTCCGGTTTCTACCGAACCTTCCGTCGTTTGGCTGCCAATCTATATTGGCCAGGTATGACCACCACAGTGAAGAATTTTGTGCGAGAATGTGATGTTTGTCAACGTTGCAAAGCAAGTACTACTGTTCCGGGTGGGTTGCTTTAGCCTTTGTCAATTCCTAATGCAATTTGGGAGGATATTTCTATGGATATTATATCCGGGCTGCCATCATCCAAAGGATTCACTGCTATTTTGGTGGTAGTTGATCGCCTTTCCAAATACGCCCACTTCGTACTCTTGAAACATCCTTAAACAGCTCGTTCGGTAGCCGAGGCCTTCATTAAAGATATTGTTCGTTTGCATGGGATCCCAAGTACGATTGTTAGTGATCGGGACCCATTGTTTATTAGCAAATTTTGGCAAGAACTCTTTCGTGCTCAAGGGACGAAACTTCACATGAGCTCATCATATCATCCCGAGTCGGATGGGAAAACGGAAGTCATTAATCGTTGCCTTGAAGCGTACCTGCGGTGTTTTGCAATTGATCAACCAAAATCCTGGGCATTACGGCTACCATGGGCAGAATTTTGGTATAATTCTACTTTCCATGCTTCGACTGTAACACCCGGACCTCCAAAGAGTCCGTTTAAGTTAAATAAACATGCGGAATTTGGTCCCAGAAAATTTCATTAACATTTAACTCCCAAAATATGTGTTTCGTGTCAACCGACCCTCAAAAATGAAGTTTAACAATCCATTTACATACACACGTGATAGGAAGTTTCAAAATAATGTTAACGCGTTAGTTTCTACAAAGGAAACGTGTATGCAAGTCCCGTTCGATCCTTGTATGCCCTATCGATCACTTTAGCCTTCCGGTCCCGTAACACCTGTAAACACACGTTTAGACATCCATTAGTTCATAGGAACTAAGTAAGTACATTCTAACATTCATTTCGGGTCTTTACGGGGGTTTAAACGGTCTCGGAACGCGTTAAAACGATAATCGACAAAAATTTGGAACTGGCCCCTACCGTAACTTACGGTGGGTACCGTAAGTTACGGTGGCCTCAGTTTTGGTACGGTGGTAACACACTGGCTTACGATAGCCCATTTCACCCAGGGACCTACCGTAACTTACGGTACCACCGTAAGCTACGGTGGACCCTGCAGCATAGTCATTATTTTTGACCCGTTAAGGGTCGTTTCGCGTTTCCGAACCACCCCTTTCGATCCCGATTGTTCCAAGCACCTGGAAATAACATATTTTATCATATACGTGATTCCCACGGAGTTTCAACGAGTCTAACCCGACTCTTGGCAATATACCAAAATTTTTCTATTTGTTTGGTATTTAATTCCTTAATTAACCCATTTATGGTTCGTTTGTTCTTTAGAGTTCCCGACCGTTCCGACAACCATGGAACCGGTCTATTATAACATATTACATATGTTTGGTGAGTTCTTAGACCCAACCCATCCCATTTGCTTATCATAACGCAAATTTTCCTTTTCATACCGAATTTGCCCCTTATAGGGTCAAATCCCATTTTAATGAGCGGTTTGCCATTCTTTCGCGAACGACCGCTTTCCTTGGCGTTACCCAACGTCCACACACATTGCAAATCGTAGGGATAACCCTTTACCCTAGTGTTCACACACGATGTGAATCACTTTAATCCGGGTTTGTCCTTTCTTCCCATTTCCATGGGACGGTCACGCACGTCATGACTCGTTCTGTTCCACAACCATGTGGTATAACACTAAAGTGTTATTTTCCTTTATGTTCACGCACGTCGTGAATCATTTGTCATAGAAGCTCACATACAGTGCAAGTCAACTATTTATCCTTTTTAAACGTGGTTTTTATTTTGTTTGAGCTTATGAGCACATGGTCACACACATTGTGACTCATGCCTTTACTTTGTTATGCTCAATTTAAAGAATGTCTTACCTTGAGTCCGGAAGGTTTAAGTGGTCAATCAAACGTGTTCCTTGCCGGTTCCCTTGGATCCGCTTGCCACACCACTTCCTATTACCATTTTAAGGACCCATTTAACACATAACATTCATTTAATCACACATATGGTCTATTTGACATTTATCACCTTTAACCTACAATCTAGGCTTTCACATTGCACATTTCTTGCAATTAAGTAGTTCATTCATGTTTTTCATCTCATTGGAGCATTTTATCAAACACCTTATGTGCATAACTTAACATATTGGTTATTTACTAGCTTTTAAACATCATCAAGCTAGTTTTACACCCAAATCACATAACACACATGTTATTCATCAATTTTCAACCAAATGTTATGCACATAATCACATTTCTACAAGAATGAACATGGATTCTACAACTAGCAACTAGTTTACATGAAGAATCCTTAGTTTAACCTTCTAGTAACTAAACCCATTTCCATGGTTCATGTAAATCTTCAATTAAGGAGAAATTACACATCTAGTTACCATAATACACACATGCACATGATCATCTAGCACTATAACACTAGGGTTTCATGTTTAAACCACCAATTTCTACACCCATCATGTGGGTGGATATTTTACCACCTCAAGAACATCAAATAACACTTACTTGTAGCTCTTGATAAGATGAAGAATGATTTCTAGGGCTCAATTTCGGATCTTGCACTTGAATCACCAACAATTTGAGAAATGAGATGACCAAAACCCTTTTTCTCCTCTTCTCTTGTTGTAACCGTGAATGAGCAAATAATGCTCACCAAATGTATGGAAATCCATACTTATCCATGTTTAGGTTTCATCAATTGGCAAGATCCACCCCTCTAGTATCATTTTTCATATTTCCACCACTATTAACTAACTAGCAAATTTTCTAGTTAAGTCTTAAATATTTAACCTTTAACATATTTTACAATATTAGGTTTTAACACATGATACATTAATTGTATTTTAATTACATAATACGAAATTCGGGTCGTTACAAGTCTCTCCCTCTAAAGAGAGTTTCGTCCCCGAAACTTTACGTACTAATCAAATAGATGAGGATAAGACTTCCTCATTTCATCTTCCGATTCCCAAGTGGCATCGGATCCCTTACGATTCTTCCATTGCACCTTCACCTGATTGAGTGTCTTGTTCCTCAGTTGCTTGACCTTTCTATCCAAGATAGCCACCGGCTTCTCGATATAGTTCAATCTGTCATCAACTTCCAAATCCTCGTACGGAACATAGGCCGACTCGTCAGCCAAACACTTCCTCAAGTAAGATACATGGAACGTGTTGTGAATTCCTTGAAGCTCTTCCGGCAATTCCAACCGGTACGCAACTTTACCCACACGTGCGATGATTTTAAATGGCCCGATAAACCTCGGACTCAACTTTCCCCGCTTCCGGAATCGTATAATACCCTTCCATGGGGAAACCTTTAACAAAACCAAATCGCCCACCTCAAACTCGATGGGTCGTCTACGCTTATCCGCGTAAGCTTTCTGACGGTCTTGCGCCGCCTTCATGCGAGCACGGATTTGCTTAATCTTTTCATCCGTATTCATTATCGTATCGTGGCCAGCGAGTTCCCGCGGACCAATTTCTCCCCAACAAATGGGAGTTCGGCATTTTCTTCCATATAAAGCTTCATACGGAGGCATCTCGATGGTGGAGTGGTAGCTATTATTGTAAGAAAATTCCGCCAAAGGCAAATACTCATCCCAACTACCCCCAAAGTCAAGAACACACGCTCGTAGCATATCTTCTAATGTTTGAATGGTTCTTTCACTTTGTCCGTCGGTTTGGGGATGGTATGACGTGCTTAGCAATAGCTTTGTCCCCATCTCCGCTTGAAATTTCCTCCAAAACTTAGAAGTAAACCGTGTGTCTCTATCGGACACAATCGACACGGGCACCCCGTGTCGTGACACTATTTCGTTCACGTAAACCTCCGCCATTTTCTCCGAATTGTAAGTCTCACGAATAGGAAGGAAATGAGCGCTCTTGGTCAATCGATCGACAACAACCCATATCGCATCGTACCCTTTCTTCGTTCTTGGAAGTTTAGTAATCAAATCCATTGTTATCTTTTCCCATTTCCATTCCGGAATATCCAACGGTTGCAATTCACCATGAGGTTTTTGATGTTCCGCCTTCACTTGCAAACAAGTTAAGCATCTTTCCACGTATTTGACAATATCGCGTTTCATGCCCGGCCACCAATAGTTAACCCGAAGGTCTCTATACATCTTAGTCGCTCCCGGGTGAATTGAATACTTGGATTTATGGGCTTCATCCAATAGATCATTCTTCAAGGTACAAGTAGGTGGTATCCAAACCCGGCCCCATCTTGTTTTCAATCCCTGATTATCATCTTCCAAGTTTTGAGTTTGACCTTTGATTCGATTTTTCTTCAAATTTTCTTCCTTTAGCGCTTCAGTTTGTGCTTCCTTGATTCGTTCAACCACTTCGGATATAACGGTTATCTTCATTGCGGTTATTTTGATAGGAGCATGATCCTCCTTTCGACTCAAGGCGTCAGCCACGACATTGGCCTTTCCCGGATGATATAGGATTTCACAATCATAATCCTTTAGCAATTCCATCCACCGCCTTTGTCTCATGTTTAACTCCTTTTGTGTAAAGAAGTACTTTAAACTCTTATGGTCCGTGTAAATCGTACACTTTACACCATATAGATAATGCCTCCAAATCTTTAACGCGAACACCACCGCGGCTAGTTCAAGATCATGGGTTGGGTAGTTCCTTTCATGCACTTTCAGTTGTCTCGAGGCATAAGCAATCACCTTGCCCCTTTGCATTAGAACACAACCCAAACCGGAGTAGGAAGCATCCGAGTATACCACAAAATCGTCGGTTCCCTCGGGTAAAGACAAAACCGGAGCTTGAGTCAATTTCGACTTTAACTCTTGAAAGGCTTTCTCTTGCTCTTCACCCCATAGGAACTTCACCTCTTTCTTGGTAAGCTTGGTTAAAGGAGAAGCAATCTTAGCAAAGTCTTGAATGAATCTCCGATAATATCCGGCTAACCCAAGAAAGCTTCTAATTTCCGTGGGAGTCTTGGGTGGACTCCATTTGGTCACCGCGTGAATCTTTGTGGGGTCTACGTGTATACCCTCCGAGTTTACCACATGACCCAAGAATTGTACCTCTCGCAACCAAAAGGCACACTTGGAGAATTTTGCGAACAATTTCTCCCGACGAAGCGTTTCGAGAACTTCACGCAAGTGACAAGCATGATCACCTTCATTTTTAGAATAAATAAGGATATCATCTATGAATACAATGACAGATCGATCTAACATGGGTCGGCACACCCTATTCATCAAATCCATGAATGCTGCCGGGGCGTTTGTCAACCCGAAAGACATCACAAGGAACTCATAATGCCCGTATCTAGTACGAAATGCCGTCTTGGGGATGTCTTCTTCCCTTACCTTCAACTGATGATAACCCGACCGTAAGTCGATTTTCGAAAACCACGATGCACCTTGCAACTGATCGAATAGGTCATCAATCCTAGGCAATGGGTAACGGTTCTTAACCGTCACCTTGTTCAACTCTCTATAGTCGATACACATCCGAAGACTTCCATCCTTCTTTTTCACGAAAAGAACCGGTGCTCCCCATGGCGAAGTACTCGGACGTATGAACCCCTTGTCTAAAAGATCTTGCAATTGTGTCATTAACTCTTGGAGCTCCGATGGCGCCAAGCGATAGGGAGCCTTTGCAATGGGTTTAGCTCCCGGGGTTAGGTCGATTCGAAACTCGACCTCCCGTTCCGGTGGGACTCCCGGCAAATCCTCCGGAAAGACATCTGGAAAATCCCGAACAACCGGAATATCTTCCAACACTTGAACTTTCGTTTCCGTGTCTATTACATAGGCTAAGAACGATTGTCCTCCATGGCTCATGTGTTTCATTGCTTTAACCAAAGAACATAAAGCTACGCCACCGCGTTTTGCACCTTGGATTATTACCTCATAACCACTCGGAGATATCAATTGGATGCACTTGCGATTGCAAACTATATTGGCGTGGTACATGGAAAGCCAATCCATACCAATTACTACATCAAACTCCCCGAGTGTCATGGGTATTAAGTCGACCGAGTAATCCTCACCTTCGATGGTAAGTATGCAATTTCGATAAACGTTGAACGCTAAGAACGTTTTTGAATCCGCTACCTCAATCTCTAAAGGACTAGGTAAGTTGTCTAACACCATGGAAAAATGACTCGCAAATTTAACCGAAACAAACGATCTATTAGCACCCGAGTCAAATAGCACATAAGCAGGTAGTGAGTTGATGAGAAAGGTACCCGTCACAACGTCGGCTATAGATTTGGCTTCTACCGCCGTAATCAAGAAAGTTCTCGCCTTAGCTTTTCCTCCATCACCCTTTTTCCCCGAACCTGGAGCAACCGAGGATTGACTTGTACCACCCTTCTTTAGTTCAGGACATTCGCTCTTTTTGTGGCCCGGTTTGTAACAGTTGTAGCACACACTTAGCGGGCTTGTGCATTGAGATGTCGAATGACCCGACTTTCCACACCTGAAGCAATTTTTAGATTCGTATCTACAAATTCCCCCATGTTTCTTTTTACAAATCTTGCAATGTTTGGAGTCTTTGTCGTTCCCAAACTTGTTTGATGAGGATGAAATCTTGGCTTTCTTAGACGAACCCGTCTCCGTTTCAGCCGCACGCTTCTCCCCACGATCAACTTGCCTTTTCAATTCCGCTTCTCGATCCCTAGCACAATCGATAAGCTCTGCTAGAGTTTCACATTTGGACGGTGTAAGAAACTCTCGATACTTGGCACTCAACATGCCATAGTAGTGGTTAATCCACATCCTTTCATCCTGGAGCAACTGTGGGCAAAACTTGGCTTTGTCGTAGAAGATGGCCGTGATGGTATCAATACTTTCATCTTTTTGTCGTAACTGTAGGAATTCTTCTGCTATTCTGTTGATAGCGGCTTGTGGGCAAAACCGCTTTGTGAACAACTTCTTAAATTCTTCCCAAGTCATACTTTTGATACCTTCCCGCCCCTTCTCATCCCGTTGCAATTCCCACCAGTCTTTAGCTCGTTCCCGGAGTTGGCTTGCAGCAAACCTCACTTCATCAGATTCTTCACAGTGTGAGGTTTCAAAGGCACTTTCCATATCTTTGATCCACCTTTGACTAAGTAGTGGATCGACCTCACCCTTGAACGTTGTAGGGTTGCATGCAACAAACTCCTTATAGGTCACTTTCTTTGTTGGCCTTTCGATTTCTTTGTCGGCCTTCAGAGCCACAAACTCTTGTTGAATGAGATCCCGTAGATCTTTGCGTACATCCTCGATGTAGCCCGGCAATAAAGCCTCAAAAGCCTTGCCAACTTCCTCCTTGACCATTTCCCGTGTTGCATCATCGGGATGGGTCTCGTGATTCTCTATATTGATCACGTGTTCGTTACCAGCCATGACCTAAGACTGTGACAATTAACCTTTACGTTAGTACCATGTACGTAATCTATAGCATATACACTGATGCTTATGATTCTACTATCACTAGGGCCTAACCCTATTCACACAATACCCATTTCCATCCTTAAGTTTAAAACAACATCCCTAAGAACCCATTCGCGTGCCTTTGATTGTTGTTAGACTGGCCAGGCCTAGCAACAAGCTCACCACACGGATGCCTTCTTAGTTCCTTTATTCCAAACTTAAGTCAAGAAGCTAGGTTCAATCAGTTCATATGGTACATATCATACATATATCATACATATATCATACATGTGTCAAGCTTGTTACGTTTATAAACGGCACACTAACCTTGTACCTTTAGGCTCAGTGATCGGCTTCTTGGATCGAACGTTTGCATTTCTCATATCTAGAGCTCAAAAGTTTGAGTCCAAGTGTTCGCGACGCACTTGAATCTCTCAAACCGTTGGCTCTGATACCAACTTGTAACACCCGGACCTCCAAAGAGTCCGTTTAAGTTAAATAAACATGCGGAATTTGGTCCCAGAAAATTTCATTAACATTTAACTCCCAAAATATGTGTTTCGTGTCAACCGACCCTCAAAAATGAAGTTTAACAATCCATTTACATACACACGTGATAGGAAGTTTCAAAATAATGTTAACGCGTTAGTTTCTACAAAGGAAACGTGTATGCAAGTCCCGTTCGATCCTTGTATGCCCTATCGATCACTTTAGCCTTCCGGTCCCGTAACACCTGTAAACACACGTTTAGACATCCATTAGTTCATAAGAACTAAGTAAGTACATTCTAACATTCATTTCGGGTCTTTACGGGGGTTTAAACGGTCTCGGAACGCGTTAAAACGATAATCGACAAAAATTTGGAACTGGCCCCTACCGTAACTTACGGTGGGTACCATAAGTTACGGTGGCCTCAGTTTTGGTACGGTGGTAACACACTGGCTTACGATAGCCCATTTCACCCAGGGACCTACCGTAACTTACGGTACCACCGTAAGCTACGGTGGACCCTGCAGCATAGTCATTATTTTTGACCCGTTAAGGGTCGTTTCGCGTTTCCGAACCACCCCTTTCGATCCCGATTGTTCCAAGCACCTGGAAATAACATATTTTATCATATACGTGATTCCCACGGAGTTTCAACGAGTCTAACCCGACTCTTGGCAATATACCAAAATTTTTCTATTTGTTTGGTATTTAATTCCTTAATTAACCCATTTATGGTTCGTTTGTTCTTTAGAGTTCCCGACCGTTCCGACAACCATGGAACCGGTCTATTATAACATATTACATATGTTTGGTGAGTTCTTAGACCCAACCCATCCCATTTGCTTATCATAACGCAAATTTTCCTTTTCATACCGAATTTGCCCCTTATAGGGTCAAATCCCATTTTAATGAGCGGTTTGCCATTCTTTCGCGAACGACCGCTTTCCTTGGCGTTACCCAACGTCCACACACATTGCAAATCGTAGGGATAACCCTTTACCCTAGTGTTCACACACGATGTGAATCACTTTAATCCGGGTTTGTCCTTTCTTCCCATTTCCATGGGACGGTCACGCACGTCATGACTCGTTCTGTTCCACAACCATGTGGTATAACACTAAAGTGTTATTTTCCTTTATGTTCACGCACGTCGTGAATCATTTGTCATAGAAGCTCACATACAGTGCAAGTCAACTATTTATCCTTTTTAAACGTGGTTTTTATTTTGTTTGAGCTTATGAGCACATGGTCACACACATTGTGACTCATGCCTTTACTTTGTTATGCTCAATTTAAAGAATGTCTTACCTTGAGTCCGGAAGGTTTAAGTGGTCAATCAAACGTGTTCCTTGCCGGTTCCCTTGGATCCGCTTGCCACACCACTTCCTATTACCATTTTAAGGACCCATTTAACACATAACATTCATTTAATCACACATATGGTCTATTTGACCATTTATCACCTTTAACCTACAATCTAGGCTTTCACATTGCACATTTCTTGCAATTAAGTAGTTCATTCATGTTTTTCATCTCATTGGAGCATTTTATCAAACACCTTATGTGCATAACTTAACATATTGGTTATTTACTAGCTTTTAAACATCATCAAGCTAGTTTTACACCCAAATCACATAACACACATGTTATTCATCAATTTTCAACCAAATGTTATGCACATAATCACATTTCTACAAGAATGAACATGGATTCTACAACTAGCAACTAGTTTACATGAAGAATCCTTAGTTTAACCTTCTAGTAACTAAACCCATTTCCATGGTTCATGTAAATCTTCAATTAAGGAGAAATTACACATCTAGTTACCATAATACACACATGCACATGATCATCTAGCACTATAACACTAGGGTTTCATGTTTAAACCACCAATTTCTACACCCATCATGTGGGTGGCGATTTTACCACCTCAAGAACATCAAATAACACTTACTTGTAGCTCTTGATAAGATGAAGAATGATTTCTAGGACTCAATTTCGGATCTTGCACTTGAATCACCAACAATTTGAGAAATGAGATGACCAAAACCCTTTTTCTCCTCTTCTCTTGTTGTAACCGTGAATGAGCAAATAATGCTCACCAAATGTATGGAAATCCATACTTATCCATGTTTAGGTTTCATCAATTGGCAAGATCCACCCCTCTAGTATCATTTTTCATGTTTCCACCACTATTAACTAACTAGCAAATTTTCTAGTTAAGTCTTAAATATTTAACCTTTAACATATTTTACAATATTAGGTTTTAACACATGATACATTAATTGTATTTTAATTACATAATACGAAATTCGGGTCGTTACATCGACCGGTGTCACACCATTTGAGACCGTGTATGGTCGACCTCCACCTTCGGTTTTATCATATGCATTAGGGGAGATCCGAGTGGAAGCAGTGGCAAGAGAATTACAGGAGAGAGATGAGGCTATAAAACATCTTAAGGTCCACTTGACCAATGCTCAAACATCTATGCAAATTCAAGCAAACAAGAAGCGGCGGGAAGTCAGTTTTTTAGTTGGGGAATGGGTCTATGTGAAGTTGAAACCTTATCGTCAATTCTCGGTTACTGCTCGTATTAACCAAAAATTAGCACCTAAGTTCTTTGGCCCTTTTCAGATTGAGGCAGCTGTGGGACAGTAGCATATAAACTCAAATTGCCTGATTCTTCCAAGATCCACCCCGTATTTCATGTATCCCTTCTCAAACGTTCCGTTTCAGTACCCACGGAGTCGGTTTTACCCCCAGATTTGGCTGCTGAAACAAAGACTGTTCTAGCACCTAAGGAGATTGTGGCAGCGCGTATGGTCCAATTGGAGGGTGAGGGGTTAGAACAGTGGTTGGTGCATTGGCAAGGGCAGTCGGTAGATGAAGCTACGTGGGAAGATAAAGAGTGGGTGGTTGGTCAATTTCCTAATGTACGTCTTGGGGACAAGACTTTTATTGAAGACGAGAGTAGTGATACGCAAGTGAAACACAAAGGAAGAAAGGACAAACCACCTGTGCTATTCGTTTATTCTCGGATGGGGCAAAAGGGAAATGTCAATAGTGGCTAAGAAGTTGTTAGAATATTATTGTTATATATTGGAGAGCTATGCTAGTGGTAGGGTAGGATTTGGTTTGTTATAACTGATTGGGCTCCCTGCGTGGAGATTAGGGATTATTCCCTGGTTTATCATTTGGTTCCTTTTCCAGTTATCAAATAAAGCTCTCCTTCCATTTTTAACCTCACTCTTCTTCTCTCTGTGCTCAATTGATATATCGATATCTATCAGTGACTTATTTAGTTTATAAACCTCGCATTTATCGCCCATATAGCCATTATGAGACAAATTTGTACCTTATAATGATTTTAGTCCGTAATATTGCTTCCATGATAGAGAAATGTTATGAAAAAAAGAAGAGATACATAAAAAAATCAAGTTCATAAAGTTTTTTGAAGTTAAACATCTGTTGTAAAATATCCGTAGGTAGCATCCATTGCACGTGCCCTAAACAATCAAGTGACCTCATGATAAAAAGTATGTCATCATCATGATTTATCCTTCAAGTCACAATAAGTAAACAACTATTTACTAAATTTATTTCTTTGATTATGATCAATTATATAAGGGTCCTAATAAAGGGACACCCACTTTTTTAAATCGACACCCCCCTATACGCCGCGTATGGGTCCATACGCGGCCCATGCCCGGCGTATAGGTATCGACCATTAATGCGACATTAATGACTGACACTCGACGTCACATCAGTTTACCTATACGTGGCGTATAGGGCCATACACCACGTATAGGTCGGTGTCGATTTAAAAACGTGTATAAGCTATACGCCGCGTATGGACCCATACGCGGCGTATAGATCCTCGGAACCACTATATCTTTCAAATTTTCTCATTTTAACACACACTTCGAAAAAAACTCTCTCGTATAGCCCTATACTACACGTATTGATATTCGATTTTTCTACATCCAGGTATGTATTATTGTTCCTACATCATTATTATGTTAATCGTTCACTGATTTAAACGTTAAAGTAGTGTTTTATGCCATATAATGGGTGAATTAAAAACTGATACATAGAACTATACGCGACTACAGCCCCGCGTATAGGCCTATACGCAGCGTATAGTTCTATAGTTGGGGACGAAGACACATAGGTGTGTACCCTATACGCGGCGTATAGATATATACGCGGCGTATAGGGGGATGACCATACGTGACTTGTGGCCCATACGAGGGACCCTATACGCGGCGTATAGGGCTATACGCGGCGTATAGGGGCGGGATTGACCTATACGTGGCCTGTGACCCATACGCCGGTACCCTATACGCGGCGTATAGCCCTATACGAGGCGTATAGGGTAAGTACGTATATACAAATTGTCACACCCTCATTTTCCATGTACGGGGTTTTACCGTCAGGCGTGTGACATAACCAAGATCTCAGATAAGCATTAGTTACACCAAACGACTCGATAATTACAAAACATATAGATTGCTTAATAATAATGAAACAAACCAATTATGTTTAAGTAATGCGGAAGCGTATACAGTAAAATATTTAACAACAGTTTTGAAACACATAAACACGTGTCCCGTTCAGTTTATGTAAAGTAAATGCAAATTAAATCTTGAAAACAGTTTGTGGTGAATACAGAATGACATGCTGTAGATGCTGTGCTCCTAACGTGCCACATCAATGTCCTGAGAGAAAACATGCAAAAATCTCAGTACAAGACTGGTGAGTTCACAGGTTTATCAGAAAACAGTAATTATCAGTAATGATGTTCCCGGATTATGCAATCCGTCAAATATGTAATTCCCGGATTATGTAATCCGTCAAGTATGTAATCCCCGGATTTATCAATCCGATAAGTATAATGAAATCCCCGGATTTATCAATCCGATAAGTATAATAAAATCCTCGGATTTATCAATCCGAAAAGTATAATGAAATTCCCGGATTTATCAATCCGATAAGTATAATGAAATCCCCGGATTTATCAATCCGATAAGTATAATGAAATCCCCGGATTTATCAATCCGATAAGTAATATGAAATCCCCGGATTTATCAATCCGATAAGTAATATGAAATCCCCGGATTATCAATCCGTCAAGTATAATGAAATTCCCGGATTAGTAATTAAAGCATATAATGGGTAGCTAGTCCATAATGATCACTATGTGTATGAAAGCGCGGCCGAACTGACATGTAATCAAATAATAAATCATGCCCGGATGTGGTCCCACCACAACACTTGTAATTAGGCTAACCGTTCACCCGTTTGACGAACGTTGTGCTAGCGCGACTAGCCCGGGTGGGGTATGTCAATCCCAGTAGTACTACTAACAATTACCTCGTTAAGTCCATATTAACGGTCCGTTGGGCAAGTATACACCATAGTATCAAGTATATGCAGTATTACAGAAATCCAAATGTAATGTAACTTTTATGAAAACAGCATGTTTCTCTCCCCCAAAAAGAGTATAAAGTAAAAGTGGGGCTGTAAACTCACCTTGAGTTGATGTAATGAAAGCAACAAAAGCTTCAAAGAATAAGGCAATGCACGATCAAACACGATCAACACCTATTATTAATTGTAATCGAGTCTTTAATATGTGTTCACTGTGAATCAATATATTTGTAAGGTTCGGGTTGGTTTGGTTTAACACGTGACACGTACACAAATAGGTGTATATATGTTACAAGATTTAAGTTTGAAATTAACGTTAAATCAAGGATTAGGATTATGGGGTTTTTAATAGGTATTAAGTTTACAAAGTATTTATTTGTATTTTGATTCCATTAGAAGGATTATACACGTATGTTTAAATATTTTAGAATAACATATAGATTAATATCAATAATATTAATCTAAACCAATTGTGATGGTAATTTGTTATAAGTAATAATATTTGTAAATATCTTGGCGAGATAATATGATTTCTATAATTATTATGACAAAACCTTTAATTAATATAACGTTCTTTACTTTTATAAAGGTTTATTGTTTTCGAGTCCCATTATTATCTAAAAAGAAATAATTTATAATGACAGCGTTAAATATAAAATTTAAACAATTATTTTAGGCAACCACGATTTTAAAATAATAATTGTTTGAACCGAAATTATTTTCTTAGTTGAAACTCATTTTTAGTAAGGTTTAAACAAGAATAATATTTATTAACATATTTTTAAAACAATTATTTAACTAAAAAAAATCCAGAAAATTATTTGGTGTTCAAAAATATAAACTAGGTTTATAAAAATTATTTTTATAATTTTTATAATTTTTCTGAAATTTTAAAAAGCTTTAAAGGGCTTTAAAAAAATAAAAGAAGGTGCCCGGGTTCGAACCCGGGACCTCCAATCCGCACACCCACACGCATACCAGTAAACCAAGGCTCAAGGCCGCGTTAAGACATAGCTTTTAATTCCTTTAAACACAAACCCAAATCAATCCCCAAATCAAGAACCCTAATTTCAACTGATTTGAAATTGAACCACCAATTGATGTTGTTAATCAAATTAAGTTTAGGGCTATGATTCCTCATGTAAACCGAATATATAGATGTGTTTAATTACCTTATTCGAATCGAATTGATGATAAACACAGTCAAGAACAAGTCGCGGGCGAGGTGAATTCAAATAGCAAGCAATTGATGATAATAATCAAATTAATCACATAGGTAGCTTCTAATGGTGCTAATGATCGAAAGCCCGATGTTTATTGCAGGTTATGAAGGCCGGAGGGTGGTGTTCAAGTAGGTTGCAGGTCGCGGTCGAAGGTGGTGATTAATGGAGGTGTTTAAGTTTGTTTCAGACGCGATTGAAAGTTGAATTCGATTAAGAACAGTTATATAATCGTTCAGGTTCACTTAATTAAACGAATTATTGGCGTTAGTGGTGATCGTGGATTTTTGTTTGGCCGACAGTGGAATTAGTCGGTTTTAGTGGTTTCTGCACTCGTTTTATTAAATTGAAAGTTGCTCCACGTTCGATTCTCCCACCGAAATGTGTCGGGAACTTTAGTTGGTTCAAAATCGCGTTCGTTTGGCGTATTGGGGTCGCCGGAGTTGGCCGGAGAGGTCGCCGGACGGGATGAACAGGGGCGACGGGCGGGGGCTGGGTTTAAAAGAGAAGTTACACATTTGGTCCCTGGACTTTTGCACCATTCTTATTTTATGCAGAAAGTTTTCAAAATAAATTTTATAATTTACATTTTAACCCCCCCTAAATCTTTGTAAAACAATATTACTATTATTATTATTATTATTATTATTATTATTATTATTATTATTATTATTATTATTATCAGTATTATTATTATTTTTATTATTACTATTATTATTATTATTATTAGTATTATTATCCTTGCCAAAATAGTAAAGTAAATTAATTCCCGCTAAACGGAGAAAATTATTTTTAATAGTATTACAAAAAAAAAATTCGGGTTGTCACACAAATACACATATATGTATATACACATATACATATACATGTACATGTACATATATGTGTATATACACATGCACATGTACATGTACATGTACATGCACATGTACATGTACATGTACATGCACATGTACATGTACATGTACATGCACATGTACATGTACATGTACATGCACATGTACATGTACATGTACATGCACATGTACATGTACATGTACATGCACATGTACATGTACATGTACATGTACATATATGTGTATATACATGTACATGTACATATATGTGTATATACACATGTACATGTACATATACATACACATATACATACACATATACATATATATATATACATACACAAACACATATACATATACATACACATATACGTATACATATACATATGTATATGTATATGCATATCTATATATATATACGTATAGGTTGTTTTTGACCTATTTGTTTTCTTATGCAGATATGTCTTCTGATTCTGATATTGAGGCTGACGTTGTTGACCATATTGCTGAGCATCCTTGGCTGTAGTTTAAGGCCGGTTCCATTGAGCACGCTAAGTGCTCAAAATTTATTCGTATGAAGATCGGTCATCAAAAGGCCATAGATTGGGAGGTTATGGCCGAGCTAGGAGAGCGCGATCGTCTTGCTGCTATTATCAGAGACGATATGCCGTGGAGACGTCTCTTTCAGATCGCTTTTTTGCCGTCCTACCGTGAGCTGACTGTGGAGTTTTTATCCACATTTACCTATATTCGTCCTGACGAGATGGAGGAGGACGATGAGCGCTCCGAGATTTCTTTTATGCTTTGTGGACATGCACATCAGATGTCCATTGAGCAGTTTGCCGTTCTCTCAGGGCTGTATTTTGAGCCGGAGACTGTTACCCCTCTGTTCACCGAGGGTATTACTGAGATGGAGGAGGGTCGATTGAGAGAGTGGTGGCCTCAGATTGCCGGAGGTCCGTTTCAGAGGACTAAAGGCAGGGTCACCGGCATTCGAGATCCTCTCATCCGTTATCTGCATCGTATGATCGCCACGTCCATCACGGGACGTGGCAAGAGTCGGGAGTGGTGTACCATTCCCGACTTATTTTACTTATACTGTTTGATTACGGGGACCAGGTGCAACCTGGCAAGATGTTTGGCAGAGTATTTTGCGTCGTATTATCATCGGCAGGAGCGAGGAGCGATGTACGGCGGCGCGTACATCACGGTGATTGCCCGAGCTTTAGGTTATCTTCCGAGGCATCTTGGTGACGTGTCTCCGCCGATCGAGCCGGTGAGATTAGATCGTCGTACGCTATTCGGCATGCGTATTATACGCCAGTTTCCGGGTGGCATACGATTCTCTCTTCGACCCGGGGAGATCTGGCAGCCTGCACCTGTTCAGCAGCTCGTCGATCCACAGCAGCAGCACGGGCAGCCGCATGATCAGCCTCCACCCTACGAGCAGCCACATGATCAGCCGCCACCTCAGCCACATCAGCCGCCTCCTCAGCCTCAGTTCCCGCGACATATTTTGTAGCGATGTGAGGCTGCCTGCACGTATGGAGACATTTATGCAGGACATTTCTAGGAGTTTACGGCAGCAGAGTCGACGGCTCGATCGAGTTGAGGATCTTATGGAGTGGCACGTTCAGTTAGAGATTGCGCGAGCCCGTGCTGCTGGTATTGATCCTCCGCCGTTGCCACCGCCTCGAGATTACCCTGACTCCCCGTAGTTTTGATAGCATTGTAAATTAAAAACTTTGTTATTTATATTATCAGTTTATGTTTATCTTATATGTTTATTATCTGTTTATGTGTTATCTTAGATGTTTATATGCAAAAATAAATACATACACACATACAAACATACATACATACACACATACAAACATACATACATACAAACATACATACATACATACATACATACATACATACATACATACATACATACATACATACATACATACATACATACATACATACATACATACATACATACATACACACATACAAACATACATACATACAAACATACATACATACGTACATACATACACATATACAAACATACATACATACATACATACACACACATACAAACATACATACATACAAACATACATACAAAAATCTTTAAAAAAATATACATACATACATCAACCCAACCTATACGCCGCGTATGTTGAAGAAGAAATGGAACGGGTGAAACAACAAATAATGACACAACCCACAGCTGTAAAATTTAGTTTGGTGGAAAAAATAAAAAAAATTATGTATCCATGGAAAAATAACAAAAAAGCGCCTGTTGTGCAAACAGATATTCGCGGTCGTCCAACGTTAAAGGTTCAACAACAAAAGTATGACACTCAACAAAGTACGTGCGACATGCCGAGACATAGCTCGTTTATTGCGTCTCACATTTCCGGAAGAACAAGTTCAGCTGTAAAGCCCCAGAAGCCTGCCATGCAACGTAGTCGTTCAACGTCTTCTAAAGTATCACAGGGTACTAATGAGTTTTCTTCGATTGTCGGAGATCGCCAATTAAACAATATAAACAGGTTAAAAATTGGATTCCGTCAATCTTTCATCAGTATATTTCACGTATACGAGATGTCCGACCCGATGGGAATTGTGGTTTTCGATCAATAGCTTTAAGCTTAGGGTTTGACGAAAATAAGTGGATGTATGTGCGGACACAGCTTTTAGAATAATTGGACAGACATGAATTGGAGTACAGAGAAGTTTTTGATACTTTGTACCCCGGACAGTATAACGAATTACGTCACACCATCGATTGGCAAAGTGTGGAACCTGCACCAGAAGAACATTGGATGATAATGCCGTATACGGGAATAGTGGTTGCTCAAAAGTTTGGGGTTATTCTTCATTTACTAAGCAATAATGGTTGTCAAATATTTTTTCCATTATGGGCTGATCCGAAAACTGTCATGACTCATCATGTCGTGTCGATTGTTCATGTCAACAATAATCATTCGTCCACGTTAAGTTAGAAGGAGATTATCCGATGCCAACATTAAGTAATCTTTGGATTCTTAACCGAAGCGTACGTGCTGCAGAATGGGAGATTATGTATAGGATTCGTATCTCGGAATACAACGCAATAATAGATAATAACCGAGAACCCCCAGCTTATATAAATTTATTTTAATTCATAATTTGTAATATGCGAATTACATATTTTAATTTTAATTTTATTATTGTATTCGTATTATTTAATATTAAACTGTTTAAATAATTTTAATTCAAATTATGTATATATTAAAATAAAAAAAATTAAAATAAAAAAAAATAAAATATCTTTTAACCTTTCAAAATATCAATATTAAAAATATATATATATATATATTAAAACTCAAAAATTAAAAAAAATAAATATATAAGCTATACGCCGCGTATGGACCCATACGCGGCGTATAGCTCCTCCACGTATGGGTCATAAGTCACGTATGGGTATAAAATGTCAAACACTATACTATAGGGTATAAAACGTCAAATCAGCAACGCACCCTATACACCGCGTATGGAGCCATACGCGGCGTATAGGGTATAAAACGTCAAATCAACAACGCACCCTATACGCCGCGTACCGCGTATGGACCCATACGCGATGTATAGGGTACAGGGGTGTTGATTTAAAATTGGGAGGTGTCTAAATAAAGGGACCCTTATATAATTTCTTTAGGGCTTATTTTTCTTATATTTTTGTAATCTAGTATCGAAGAAAATTAAAAAAAAATGAAAAATCCAAACTTATCTAGGATTGATTTCACCATCATTAATAAAAAGATTAAGGTACAAGTTTCTAGTATCATTAGCACATTAAACAAAAATAATCACAAACATAGAGACCAACATGTTGACTCGACCCTTTTCCCAATACAAATTGTCCTCAAACTGGAGTATAATAATAAATGTTTTTCTACTCAAAATAATATTTAAAGTCCATATTTTAATTTTAAACAAGTTTTAAATTAGATCTCTTGTATGTATTGTAAAAGTAAAGGGAAAATGGAAGAAGTCACGTGCTAGTATAAGTTAAGAGACGATATAACCGAGAAGTCACGTGCTAGTATAAGAAAATTTGAGCTTACACGCCCTGACTAGCTTTAGTGAACCTGTGTATTACACGAATTTAATAAATAATATATTAAATAAAATAAATTTTAATAATTATTAAATGATATTTTAAAATATACGATTAAAATTACTTATGAGTAAAAATTATAAGTAATAAACAATTATATCAAATTTTTAATAAAGTATTATATGAGAAAACCATTGATAATGTACGGGAGTTTAAAATTTTAATTAAATAACCTAACTTGACAATTAAAAAAAAGTAAAATATTGATTAATCTCGTCTCGAGCAATTGTAAATGACAAAAAACGTAAAATATGATACTGGAAATATAATTTTATGAAAATTTACTAAAAAATAGACTCATAGAAAGAAGTGTCTATGATGCATTTTGATACTAATTATAACTCATAATCATGCACATATTTAGTTGAGTTTACTATTAAACTTACGCTCACGTGATAATACAACTAAGCATGGACAATACAAAAATCAATTAAAAAACTTTCTAAATTCCACACTAAAAATGGTTACTCTATATCTTAATAGACTTGATTAAATAGTTCTACCTAAATAAAAAATAATATGATAAACTGGATAAAAAGAAAAACTATAAAAAAACGTTATCTGATAAATTAAAGAAATCACTTATAAAATAAAATAAAATATTTCTAACAAAATAAGAACACGTTTCAAAATTAGTTAAAAACATATTAAATTTTGGAAAATAATGATTTTGTTGACGGTAACAAATAAAAAAAGAAAAAGAGACGGCAATGAAATAAAAGACAATTGAAAGTACTGATGTCTAATTTAAATATATTTTTAACAATATTTTATTTTAGTTTCTAAAAGCAATTCTTTGTTTTTACTAATAGTAGTTTCTATAGAAAATAACATATAAAATATTATAATTGACGTGCCTGTAATGATACTATACAATCTTAAAGTAAACATTTATATTAAAATTATGAATTATTTTATCTTTCAAAAAATAAAGATTTGATAAGAATATAATTTTAAAATTAACCAATAGAGTTTGCTAGGAGTAAAAGTAAAAGATATATGTTTTTTAGTTTAAAATAAAATTATTTTAATTTATTTCCAGTTAATTTTAGATGGAATTATATTTGGAAACAAAATGTGTATTTAAAAAAATTAATATAAAATGGTAGATTGAATTTTTTTGAGCGGGAAAAATATTTATTGTTAAATGTCAAGATGTCATATGGCATTAAGTGAGTCTAAAAAATGACATGTGACAACCTTAGTTACTCTTAGAGTAGTAGGATATCCCAAAAAATGTTTAATAAATATATTCTTTATTGTGATTATTTTATAGAATAATCAGTTTAGGGACTGTTTGTTTTAGACTCTTAACGATTCAGATGTTTGAGTGGTTCAACATTTAATGATTCATACTGTTTGTTTCACGAGCAAATGTCTGAATGGTTCAGACATTTGTCTTTAAATGGTTAAACATTATATTAATGCTGCATGGTTAAGACTTCTTATCTGAATTGGTCAGACATTTATCTTTGAATACTTAAATAATATACTAGCTCTTAATGGTTCAAACCTCTTAATAGTTTTGCACTTAATGATTCAAACCTCTTATTGTTTAGCACTTAATCATTCAGAAATTATCAAATAACTGCTTACTTTTTTTTTGTTTTCTCTCACTTGCAGTGGTTGCACTCGACACTCGACATGTTTTTTTAAATATATTTCAAAAATCTAAAAAAATAATCTTTTAATTAAGGTAAAAGAATTCACGTCTTTAAGTTGTTGTGATTGTGATTATGGTTTTTTGCTTTGATCAAGTTTTTCATTATAGATCACTATGTTTGATGATGTGATTAGGGGTGGATTGGATTGATAATGAGTTGTTATTTATTTTGAGTTTTCATGATGGGCGTTTTACTGAATTTGTTTGAGTCTATTACTCCGGTTATAATCGTGTCGAGTTGACGAGTTAACAGGTTCATGTCAATGAACCTAAATATCACATACACACACTTTTATAATTATGTATGTGTGTATGTGTTAGTGATGTATATTACTTGTAATATATTAGTTTGTTTCTTGCGTATTTCTGTTGTCTTTATTGTAAATAGGAGTTATGAACTTATGTTTGTATTAGATTTCAACCGTAATTATAGTCATTCTATACTTATAAATAGTTGATTAATAATACAAAATACTTTTAAGTAAATATGTCTTATTATTTTCTCTTCCTTTATATGGCCCTCCACCGCTTTTATTGACAAATATCGACTAGTCGTAAGCTCTTTTCCTCAATCGTCTCATTTGTGTGACGACGTTCTTTCTCTTATTCACCTCTTGTCCTGCCCCGAGGATGTGTTGTACACATATATATAGATTATCTTTTATTTATTTTTCTACTACAAATGAGGCATCAACCCGGATTCTAAAAAAACAAAAACAATTTCAAATCAGTCATCAATACTAGATCTTATAAGCAGGGCAAAATTCAAATTAGACACCGATCCTAAATTTTAAAAACCAGAATACATTCAAATCGATCACAGAATGAATGTCAATAGTCAAAAACAAATTATCGAACTATCGAAGTAGAGATAGAAGATCTTACAAGCATGTCTATAAGAATCGATTTTGGAATTTAAATTTATAACTTATTTTTTCTACTTTCCGTAATTTGTTTTAAGCTAGACCTTGAACCAAATTGACGTCTAGCTTGAAAGGCATATTAGTAATATATTACTTATCATTAGATAATATATTAGATATAGTTTATTATTTATTATAGTTATTTTTAACATAACTAGGAGTTAAGATTGGATTATGTTTTCTCTGTTATTATCCTTATAGATAAATGTATGTATTTATATCTGGGTGTGTATTCATGTTAAAAATATCAACTCTAACTTAGATACACCTGAAATCATGCAACCAAATTACCAAACATATACGACCAACGCAACTCGTTTATCTAAACGGGTTGATGGCTAAAATGGATTCTAATCAAGAAGGGTTAAACAGATTTATCTAGGTGGTATTAAGGTCATAAAGGAGTTGACGAGTTAAACTTATAAATAAGGTGTATTTACATATTTCTTCTTCCTAAACGTATTAGTTACATATTTAACCCAACTAAAAAAATAATTATATACTTCCCCTTCCTAAAACGTATATATTACATATTTATCCATTTGGCCATTTTAATAAAAATTAGTTATTGAATGATAATTGTTACCATATTTTAACTAAGTTATTTTTACATGTTTTCCTTTCTAAGAACATCAATCACATATTTTTTAAATTCAAGTTTTTTTATAGAAACAAAATAATAAAATTACAACTCCAAATATAAAATGCTTAAATTTTCATTTCAAAACAATAATCATTAATAATCAGAGTTATATATCCAAATAAAAAATAATTTTTTAAATTTTCAAACAATTATAATCACAAAACATCAATATGTAAAAATTATTTAATAAAAACAAGATAAAATAATCAGGTTAGTTTTAATTAGATAGATAAATATGTAATGTATATGTATTAAGTAGGGGAAATATGTAAACAATTTATGCCTTGGAAAAAATATGTAATTTATAATCTTAAAAATATATATAAAATCCCAATATATAATATATCCTTTTGTTTTAAGAGAAAATTATAAAAATAGTCCATGTGGTTTGATCATATTGCAAGTTTGGTCCCCATATTTTTAACATTATAAATTTAATCCAAACATTTGAAAGTTTGTTGCAAATTTAGTTCCCACCGTTAGTGTCTGTTAGTTTTTAACGATCTAGGGACTATATATGCAATATGATCAAACTATAGGGACTAATTGTGTAGTTTGCTAATCTTATTTTACTTCATGCCTCAAGCAATGATGCATCCAAAAAACAATAGGAAGGGAAAATACTGAGTCGAGGAAAATATTGATCAAGTCACACAGGGAATGAAATTTGGATCGGATGAGAATTAAATAACGCAAACTGATTTGATTAGTAATTAAGAATAGAACTAACCGTACTAAGTAATATAGTGATTTATTAAGTAATCATTTATTCATAACATTTATTAATTAAAATATTAAGATATGAAGATTAAAGTATTATCTATAGGTTTATCATAATCTAAATCAACCATACTAAGTAATATGCTTTTGTTCATGTGGTTTGAACATATTGAAAGTTTGGTCCCCAAATTCTAAAAATATAAATTTAATCCAAACATTTGAAAGTTTGTTGCAAATTTAGTTCCCACCGTTAGTGTACGTTGGTTTTTGAGCAAATTGCACAATTAGTCCTTATGGTTTGATCATATTGCATATTTAGTCCTCAGATTGTTAAAAACTAACGGACACTAATGTTGGGACTAAATTTGCAACAAACTTCCAAATGTTTGGATTAAATTTACAATTTTTAAAATCTAGGGATCAAACTTGCAATATGATCAAACCACATGGACTATTTTTATAATTTTCTTACACATACTTGCTTATTTGACCATTTTCAAGTGGCTATCATTTTTTTTATATAAGAGGTGGTTTGGTAGTATTTTAATGATTCTATTAAAAGACTACATCTGAATTGATCATTGATAAAATGTGTTTTTCATTTAAAAGAAAGTCTTAATGGATAAGTTTTAAAAACATACTGATTGATTCGGATGATGCATCGTATTCGTTTAAATATCTTAATGACTTAAGACAAAGTCATGATAGCCCCTAAATGAAATAGTCATTTTTTTAACTTATTGCTCAAAAAAGTACCCCTATTGCCCAAGTGTTGGAGAAATGTTGTAGAGGTGCCCTCATTATTACATTTTTTTTAAGATTAATTTCTTAATTGTGAAATCCTTTACCAAGTTAGTAGTTAGTGGGGTTCGAACCCCCAACCTCCATGTTAATTATTGAATGCCTTTGCCACCACACCAAGGGGTGGGGCTTATGCCCTCATTATTACATAACCCAGCTAAAATCTTAAATAATAACATTACTCTGTGGGGCAAGCATTAGGGGCCTTCCCCCTTACACCAAGTGAGGTTAGAAGCCTATGTGAGATCAGAATCCAACATTTTAAGTAAGATCATACATCTTTAACTATTAGATCACTCATGACTGTAGTTCTCACACTTTGCATAACTATAACTGGTCCAACTAAAGAAGAATCTTTTAATCCACGTGGGTAGTAAACTAGTAAGTAGTTCCCATCAACAATTATAAACCTCACTAGTACTTTAACACTTCATAATGTTAATGGTGATGTTCAAAAAGTTTGGTGATTGTAACTCGTTCGAATCTTCCTTGAAAATATCTTGTTTGAAACCGGTTTGTTTATAACAAGCCCATACAGCTCGGTTTAGTTTATAAACGAGCCAAACCCGAGCCCATTCAACTCGTAACACGCTTGTTAGCATACTCATTGGCTTGCTCGTGAGCTCGTTGACTCGTTTAAATTAAAGCCTAAGTTATAAGTTTTAAAAATTTATATCAAATTTATGGTATATTATTGAAATATACTATAGACATGTGGTCATTTTGATATTTTTTAATTAAAAACCTAAGTATAAAAATATAGATGATGGTTATAGTCCATGAAATATCATCCTCGTATCATTGTTTTAACCAATTAAGATAACAAATATATAAAAAAATTATATTTTTATATATACATTATGCGTAAAACTAACAAAATAAATATATATTAAATACTAAACAAGTTGGCTCGTGAGTCAACATTTAAGTTTGTTAAGACAAACACTTCAGCTTAGCTTAGATTGTTTAAATATCTAATCATTAAACAGTACCTAACCATTAGCACTAACATTGTTATATGTTTTTTTTAACGGCAAATTGGATCATTGGCGGGCCACTGGCTCACCCGATCATCTCCATCACTCGAGTACGCAACCCAAGACTATCCTTAGAAGAAAACTCACCATAAGTGAGAGAAAATCCTTTGACCCAAGCTCGGGTTCCACTAGCCGAGACACAACCCGATTGTAACGGCTATAAAGCCGTTAATGTTACCGTTGGAGGCCAAGAAAAAAAATTACACTATAAATACTCACACACATACATAATATTAATCTACACAAACACACATATACAAACACAAACACAAACACTAACACAATCACAATATATTATCATGGATCCCCGAAGGTTCAAAAAACTAGTAGCAAAAAATCTCGATGTGCTGATTCGAGTTCCCGAGGTGGTGGTTCGAGTTCCCAAGGTGGTGGTGGCGCATCCCGAAGGTATTCACCGCAATCTTATATACCACAACAATCACCACCACAATACGGATACCAACCACAAGGGTATTCACCGCAACCTCCACCGATGTTTGATCCATATTTCATACCAAATAATATTGGACCGAAAATGAAAGTTAGTCGAGAAATATAATTGGCCTTGTGATTTTTAGTTTTTTTATGTTTTTTAGGATTTTTTATTGTATTTATATTTTTATTGTATTGTATTTTTATTTTTTATTATTTGAATTATTGTAATTTTTATTTTTTAATAAAAGTTAATTATTTTTTAAATTATTTTAATATTAAAATAAAAGTTTCAGGGTAGTTCAAGATAGTATTTCTAGCTTTTTGGATATTTTAAAATAATTCAGGATAGTTGTAATAGTTATAATGTGTTAGCGTGTGATCGATGGATTTCAGGATATAATTCATTTAAAAAGTGTCCTCTTCCTTTAAATACATTGGATGCGGGCCATATCAATATTTTTCCTTTTTGAGCAGATCTGAATCTGCTTTCCACACTTACCCTTATTTGTCCATTTCTTCATCCTTATGTCCCCACGAAATATATCATCAGATGCTAGAGAGAGACCCGACATACAAATTTACAAATCAAATAGTTTTTTTTTTCCTTTCATTTAATTTTCATAAAGAAAATTAATTTAATCTATTTATTGTTCTGAAAAAATATTATGTTATATTTCATAATAGCACATTATAAGAAAAAAATATCATATAAATCAATGTTTTCTTATATTAACAAAAGTGTCATTTAGTATGAATGTTTATAAACTTGTGACCACTAGATAAAAACTCATTAAACAGATTTAAATATTTAAAGTTGTTAAACTATTCTAAATGCTACATATTTTTGTTTTGGTAATTAATGACCTGATAACTATTAAATCAGTCTAACTTTAATAAATTAATTGTCGTTCAATATTTTTTTAAAGTTTCTATCGTCTTGTTTTGGTAATTTAAGAATTAACAAGTTATTGTTTAATTGTTTTCGAAAGTAAGCATATTTTAAACAGATTTTGGGACTTATCTATACGAAATTTAGTTTACTGATTTTTTTCCTACTAGATAATGGAGTTTAGAATACCAAATCTAAGTTGAGGTATTTTTCTTTTAATAAAAAGAAGAAAAGTATATTAATTTTTTTTTGTATGATATTAGTCATATAAACAAAAAAAAAGGACATATATACACGTTTACTTGTTAGGATGATATATTAGAAGTGACATATATGATCACAACGTGTATAAGTTTAATTAAGTAATGATTATTTGTTGATTTGGAGTTTCCTATATATATAATCTTTTAATCATGTGTAATTACTTTCAAATTAGATTAATTTTGATGATATTTTAAAAACTTTAATTGGACAAGACACAAGGAACACAAATGAGTGTGCAAACTCTATTTTGAAAACAACATACCAAAAAGTTGGACCAAAGGTTGTCTTTAATTCTTATATATGCAGGGAGCCAACACAACAAAATACAATAACACTTCGTAAAATAGTATGAGAGTTGGTGGTTATAACCCTTGTCAACTGGACAACTTATTAACAAGAAAACCACCATCATTAGTAACTAAATTACTATTGATTGATCGCTCTTTAGCAATAACTCTTGCTGCATATATAACTATTGTTGCTAATCATACTTAGGGGCTGTTTGGTTAGATCTGAATCATTAAGTGCTGAATGGTTAAGAGGTCTGAATGGTTAAGAGGCTCTGAACCAGTAAGTGCTGAACCAAAATGTGATGTTTGGTTGAATCTCTGAATGACTGTACAAAATGACAATTTTACTCCTCTGAATTATTTTGGGCTGAATAAAATGTATCTGTTTGGTTAGATGTATGAATGACTGTACGTGAATGATCAATAGGTTAACAAAATACAACATATTAAAATTCAAACTCAAAATATTTCAAATACAACATACTAATATCCAATTACAAAGTAATTCAAATATTAATCAATTGAAACTAATTGACTAGCTATCTCATCACGCAAATTATTCATAGTGATTCTTCAATAACCCTAATCTTTTTTTGAGCCATTTTCTTCAAACAATACAAAAAGAAACAAACTTAAAAACTACCATTGATAATAAACTAGTAAACCAAAGTTTATTCAAACCATCAATATTCAAACCAATTTACAAACTAATTTACAACCTAAACCAATTTACAACCTACCATTGATAATAAACTAGCATCCATCAATATTTAAACCAATTTACAACCTAAACCGTTACAACTGCCACACAAATCAATCCATCAATATTCAAACCAATTTACAAACTAATTTACAACCTAAACCAATTTACAACCTACCATTAATAATAAACTAGCATCCATCAATAACAAGAATGAACAAGAATGTTCTATAAAGGCATTAATATGCATAAGCACATTCAGGAACATATCAAAGCATCAGGCACATTCACACAAACAAAACCGAAAATCAAACGACTAATACAAAATCAAAACATCAAACAGAAGATTAATATCACCTGGAAACGGAATCTGAATGTCGAGTGTACAGAACGTGCGATCTTCCAGCGATTTCCGTCGGCCCTGACGTGTGGCCGATTGTCGCCTCCGAGAATCATGCTTCGGTAAGCTCCATCTAGGGCATTTCGGTGACTGGAACACCGCCGGTGCACCGCCTTCTTTATACACCGCTAAACACGTCGACGATTCGCCTGTGGTGCGTGTAATGATGCAGATAACAAACCCTAAGACGATTGAAATTAATATCCTTTTGTTCATAGATCGAATTTGTAACTTGCAGTTTGATTTTGAGTATGGTGTGTGAATGAAGGAAGATGTTATATTGTGTGATATGAAGTCGCAATTGTGTAGACTCGTCGATCGTGTAAAATACGTTTAACATCACCAATTTTAAGCTTCTGTAGGGATCGAAGGTAATTCGGGAGATGGAACAGGCTGTGGTCGAAGGTGAATCGAAGGTCGAAGGTGAACCGAAGGTCGAAGGTGGTTGGTCGGAGGTGGTGGTGGGCGATCGAAGGCTGTGATCGAAGGTGGTTGTGCTGGGTGGAGGGAACAGGTTGTGGTCGAAGGTGAATCGAAGGCTGTGATCGAAGGTGGTTGGTCGAAGGCTGTGATCGAAGGTGGTTGGTCGAAGGCTGTGGTCGAAGGTGAATCGAAGGTCGTCGGGAGGAAGATGAAGATTGAAGATGAGGGTTGTGAGTTGTGAGGGTATTTGGGTCTAGAAGTTCATTCAGCATCATCTTAAAGCTGAACCATTCAGCACTGAATGGTTCAGTTAAGAGGCCCCTTATTTTCGAAACAAACACTCCAGCCTCTTAACGGTTATCAAACAGCCCCTTACTCTTGATGATCAAGTTGCTATTGCTTATCAAGTTGACAATATTTGCTATTGACGATCAAATAGCCACCGATGATCTGATACTAATGATTAGTTTCTGTTGATTAGTTGTTGATGATGGGCCAAGATACTATTGACCTTAGACTAGTAATAATCAGTATCAACTTACTATTTATTCTTGATATACTTTTTAAAAAATCAAATTTGCAACTTTCATCAATCATGCAAATCCAATTCAAACTTTCAACGTATAATCAAGTAATCAACAACAGAAAACAAACCTCTTCATGATGACAATCAACATGAGCACTCCAAAGAGCGTTCCCCTTAAAACCACCGTGGTTAGTAGGTTTTAGAACACTGTAATTTCAGTAGGCATATTCTTCACATCCTTGTACTTACTGTAATTTCATTTTAATCTTAAAGAATTCAACTAGAATAAAATAACATTAATGACATTATAACCAAAAACTTTCTTTAAAACAATTATCAATAAGTCACATATAAAATACTTAAAGAAATCAGCATGAATATGTGTTATAAGTTATTATTATTACTAGTTATATCGTGTTAGAGAGAAGAAACGAATTTGTTATAGGGTGAGATTATTCTACAAAGTATATTTTTGCTACAAAATATGAGAAGACACAATAAGCCTAAAAAAGTCACAAAAATTTAATATCTCACTATCTAAATCGAATTTTTAAAAAAGTACTTCGGAGCCTCTGTTCCTCTCGTTGTCCTCTTTCAGAAAAAAATAAAAAAATTCATTGTGTATTTATATGACACAATGACGTCATTGTGTCTTTCATATTGATACAATGACGTTATTGTGTCTTTCATAATGACACAATAAAGTCATTGTGTTTTTCATAAATGACACAATAAAAAACGTTAATTTTTTTATTTTTTTTAATTTTTCATTTATTTTTTTTCTTAGTGAGGACGACTAGGGGAACAAAAGCTCCGAATTACTTTTTTAAAATTCGATTTAGATTGTGAGATATAATTTTTTTGTGTCTTTTTTTGACTCATTATGTATTCTCACACTTTGTAGCAAAAACACACTTTGTAGCAAAAACACACTTTGTATTTGAAGATTTTTCTTTGTTATATTTTAATATTTTTAATTTTCTAGATTTGTGGATATAAACAAATGGGTGAGGTTATTATACAAAGTGTATTTTTACTACAAAGTATGAGAAAACATAATGAGGCTAAAAAAGTCACAAAAAAATTTATATATCACAATCTAAATCGAATTAAGAAAAACACTTCGGCGCCTTTGTTCATCTCGTTGTCCTCTTTCAGAAAAAAATAAAAAAATAATTTTTTTTCATTGTGTCATTATATGACACAATGACGTCATTGTGTCTTTTATATTGACACAATAACGTCATTGTGTCTTTCATAATGACACAATGAAGTTGACACAATGAAGTTATTGTGTCTTTCATAAATGACACAATAAAAAAACGTTAATTTTTTTATTTTTTCGTTTATTTGTTTTCTTATTGAGGACGACTATGGGAACAAAAGTTCCGAATTACTTTTTTGAAATTCGATTTTGATTGTGAGATATAATTTTTTTTTGTGTGTTTTTTTGACTCATTGTGTATTCTCATACTTTGTAGCAAAAATACACTTTGTATTTGAACTATTTTCTAAACAAATAATAGACTTAAACAGTTTTATAGATAACTTTATGTAAATTAACATAAGACGTCATAACTTAAAAAGAAAATATATAAAGGGTCATTTTGTCATTTAGACGTTTGTAAGACAATTTCTAACGCGCGGACCATTAAGGAGTCTATATATGTTTGTTCGTTACTGAGAGAGAGAGACAGATGAGAGAGAAAATCACACCTTATATTAAAAACAGATTGTATATTTTTCGTTTAAAAAAAAAAACATATAATTTTTTATATTTCAAATGAAATTTATTATAAAAACTATTGATTTTCTAATGTCACATTATTTTATAATATTTATATGCTGTTATAAAAGATCACAATTATAAAATTTATAAAAGCTTGAAAACGTTATAACTTTTATAAACATAACTCAATTATTAAATAAAAAACAAAGCATAACCAACAAAGAGAAAAATACCCAACTCCAATCCCCCATCTCATCTTCTATCTTTCTAAAACTTAAATCTTGACTTCTCTTTAGTTCACCAAATCAAAATTATAAAAAAAACAAAAATACTCATATTAGTCTCACACTCCCACTGTCCCTGTTCAAGTCCATCCTTTTACACGGACAAGGGCACCAAAAATGCCCGAAGGATGACGCCAAGCGAGCTGAATATACTCTGCAAGGATGCTCATTAGAGGTGCTCTAATTAAGCGAGATAGATTTAACATGTAATAAGTTGTACATTGTTATATATGCTATACGATACTACATTTCTAAGTACATACCTGGCACCTTGAGTTACAACAATATACAAAATACTTTCTAAAAAGCATTAATAAAAAGTTAAATAGTTCGCCCCTAACATTGATGATTAAGAATGTTTCAAAATACCCGTCAATACAGCACCAAGTAATTTATGAGTAACAAATAGTAAGGTTAAGAAAAATGTATAAAACAATCCAATTCAACTAAGTTTCCACGACGCGTCACGTTTACATACTGTGTGGAGTCGAGATGCTCTTGAAGAGACAAAGTAAAAGGTTATATTGAGATGACGCATGGAGCCGAGATTGAACAAAACTTTAGGGTTTATCAAGGACATTCATAGAAAACATCTTGATTTGAGGGTCGAAATAGAGTTTTTATACCCGTACATATAATAAAAAAAGATCATTATCCTTTAAAAAGTACTCCAAACTTTAACATGGTATTTATTTACACATAAAACAAATATTTGTGTTTTTATTTATTAAAATTCATATTTTGCTACAGAAAATAGTTTCTAGTCAACTAATAATAATTTGTAGGGTCCAACTGGCTCACTAGCTTAAATCATTTACAACCCATTTTTTTAAATTGATGTACGTGTATTCTTTATATTATATGGTATGGTTATAAGTGGTTGATACTGTTCAATCTGTATTTTTAGTAAATATTGTTCAAAACCCTATAATATTTTTAATATATTTTAAGTGGTTGTGAGTAAAGAAGAGAGAAAAGGTAATGATAAATATATAAAAGATATTATTTAATTAAAAAATATGAGAGAAAAAATAATAATTTTTAATGTACCTATATGGATAAGGATAAGAAATAGATTATGAATGCTCTTACATGACAAATTCATACAAAATTTAACCGGATGATTGATGGATCCTCCTTTAATCTCCCTTGATTTCAACATTGTTAGTAATGCTAGCAAGGGATTTATATAGTTAACTAGTTATTTTCACTGCGCGTTGCCGCGGGAAGATTAAAACGATTGTCATTAGGCCTCATTTCAAGAACTGATTTAGGCTCAACGTTTAATCTCGAAAGGTATCGGCTACAACTCAGGTTGCAAGTACACAAAAGTGTACTCACCGTCCATGCCATTTTTATTAAAATCAGCTTCTTTTGTTCAGATATGCAATTGAGCTCGAATGTGAAATCATAAAAACTTAAAAGAAACCCAAGATTGGATTGAAAGAAAAAAGCGACTTACATTATTAAAATAAAGTTATTACCTATGCAAGTTTGGAACTGGAGATGCGAAACGAAGCGACCATAATTGACCTTTTTTTATGATAGTGCCTTTAATGTAGCATAAAAGGATCCAATCTGAGATATTTAAAAGGAGGATATATAAACTAATTTACCCTTAGATACATAAGTTAAAATTAAAGAAAGCCATCTCAACCCCCCACTACTACAGCCTTTGGAGAAGACATAAGAAAATAAGAAGCATGTATAATGAAACTTAAGTTCGGTCAAGACCTCTGCCAATGCATTGAGCTTGTCGCGCATGCCCTTTAATAACTCTTCAGGGTCTCCAGGCCACTTGCAAATCTCAAGCTCTCTTCCTTCTAGTAACTTTTTAGACACCTAGATCCAATATCTAAGAGTTAACTTCTGAAATGAAACAGACTGTATATACCAAGGTACATTCAATCCCAAACCAATCTTAAGTAGAAAACTTTAAGATTGCTTATACGCTTCATACATATTAGTCTAAAATAGGATATACAAGATGCTTATATAACCACCTCTCATTCTCTTCCCCGCAATAAATGATTATCTTTCATTCATAAGTGCAATTTTTAGATGCTTCAACTGTTGTCTATTTCCAATTGGTTCTATACTTAACACGCTCTACAGACACTTTGGTGGTTTTTGGCATTGCATCCTGAAAGTGATCATCACTTAATCACTTGTACCACAATGGATTGGCGAATTCCAACTACTTATAATCAACTTGGCTGCAGCTTATGCTAAATTGCTAGAAACTAATTACCTACGAGTCTCAAAACTTGATGACAAACACTCTCATAGATAGTAGGATAGCACACCTTACCTTTCTTGCAATCACTTGACCACCTGCTATATGTGAGAAGCAGATATTATAGAGATGACAGAAGAACAATGGTGGACTTTGTGCTGCAAGTTCTTCCAAATACTTCACATACTTCTTACTTGTAAACAGAGGTTCAGGAACGGTCACCTTCTGTTCGCTAAGCCATTCGATATCCTTCGCAAAACTCTCAGCTCTTTCTAACCCAGTATTTCTAAAGTAAGCAACTGCAGAATTCAACATCAAACTTCAAGATCATGATGTGTAACATTGTGTATTTTTGTTAAATAAAGTTAATAAACAATACGTTGATGATTTAAATAATAATCATAATAATAATAATAATAATAATAATAATAATAATAATAACAATAATAATAATTAGTAAGAATGATAAAAAAAATAAAAAAATTAATTAAGCATGTATTAAAAATTGGAATTATAAGTCCAGGGTTTATTTTGTAATTTATGAAACTTAATCTGAAGTTTCAAGCATGAAATAGTAAACTCAAAACCACAGGGACGAAATGTGTAAAATTTTTAAAATCCCAAACCCCCCCCCCCCCCGTCGACCCACTGCCAACGCCGGCGAGCCTCCGGCGGGTCTCCGGTGACCCCCAAACACCCAAATTCGCGCGGTTTAATTCGAATTAAAAGTTTCCGACCACCTCGCGACAACGATTCGAACCCATGGCCCCATACAATTCAAAATTTGAATCGTTTACATGTTCAAAAATCGAACCCGGTTATTCCATTCAAAAATCAAATCAAATTGAGCTCCTCCGCTCAAATTACACCTATATAATAGAGGGTAAACCTCCATAATCGAACACACAAACTTTCTGTAATCTCAATTTGATCAAACACACACACACACATCGAAATCAATCATCGTCTTCATCGCGGACCTGCAACTCACTCAAACCTTACCTTCGGAGCTTCAAAACCTGAAATTGATAAGGGGCTTCTACTCTCGATCATCATCCGAAGCTTCTTACCAATTTAATTTGATTATAATCACGGTTTGAGCATCATTCGATTGGCACCTAGTCGCGGACCTGTTCTTCATCGAGTTCAGTTCCAAATCGACACCATATAGGTAATTCTACACACCCATATACTCGGTTTTTCATGGGGAGCAAAAGCCTTATGATTAATTTGATCGAAAGTATCGAATTCAGCTTCAATTTGGATCAAGTTCATTATAGGGTTCTTCGGGTTATGGGGGTTCTGTTGGGTTGTGTTTAAAAGCAATTAAAACCGGTTTCTATCGCGGCTGAGGCCCTTTGGTTCACTGGTTGGAAGCGTGTGTTGCAAACCAGGAGGTCCCGGGTTCGAACCCGGGCATCCCCATATTTTTTTAAAAGGCTTTTTAAGCCTTAAAATAATTATGAAAAAATTTTGAAAAATATAAAAATGTTTTCTGTAAACTCTAAATATTTTTTTGACACCATATTATTTTCTATAAATTTATTTAATATTTTAATATTTTATTAAATAGTTTTAGATAAATAATATATCTAGTTTATTTTCTTATAAAATAGACTTTAAATGGTGGTCTAAATCACTAAAATATTTGCTCAACAATATCTACATATAATTATAAATAATGATTTCTTTATAGATATAAAAGCTTATTCCAATTTATAAACTATTATTTTTATCAAATATGAATCGTTTTAAGAAAAACTAACAAATTAATTTTCCAAATTAATTCCTTTGACCATTGATTATTTACTAATTATTCTTTAACGTTATAAGTTGATATTCTATAAAATCATCAAAAGACAACCTAAGTCTTTCCGAAATATCTCCATTTCCTTTAATCACTTAAATAACTAAATATTTTAATTAATTAGCATATAATTAATTAATAAAACTAGTTATTTGTTCTTCTCATATTATAATAAACTATTTCAAATATATTGATAGATTTATTTTCAAACACACTCACTTTAAATAAATTCATTTTATTCAAACGAAATAAATTATCTATTTAAACTACCATTCAAAACCCAATGGAAACCCTAATCTAATTCCAATTCTCATATTATTATTATTCTAACTCGAGACACCGTTCCGTAGATTATACGTAAGGAAATCGTTGGTGTCTAATCAATCACATCCAAATACTAATCCCATCAATCAAGTGAGTATTCACATCCCCTTTTATTATCATTTCTTATTTGGGGGAAATCATGTGATACAATATATTAAATCATGATATTCTATTGTTATTCATTCTAAATTCAATTCAAGATAGGTTATGTTATTACTTGCAACTATGTGAACATACTATATAAACTGGACGACAGTAAAACCCTAATTCAATAAATTAATCCTGGTATTAATGGTAGATCTACTGGTTTGGATAACCCACCCCACATGGCTTACGAGTGGTGATTATGCCAGAGGCAATTAGTCAATCTATGGTATTTGTGTGGAGTCTATTATATGCAAGTGTCAAGTCAAGGGGTTTATATTGTGTCGGTTTATCTATATGCTTCGCTATTGCCTAAGTCTTAATATTACCTTGTGAATTGAATTATTCTCAATCAATCAATCAATCTATATGTATATTCAAAACTGTGATTACTCACCAGCTAACTCGTTAGCTGACTTTATTTTCTCACATGATTTCAGGTTAAGCGAGATAGTGGACTTCTACCTGCTCATTTAAGACCCGGACTTAGTTAAAATAAAAGACAATTACTATTTGTGGTTTCAATTGTTGTATTTGTGTATATTGAACTTATGTCATCTTGTAATCTGATTTTAATATTATCTTCACTATTAGACAACCATGTGTTATGAACAATCAATCATTCCCTCGTCCGCTCCGATGATTCCGCCGTCGGTCGGGGTGTGACAGATTGGTATCAGAGCCATGGTTATAGGGAATTAGGTTATTAGAAATGGAATGACCTAGACTATAACTAAGTACCTTTACACATGAGTCCCCTCATGTATTTTACATGCTTAGATAGGATTTTGTGTGCCTTATATGTTTATACTTGATTATGTGATTATATGCCTTATGTGATTCTTCCTATACTTTGATTCTTATCAATGCACACATAAATCTTAAATCATATTCAAGGCATTGTGTGCCTAAATCAAATGGTTTTCAAAATGAGCTTTGAATCGTTATTCGTGGTTTTCAAAATCTCGTCAAAGTCTGTGTCTCACAACTGAATACATGCAATGCTGGAAGAGTGGGATGCCTGTATCTCGAGGTGTTCTGTCTAGGCAAGGTATTCGTATAAATCCAAATCAACTGATGGACCTGTCTACCTTACCTGGGAACCCTCGGGATGAGTATCTGCTTATAGGTATGCATGTCTTCAATGAGGTTGTGTTGGACATAACACTTTGATTAGTCAACGTATTCGCTTTGATTTACGAATCAAACGATTACACTCGGAACATCTCATTGTTATTATGCCAAATTCCCGATTGTCGTTTTCATGTTGTATAGCCCATATTACCCAATTCTCATAAACTATCTCGATGATATTTCAGAATGGCTTCTCGTCAAATCCGTTCACGATCTAGAAGCTCTGGCCGCAAGATTGCTGCTATAGTGGCACGTGAAGTTGCTGCGGTCATCCCAACACTGCTCACCCATTTGAAACAAGGCAACAACGCCGTTCAAAATCAAGCCGCACAAAACCCTCCACGAGCTTGTACTTACAAGCATTTCAATTCTTGCAATCCCACTAAGTTTAGCGGGACCGAAGGCGCCACTGGTCTTTTACAGTGGTTTGAGAGTATCGAGAACACTTTCGTCAATAGTGAGTGTCCCGAGAATCTCAAGGTTCGTTATGCTACAAGTGTTCTTTAAAAGAGAGCACTCACTTGGTGGAACGGTGAGAAACGAACCCGTGGAACTGATGCCGCATTAGCATTGACGTGGGATGAAGTTAAGGAGCTCATGACTCGGGAATTCTGTCCAAGAAATGAAATTAAGAAATTGGAAGCTGAGTACTGGGACTTAACCCAAGAAAGTGGAGAAAATCTAGCTTATACCAACCGATTTGATGAACTGAGTCTACTTGTTCCTCACCTGGTTACTCCTTTATCTCGGGCTATCGAGAAATACATCGGTGGTCTACCCATGCAAATTCAAGACACGGTGTGGGGTAGGAATCCTGCAACCTTGGAAGATACCATCCGGTTAGCTGCTCAGCTAACTGACAATCATGTCAAGGCTGGGACCCTGACTAGGAAGGGTGCTAAGAAGGTGCCCGAGAAACCCTCAGCTGAACCCCCTAAGGAGGAAAAACCTGAACCTTCTCAAAACAAGAAGAGGAAGGCTAAATCCCAAAACTTTGCTGTGATTACCCTTGCTGTGCCAATTAATCAAGTCCCTCCAACTCGTCAACCAGTAGTTAACAACCAACCGCTAATGAAAAAGCCCTACGCTGGACCCTTTCCGCAGTGTAACAACTGCAATTATCACCATCCCGCTAACGTTCAATGTCGTCAATGCACCAACTATGGTCGTTTCGGCCATACATTTAAAGTGTGCAAGAATACTGCAAGGGTTCCAGTTACCACACCGACTGTTCAGCATACCCCGACAATCACGCACGCAAGAGCTTGCTACCAATGCGGGGATCCTAACCATTTCCGCAACCAATGTCCGAAGCTTCTCAAGGCCGTCCCTGCAGCTCAAGGTCGAGCATTCAACATCAATGCCCAACAAGCCCAAGTTAGCAACGACGTGGTGAACGGTATGTTCCAAATTAATAATCAATACGCTTCGATTCTTTTTGACACCGGTGCCGATAAAAGCTTTATATCCTTAGACTTTAAGCCCTTACTTGCTAGTGCCCGAACCAAGCTAGACAACCCCTTTACGGTAGAGATAGCTGACGGAAAACCCATTACAATTAATTCTGTTATCCCCGACTGTACCTTGAATCTAAGCGAGCACGATTTCCCTATCAATCTTATACCCATGCAACTGGGTAGTTTCGATGTTATAGTAGGCATGGACTGGTTATCAAAGAATCATGCCGAAGTGATTTGTCACGAAAAGTCCATTCGTATTCCTCTCCCGACCGGAAGCATACTACAAATCTACGGGGAAAAACCTTACAAGGGGCTTAAACTCATGTCTTGTACCAAAGCCCAAAAGTACCTCCGCAAGCATTACGTGGCTTTCTTAGCCCATATCGTGAAGGCAGATGAGAAATCTAGGATGATTGAAGACATTCTGGTTGTTCGAGAGTTTCCCGAAGTCTTTCCCGAAGACTTAACCGGTCTTCCTCCCGTTCGTCAAGTTGAATTCCGAATCGACCTTGTACCTGGTGCAACTCCCGTGACAAAATCTCCTTATCGACTTGCACCATCGGAAATGCAAGAACTTGCTAGTCAATAGCAAGAACTGTCAGATAAAGGATTCATTCGCCCGAGCTCATCACCATGGGGAGCTCCAGTCTTATTCGTGAAGAAAAAGGATGGCTCATTCCGTATGTGCATTGACTATCGAGAACTCAACAAACTCACAATCAAGAACCGTTACCCATTACCCAGAATCGACGCTCTATTTGATCAACTTCAGGGAGCCTCGTACTTCTCAAAGATCGATCTTCGTTCTGGTTATCACCAACTCCGTGTGCACGATGATGATATTCCAAAAACCGCTTTCCGAACGAGATATGGCCACTACGAGTTTACAGTGATGCCATTCGGGTTAACCAACGCACCGACAGTATTCATGGATTTAATGAATCGCGTGTGCCGACCATACCTAGACAAATTCGTGATCGTATTCATCGACGACATTTTGATATACTCCAAATCTAAATCCGATCACGAAAACCACCTTCGTCTAATACTCGAACTTCTAAGAAAAGAGAAACTCTACGCCAAATTCTCAAAGTGTGAATTCTGGCTTAATGAGGTTCAATTTCTTGGTCACATAGTAAACAGCAAGGGAATTCACGTTGATCCCGCAAAGATCGAGGCGGTAAAGAAATAGGGAGAACCTAAAACTCCTACAGAGATTCGTTCATTCCTTGGTCTAGCCGGATATTATCGACGTTTTATTCCTAACTTCTCTAAGATTGCTATGCCACTCACTGCTTTGACCCACAAGGATAAGTCTTTTTCTTGGGGGCCTGATCAAGAAAAAGCATTTCAAACCCTCAAGCAAAAGTTGTGTGAGGCGCCGATTCTAACACTTCCTGATGGAAATGACGACTTTGTCGTCTATTGTGACGCTTCAAAACAAGGTCTAGGTTGCGTTCTCATGCAGCGAGGCAAAGTTATAGCTTATGCCTCAAGACAATTGAAGATTCATGAGAAAAATTATACGACGCACGATCTTGAATTGGGTGCTGTCGTATTCGCACTAAAAATCTGGAGACACTATCTCTATGGCACTAAATGTGTCGTATTCACGAATCATAAGAGTCTCCAGTACATCTTCAACCAGAAGGAGCTTAACATGAGGCAACGACGTTGGGTCGAACTACTCAACGACTACGACTGTGAGATTCGTTACCATCCCGGTAAAGCTAATGTCGTAGCCGATGCGTTAAGTCGTAAGGGTCAGGTTATGTTACAAAGTGTTACCATTCAAACCGACCTCTTGACCCGTATACTCGAAGCTCAACACGAATCAGTCACCGAGGGAGACATGTATGAGGAAATGTCATGCGGTGCTGAACTCCAATTGGAAACCAAGTCGGACGGACTACTGTATTTTCTAAATCGACTTTGGATTCCGAATCGCGATAATCTTCGAACAACCATCATGGATGAGGCACATAAGGCTCGTTATTCTATTCATCCGGGAGCAGATAAGATGTTCATGAATCTTCGGAACCAATATTGGTGGCCCGGCATGAAGAAGGATATAGCCTTGTATGTATCTAAATGCCTCACATGTTCTAAAGTCAAAGCCGAGCATCAACGTCCCTCTGGATTACTCGTACAACCCGAGGTTCCATTATGGAAATGGGAAAGTATATCCATGGGCTGCCTCGTACTGCTAGTGGTCACGATAGTATCTGGGTTGTCATTGATCGATTGACTAAGTCGGCTCATTTCATTCCAATTCGGGAAGATTATCGAGTCGAGAAATTGGCTCGTATTTACATCAATGAAATAGTCAGCCGGCATGGTGTACCTTTAGATATTATCTCTGATCGCGATGGTCGTTTCATCTCTTGTTTTTGGAAAAGTCTCCAATCAGCTCTCGGGACTCAACTAAATCTTAGCACAGCCTATCACCCGCAAACCGACGGTCAGACTGAAAGAACGATACAAACCCTAGAGGATATGCTCCGACCTTGTGTCATTGATTTCAGTGGATCGTGGGATTCTCATCTACCGTTGATCGAATTCTCTTACAATAATAGTTACCATACCAGCATCTAGATGGCACCATTTGAGGCCTTGTATGGCCGAAAGTGTCGATCTCCTATCTGCTGGTCTGAAGTTGGTGAATCACAGATTACTGGTCCGGAATTGATACAAGAAACAACCGACAAAATTCATAAGATCCGTGATAACTTGGTCGCTGCTAGAAATCGTCAAAAGCATTATGCTGACAAAAGACATAAGCCCATGGAATACAATGTCGGTGATCTCGTACTTCTTAAGGTATCACCTTGGAAGGGAGTGATTCGCTTTGGAAAGAAAGGGAAACTAGCACCTCGTTACGTGGGTCCATTCAAAGTGCTCGAGCGAATTGAGAAAGTGGCCTACAAGCTTGACCTACCTCAAGAGCTCAGCAATATACATCCGACGTTTCATGTTTCAAATCTCAAGAAATGTCTTGCCGATGAAAATCTCCACATTCCACTCGACAAAGTACAGATTGATGAATCTATGCACTTTATTGAGAAACCTGTGGAAATTATGGATCGAGAAGTCAAACAACTCAAACGTAGCCGGATACCTATTGTCAAAGTTCGCTGGGAATCTAAACGTGGCCCAGAATTCACCTGGGAACGTGAGGACCAGATGAAGTCCAAGTACCCTCATCTTTTCGTTTCAGCCTCCTCGTGATTAAAATTTCGGGACGAAATTTCCTAAAGCAGGGGAGACTGTAACATTGTGTATTTTTATTAAATAAAGTTAATAAACAATACGTTGATGATTTAAATAATCATAATAATAATAATAATAATAATAATAATAATAATAATAATAATAATAATAATAATAATAATAATAATAAGAATAATAATAATAATAATTAGTAAGAATGATTAAAAAAATTAATTAAGCATGTATTAAAAATTGGAATTATAAGTCCAGGGTTTATTTTGTAATTTATGAAACTTAATCTGAAGTTTCAAGCATGAAATAGTAAACTCAAAACCACAGGGACGAAATGTGTAAAATTTTTAAAATCCCAAACCCCCCTCCCCGTCGACCCACTGCAAGCGCCGGCGAGCCTCCGGCGGGTCTCCGGCGACCCCCAAACACCCAAATTCGCGCAGTTTAATTCGAATTAAAAGTTTCCGACCACCTCGCGACAATGATTCGAACCCATGGCCCCATACAATTCAAATTTGCCTCGTTTACAAGTTCAAAAATCGAACCCGGTTATTCCATTCAAAAATCAAATCAAATTGAGCTCCTCCGCTCAAATTACACCTATATAATAGAGGGTAAACCTCCATAATCGAACACACAAACTTTCTGTAATCTCAATTTGATCAAACACACACACATACATCGAAATCAATCATCGTCTTCATCGCGGACCTGCAACTTACTCAAACCTTACCTTCGGAGCTTCAAAACCTGAAATTGATAAGGGGCTTCTACTCTCGATCATCATCCGAAGCTTCTTACCAATTTAATTTGATTATAATCACGGTTTGAGCATCATTCGATTGGCACCTAGTCGCGGACTTGTTCTTCATCGAGTTCAGTTCCAAATCGACACCATATAGGTAATTCTACACACCCACATACTCGGTTTTTCATGGGGAGCAAAAGCCCCATGATTAATTCGATCGAAAGTATCGAATTCAGCTTCAATTTGGATCAAGTTCATTATAGGGTTCTTCGGGTTCTGGGGGTTCTGTTGGGTTGTGTTTAAAAGCAATTAAAACCGGTTTCTATCGCGGCTGAGGCCCTTTGGTTCACTGGTTGGAAGCGTGTGTTGCAAACCAGGAGGTCCCGGGTTCGAACCCGGGCATCCCCATATTTTTTTAAAAGGCTTTTTAAGCCTTAAAATAATTATGAAAAAATTTAGAAAAATATAAAAATGTTTTCTGTAAACTCTAAATATTTTTTTGACACCATATTATTTTCTATAAATTTATTTAATATTTTAATATTTTACTAAGTAGTTTTAGATAAATAATATATCTAGTTTATTTTCTTATAAAATAGACTTTAAATGGTTGTCTAAATCACTAAAATATTTGCTCAACAATATCTACATATAATTATAAATAATGATTTCTTTATAGATATAAAAGCTTATTCCAATTTATAAATTATTATTTTTATCAAATATGAATCGTTTTAAGAAAAACTAACAAATTAATTTTCCAAATTAATTATTCATTTGACCATCGATTATTTACTAATTATTCTTTAACGTTATAAGTTGATATTCTATAAAATCATCAAAAGACAACCTAAGTCTTTCCGAAATATCTCCATTTCCTTTAATCACTTAAATAACTAAATATTTTAATTAATTAGCATATAATTAATTAATAAAACTAGTTATTTGTTCTTCTCATATTATAATAAACTATTTCAAATGTATTGATAGATTTATTTTCAAACACACTCACTTTAAATAAATTCATTTTATTCAAACTAAATAAATTATCTATTTAAACTACCATTCAAAACCCAATAGAAACCCTAATCTAATTCCAATTCTCATATTATTATTATTCTAACTCGAGACACCGTTCCGTAGATTATACGTAAGGAAATCGTTGGTGTCTAATCAATCACATCCAAATACTAATCCCATCAATCAAGTGAGTATTCACATCCCCTTTTATTATCATTTCTTATTTGGGGGAAATCATGTGATACAATATATTAAATCATGATATTCTATTGTTATTCATTCTAAATTCAATTCAAGATAGGTTATGTTATTACTTGCAACTATGTGAACATACTATGATAAACTGGACGACAGTAAAACCCTAATTCAATAAATCAATCCTGGTATTAATGGTAGATCTACTGGTTTGGATAACCCACCCCACATGGCTTACGAGTGGTGATTATGCCAGAGGCAATTAGTCAATCTATGGTGTTTGTGTGGAGTCTATTATATGCAAGTGTTAAGACAAGGGGATTATATTGTGTCGGTTTATCTATATGCTTCGTTATTGCCATATAAGTCTTAATATTACCTTGTGAATTGAATTATTTTCAATCAATCAATCAATCTATATGTATATTCAAAACTGTGATTACTCACCAGCTAACTCGTTAGCTGACTTTATTTTCTCACATGATTTCAGGTTAAGCGAGATAGTGGACTTCTACCTGCTCATTTAAGACCCGGACTTAGTTAAAATAAAAGACAATTACTATTTGTGGTTTCAATTGTTGTATTTGTGTATGTTGAAATTATATCATCTTGTAATCTGATTTTAATATTATCTTCACTATTAGACAACCATGTGTTATGAACAATCAATCATTCTCTCGTCCGCTCCGATGATTCCGCCGTCGGTCGGGGTGTGACATGATGCAATAACAAAACCAATGTATACAACTTTACACAATTTCAATTCTACTTAAGGAATCATATTCATGTATAATGTAATTAAGTACACAAACTTACAAGAAACATCTTGTGATTCATCGACAGTGCATTCAATCATGCTAAACACGAGCTTACTATCAACCAAAAACCTCAAAAACCCATCCAATTCAGGCTCCCACGACTGATCATCAGATTTCTCACCATCCGTACCACCATCATCGTCATTAGAGGCACCATTTTCTCCGTCACTACCACCATCACTCTCATCCAACTTCTCAGTCTTAATCTTAAGCTTCTTCTCACGGAGCTTCATAGCAACGAACCTCATCTCTTCAGTAATCCCTTGCGCCTCCCCAAGCCGCAGTCTCCGGTACACCTTCCGCTTCTTCTTCGCCGGCGGCGGCAAGGTGTGCGGCACTACATGAACCTAAACCCCCAATTCGCCACCACATGAACCTAAAACCCCAAATTCACATCAAATTCACATCAAAATCCACCAAACAATCAATCAATCAAAACCTCACCTCCTTGGTGGTGGTGGTGGTGAGAGGTGGGAGATTTGGGTGGATCTGGTGGCGATGGTGCTGCGATTTGGGTGGTGTGGGGGAATTGGAGGTGTGGTGGTGGTGGTTTAGGGTTTGGGGATCCTCCACCGATCAAAGTCTTTAATAAGAATTATAATATGTGAAAACTAGTGGAATTCATTGCGGTGTAACGAGATGTCATATATACACAAACGAGTTAAGTGGTTTTATTAATGTATGGATTTGATAAAAAAAAATTGTATTTTTAGTACAATGTGTTTTTTGCAGGCGTTGAATATGTATTTTGTAAATTCGGTGGGCGGTGACATAATTTCGGTTTGAACAAACTTGTATCGAAGGATGACACAACGGTATTGTACATCAAGTGTAAAAGAAATTAAAAACATTATATTTGACTTGCCTTGATTTAAAAAAATATTCAAACATATATAAAAATAAGTACGTATTTATCCGTTCAATTTTGAATAAAATTATATCAAAAAGTAGATAAAATTATAACTTTTCAACGATCTATCCAAAATTTTATATAACTGTTTTTTTTTAAAGTTATAATAAAAAAAGAAAGTATCACAACAACTAATATAATATTATTTTATTATATAATACTACAATATAAAAATAATATAAAAATATTATTACTTTTTTTCGTTGTTTGCAATTAATGAGTATATATAGTATTGTTTTGTGGGTTGCATATCCATTCAAAGCTTTCTTGTTCTAATTTGGTACAACATTTTTATTTTTAAGCTTTAGTGATGCATTTTGACCCCTAGTTCGATTCGATATATTTCAGGTGTGCATCTGGATGTTTGGAATCATGGAATACGTTTGAAAATAAGTATAAACAAGGTAGAATGAAAATCATATAATCGTACGAATTTAAAAATATAGATATCAAAACCAACTCATGATTGTGATTATGGGAGGGAACTAGTTGAAAATGGTGACAAACACTGCAAACTTCTATATCGAGACATGTAGAATTGTAACATCAAGTACTTGGTCCCAAAAGGAGAAACGTGTGTCGCTCAAAAAAGAAGGTGAGTGTCAGACAATGAGTCTTATTTGAAGGCTTAAAACTGAACAAAATATAGGCTGCATCAACGCGACATCATACAAACAAATATGCAAATTATAGTTGTGTAAAATATGGTTGAAGTCAAGGAAATTAATGAGATTATCTTATTTCTCCTCAAATTTGAATTTGGAGTTAATGTGACACAAGAATGTGAAGTTGAACATTGTCATGAAGTGAAATGTGAGGCTTCATTCTTTTTGTTGAGTAGTTAGAGCTTGGTTAGTAAAAGTGTTAGTGTTGTGCATAATATAATCATTTATTGAGTCGTGAGTTTCTCGGATTGTATTTTCCTAAAAATAATGAATAATGTTTGTCTTTATCTCACCCTTCTCACACCTTAGTGCAGGTTGAGTGAGATTCACTAAGTTTAGAAACATTAGTGTTCTTTTTCATCTCCTTTATGGATCGTTGGTGAGCCCTCGCTTCATGAGTACACTAGAATTTCCCCAAACAAAATAACACGCTAAAACTTGTTTTGCTATATGCATGTTTATATAATTGGTTTGTTGTTGATCACATAATCATGCCAAAGGATTCGTTGTATGGTAGCCAAGAATCACTGGGTCATGAAGAGTGTGGTAGATAATATGAATCTTTAACTATGAATGGTGTAGATGATTGATGAACCGATGGTAATACGAGTCATCTAATTATTAAAAGATATAGAAAATACTTTTCTTTTTGTAAAATATTTGTTAATGTTCTTTGTAGACACTAAAATCTCACTCAAAACATGTGTCACTCACATGTCGTTATTGCTATATGTTTGTGAATTATGTCCTTATGCAACGAGAAACCAACATCAAATGATAAATGGATGACATCAATGTGTGACTACGATGATGACATGCTTGTCAATTCAACTATTAAATAGATGGTCACGTATAATCTGGACCAAAAGTTCGTCTAATATGTTCCCTAGTTATTAAAAATATGATGTTTAATTAGTAGTAACTTAATTATTAATTGAAAATTTTGTAAAGCACACTCATATTGTGTTTTTCTAACATCCCTCATTTCTATAAAATTTTTGGCATATATGTAACTTTTATATTGTGATGTGAATATAAATATTGTGTTTGGATGATTATAAAACTTTTAAGGGCTTGGTTTGAAATACTATCAAGAGATTATAATAACAACGATACTAATAAAAATAATAGTGATAATGAATGATGATGAATAATAATATGATTAAGAGTTCAGGTTTGATGAGTGCTTCATCGGTTATTAACGAGTCCTTACTTGAGTATAAGAGATTTTCCTAGCACTGTTAATGTTTGTTAGCATCCTCGTTGAATGATGGGCGTTGCCTTATGGGTGATAATCACTTGCTCATTAACAATGTGTTTGATAATAAGAATTAGTATAGATGACAATTACACCCCGGTGGTAGCATGGATCAACCTAGTCACGAAATATTATAAAAACTTTTACTAATGCGATTTTTGTTCATATTGTTTGTGTATGTTAAAAGAGGTTTAACTCTAAACATGTGTTAGTCACATAGATTTATAGTTGAAGTGTATGCGTGTGTGAATTATGTTCTTATATAAAGTGAAATCAACATCAAATGAAAAGGTATTATATAGATGAATACGATGGTGAAACCTTGTCAACATAACTATTAAATAGATTGATACGTGTACTCAGGACCAGAACTCCGGTCCAGTAAGTTCTCAATAATTGGATATATGACGCTTAGTAACTTTCGAATCCAAGTTTTAATAAAGTACTCACATGTAGTGTTTGTAGCATTGTATGCCATTCTAAATCATTTTATTTATAAATTGTATTTAGGAGTGCATAGTGAATATATAGGTTGTGCTTAGGTTAGAAACTTCTCAAAAGTTTGGCTTGAAATATTAAGTTGTGATAGTGGGTTAATTGGTAATATATTACGTTTCACACAAGTAATGATGAAGTAGACTAATATGAATCATTATGTTAAGAGTGATAAGAGCCAATGTGATACAACGTTGAGATCAAGTGATAGAATGATACGATTATGATATAGTGGTAAAGCTTAACGATAAATATGGTGATGGTTCAATTAAATATAGTAGGTGGGCTCAATAAGAGTGTGGGTATCTCATATGAAGTTAAATGTGCCTTAAGTAATTGTTTCTAATTTTCCATGATAAATAATAGGTTCATAAAAGTTGATGTTGTCCAACGAAATTATGATGATTTCACTTTTATAAACTTTTAAATTCATAAACCCTAAACCCTTTTATGTTTTTAGTTGTATGGGTTCACTACTAGAAAATATACTTTTACAAACAAGATATCACTAACGCCTTAATACAATAGTAATTACGAACAAATAACAGGAAATCCAAAAACATAAAATATATTTTATAGATATTAGTCGTAGGACTATAAATAACTACCAATGGGATATCGATGGTTGGTTTTGGTATGTAGAAACCGGTTAACTTTCGACCGTACTTAAAGACAAGTTTTTAGATAATATTTCTTGTCAAACTTTTCAAACATCGTTGGATAGAAACTACCCGTAACATATATTATGTAGGTGATCCGTCAGACATGATTACTATAAATAATTAAATACACACCAAAACCTCTGGTTTTAATGTGTGCTCTTTGTTTAATACCTATGTATACATACTCCCCGAACCATATTATTTTCAATGTTTTAAAAACTTCAAAGGTTGTAAAAGTGAGGTGATGTTCCTTATCTAAGCTAATATATATGATGGTAACTGGTTTGTTTAAATTGATGGTCTCAAAATTACGGAGACAATAATATGCGGTTTTTATATACGAGCGTTGTGTTTCACCATCTTTAATAGGTGGTCGAAATACATACATTTCAATCACTCAATTCCCATGTCTTCAAGATAAACTAAGGTTTAATGGAAACCATGTGTACTTTAAAATTAGATCTATCAAGAACTGATCAGCCAAGATTGATGTTTTGAGTTTAAAAAAAATCGAAAATATCTCCGGCTATATCTCGAATCCATTCCGTCCCCTTTAATTATAACCTTATCATAGAATTAATGATATATTTTTCTTTTCTTATTATGTAATTTTATTTATACATTACATATAACTAGTTATAATTTTATGCTCGATGCTACTTTCTTCTCCTTATCGCTTGTAATATAAATACATTAAAATTATATTCTATTGTTCTTTTTCACTATCGTCCTTTAGCGTGAGATTCTTATAATTTCTTACGCTAGATATTACATAATAGGTTAAAAACTGGCAGTGGCATGGTTATCGTGTTCCATGTGATGTCAACTAGACATGCATTTTATGACGAGTATTTTGGGATTTCCTTTTCCCATGTATTACATTTTTATTTGAGTAAAATAATTAACATTTCTAAGTTTAGTTTGAATCTAAGTTAACACATAAAAACACAAGAAATAAATAAAACACACAAGGAACAACCTACGTAGGTGACATTAGAGTCACCGGAATATAATGAATTATAATAAGTTAGATATGTGTGTGCGGGCTTTTCGAGTGACAATATGATATTTTGGAATGTAACTTTATATGATTTTGATTTTGATTATGAAAAATACAAACTTAAGTTGAAGTAAAAAAAGAATGTTAACCAGAACTTCTTTTTATTTCGAATTCGACAAAACTTGCAATAGAGAATGAATCAAGGATAACATAGAATTATTTGAATAAGATAAAAGTATATTTGATATTACCTCTAGGTTAAGATAACTTTCATCTTTTTTTTTTAATTTATTGTCTACTAATAGATTAACTAACGTTTTGCATCGTATTTTTGTTGTACGATCTTATTTAGCCCGACCTAAACCAAACTCATAAATTTTATGTGTGATTTTATGATATTTGAGCATCTAAAAACAGTAACTCCATGAAAATTAATTTTTGAATCTGTCACTATGATACATAACACATGGTATATACACAAGTCAGTTTTGGACAACCATTTTCAATTTTAAAAAATATTCAACCCATGAACTATTGTACATATACCTAATAAGTAATAAGTAAAATTGAAGTCTCGATTTCAAATTAATCAATGTTTTCAGAACCAGATCAAGCAATGAACCAGACGTTTTACCGGTTCACTAGTTATACCAGTTCGACTGTTTGGACTGGATAAAAATATAATTATTTTAATATTATATACTGCAAAATTATATATATATATATATATATATATATACATATATATATATATATACATATACATATATATATATATATATATATATATATATATACATATATATATATATATATATATATATATATATATATATATATATAGAGGGAGGTTCCCCTAAAAAATAATTTTTCCCTAAGTAGGCTAAGAAGTAATCTTAGCCTTCTAATTATCTAATTAAAGGCTAAGATCAAATTGTAGAAAAAATAAGTAATCAAGGGTAATTTGGGTATTTTATTATATTACCCACAATTGTTGACTTTTTAAAATTTCCCCCTATTTTTTTAAATGCTAATAACTTTTTCATACGATATTATTTTTTTAAATAAATTACACAATAAAATCAAGCATTTTTTTCTCTTTAATTTGAGTATAGTATTACTATAGTTTTTTACAAAAAAATCAAATTATGTGAAATTGTGCTACATTTTTAACGTTTTTGTGCTGCATTTTATAAAACAGCACAAAGCTGTGCTGTATTTCATAAACAGCACAAAGCTGTGGTGTATTTCATAAAACAGCATAAAGCTGTGCTGTATTTCATAAAACAGCACAAAGCTGTGCTGTATTTCATAAAACAGCACAAAGCTGTGCTGTATTTCATAAAACAGCACAAAGCTGTGCTGTATTTCATAAAACAGCACAAAGCCGTGCTGTATTTCATAAAACAGCACAAAGCCGTGCTGTATTTCATAAAACAGCACAAAGCCGTGCTGTATTTCATAAAACAGCACAAAGCCGTGCTGTATTTCATAAAACAGCACAAAGCTGTGCTGTATTTCATAAAACAGCACAAAGCTGTGCTGTATTTCATAAAACAGCACAAAGCTGTGCTGTACTGCTAGATTGACATTAGATCGAACAGTTGGTGTGCACTAACCGTGAGCTTGCGAACAGTAACGAAATCAATCCGAATCTTCTTCCTGTACTCCAAATCTGACTTGTTACATCATTGAATCGAGAACATAATAATCAGAACATAATAATCGAGACTCAAATTCATAATCAGAACATAATAATCGATCAATCGATGAACTAGAGCCTCAGATTTGTTACATCATTGAATCGATGCAATGGTGGAGCTGTGGTTACCTGGTGGTGTCGAAGAGAGTGCCGCCGGAGAGGACGACGGAGAAGGAGCCGTGGGCGGCGATGGATGTGGCGGAGAGATCAGAGATGTATATAGCAAGAGCAGCGGCGGTGGCTTCTTCCGATTGGAATCGGAGGATTTTAGGCGCCATTGTTGTTCATCAGATATCAGTTGTGAGTTTGTGATGAACACACATATTAACAGTCCAAAAATGAAGAAGAAAGGGGGTAGGTAGTATGATGATATGATGTATTTAATAAAACAGCACATTACATTCGAATTTGTGCTGCATTTTGATAAAATACAAAAGGGACTAATGAGTGTGTTTTATGACCATAATGTCCTTTAACCCTAATTTGAAGAGTGCCACATGTAATCTCCTTATTCCTTCTTAGCCTACTTAGGCAACTAATTATTCTTAGTTGAACCTCTACCTATATATATATATATATATATATATATATATATATATATATATATATAGGGTAAGGTTCCTTTGTTAACCCTTGTTTATTGCGATTACCCGTTAACTCTAATGTAGCGAACACTTACACCAGTGTAACTAACTTTTACACCGCGTTACACCACTGATATAACGATTTTTCCTCAATTTTTAAATTTCCCTCCATTTTTAAAAAATCTCCACCCCTTTTTTAAAATCTTTTTAACTTTTTTGTATAATGTTATTTTTTTAAACAAATTACATCATTAAATAGATCATTTTAATATCTTTAATTTGAGTATAGTCTTGCTATATTTTTTTTAAAAAAATTTAACATTCGTTTTGGACCACTAGTTTTACCACTGTAACTCTAAGTTACAGTGGCGACGTGGCTTGCTGTGGACCACTAGTTGGGTTAATGGATTATCGTAATAAACAAGGGTTAACATTTGATCCCTATCATATATATATATATATATATATATATATAACAAGTTCGACCAGTGCAGTTCCCTTTCGACCATCTGTTCAACGACAAAACAGTTTTAAGCGCCGAACCAGACTGGATCGGAGTTCGGTGCTCAGTCCGACTGGTCGGTCCGGTTTTCGATTAGGTGCTTAAACTAATTAAGACTAAAATGTGAGTTACTTAGGCCTAAAACGAGGATTTTAAAAGCTAATTCAATATTTTTTTTTGCCTAAGGTAAATAATCTACACGCTTTCAGATTAAACTATGTTTTTTTGAACGATCTTAATCTACTCCTATTTTATTTCAACATAAATCAACCCAATGTCCCGGTATCAACAATGTATGCATATTTTTGAGAAAATTTTAGTGGTTCTAGGCCATGCTGAAAAACAATTGAATGAAGCAGCTCTTCTTGATGCTCATGCATAATGATACCTTGCTTAATAATCTATTGAGTATTTGAGGGTTATATAATGTGATTTTAGTCATGATTATTTTGATGTATGTTTTGATTTGACCGTGTTTTTTCTTGTGTTTATGTTTTAAAATGTTGAAAGTCACTAAATTCACATGATATGACAATAGCAAAACAATAGCCTACTACATTAATGCGTAAACACATGCTACATTAAATAATAAAATATAATTTTTTTTGAACGGTGACTTTCTGACTCAATGTCACATCGCCCATGAGGTTTTCACTGGGCGATCCTAGCCAAGATCTGCTCCAGACTATGTTGTCTGAACCGGGTCCACGCTGGATTGTCAGATTTGGTTTCGGCGTTCCCCCGGAAACCGTACTGCCTCCACAAGGGTTGCCCCTCTGGAGTAACAGCCGAATGAAAACCGGAGTCGAGCTCTGAGAATCGGCGTCCGCACCAGTGGCTCAAAGGCTAATTCTCTTAATTGCTCTAAAATGTCCCCCAAGCCGGCGGCGAGGTTCGAACCCCTGACCTCCGCTTTGGGAGGGGGCTCTTACCAACCAACCAAGTCATGAGGGACAAATAATAAAATATAATGTTAAATGTTATGGATATTTCGGGCGGATTAGATTGAAACATTAAAAAAAAACAGTCCATTATAGATGGTGGGTAGGATACATAATACAAGGAGGCTACTTGCAATTCATTGATCGTGAATAACCATCTCTTAATGTGCAATCAAGGGTGTTACTAATCTTTGCAATTGTGGGTTAAGTTTAACTAATATTATTTTTATTTAGAGATTTAGAGATGTTTTGTAATAAGTTAGAATTTTAGAATAATAATAATCTGCTTATTTTAATAATATAGTAACTAAGTGGGACACATGGTAGAACCAAATTCATACGTATCATAATTTTTCTGCTTCTTTATTCTATCAAATAATTATATTAATTATTAATATATTACTTAATTTCTTTTTTAGATTACACATAGTCTTTTAATTAATTAATACATAGATGTTTTTATTAATGTTATTTCTAAAGAAATAACTTTTATAAATAAGATTTTGTTAAAACATCAAACTTTTTAAAAATGTTAAATATTTTAAAATTATTGTTTTTATTATAATTTTTATAAACCAAAAATAATTAAAATTGAAAAATATAATTATTTTTTTGAAAATGAAGTTTTTTTAAAAAGTATTGTTTGAAACATAATGTTTATTTTTTTTTGAGAAATACAAAAATTGTTTTAAAATAAAAGTTTAAAAAGTTGATATCATTGTTTATTACTTATATTTTTTTACAGTGCGTAATTTTATTCATAACTCATCTTAAATATCGTTTATGAGTAAATTTTAATCATATTTGATATTTTATTTATTAAACCCATGTAATACACGAGTAATTAAAGCTAATAATACTTATAAAAGTTGATTTTAGGAAAATGAAATTTAAAACTTGAAATATAAATAAGAAAGAAATATAAAATCTAATCACCTTAAAAGCAAAAAAAAAAAGGGAAAAAATGTTAGTTTACTCATATGGAAAATTTAAAGTCTCTAAGACAACATCGATAAATAACTCATAGGTCCAATGTATAAATGATTAAATTCTATAAGCTATATTTATTTATGATTAATTGGGGTAAATAATGAGATTCGATAAAAAAGATTAATTTTTGAAGATTTATATTATCTCTGTGTGTATATTTTGCCCGAGTACTAGATATAAATATTTAACCCATAGTCACAACTCACATGTTAAATAAGAATGAAAACATGACATACGTGAGATGACGATTACTCGTCTCCTTTTGAACAAAATAAAGGATATAAATACAATATTTACGTTAAAGATACTTCCAAAAATAACACTCATTAAAAAATATGAATCCAAAATTATGCCTTTTAAAATACGCATACAAACCTTAAATGAATAAATACAATTTCCATAAGTATTTTAAGAAAAAACCTTTCTCAAATACCTATGATCAAGAACGATTAAAAACAAATCCTTATTTACTATTCAAATCTACTTAAAAATAACATCTTATTATATTTATATTTTTCCTTATTTTACTTAAAAATAATCACTAAATTCAAATTTCTTTTACTCTGCCCAAAAACCTCTGCAAAGTTTTCATCCATATCAAAAGCTGTGGTTGCAAGTTTTAAGACATCCCACCCCCAAACTAACTACCCTATCAATTCGACTCTTTTATTATCACCATCAATTTTTATCACTATTTTATACGTAAAATCATTAAAAAAGATAAAAGATTAATCATTAAAACCCAATATACTCGATTTTTCTTAAACTATTATAACTATTTGGTGATAGGGACGTATTTTTTGTATTTTACTAGCAATCATCATATTTCTTTACTTACCAATTAGAAATTCAATAATTCATTTTTTTTACCAATCATAACACCATATCCATTTTTTTAAATCTTTAACATCACTAACAAAAACTATTATTTCTCATAATCTTAATTCTCATACCATCATTATTATCAATAAAAAACTATAAAATAGATAAATCTTAGTATATTTTAATGATTGCCCAAAAAATTGTAATACACCTGATACCCACTCCCCTTAACCACCCACCCCCACCCCACCCTACCCCCACCCCACCCCCACCCCACCCCACCCCACCCGCAATATCTCCCTTGCTTCATCTTCCCCAAAGCTCCAAAGTCCAAAGCCTCTATGTGGGTTACAGCAAAGAATCAATTTGGCTTACAGGAGTTGTACATCCTGCATTAAAACTTGTACAATAATATCATCTTCTCTCTCATTAATCCCTAAAACCAGTCGAACCGTTCCAACATTTTTTTCTCCGCTTCTTTCTCTCTCCATCAAGGTTTTTACACACTTCAAAATCCCTCTTTCTCTCTCTAAAAACCTTTGCTTTTTGTAGAGAGAGAAAGCAGAAGCAACAACAATGGTGGTTTAGTGACTCTTAGTGACTTAAGAGCCACTGTGTGTTGTGGGTTTTTGTTATCGTCATCGTTCTCGTTTTATTTTTCACTGTAGTCCGCCATGGATACAGTTGAAGCTACTAAAATGGTGATGTCAAGAATCCAGAAATTAGATCCAGAAAACGCTTCGAAAATCATGGGCTACATACTCATACAAGATCAAGGAGATAATGAGATGATTAGATTAGCTTTTGGCCCTGAAAATCTCCTGCTTTCAGTCATCAAACAAGCGAAAGCTTTCTTAGACATTTCGTCGAACAGTGCACCTGCACCTTCCAACTCTTCGTTGTTTGCTCACAGAAACTCCCCCCAAATCGTCGTTCCGAATAATGGGTTTCATCACATGAACCCTTCGTCCCCCAGTTCACCGTGGTCTTTCTCCGATCAGTATGTCCTCCGTGGGAGCCCCCGGCCGGCGTCGTACGCCGCCGTGGTGAACGGTGGTTCGTCGTCGTTTTACAACGGGTTTAACAGCGATACCACCGAGGAGTACGGTGGCACCAACGGCTTACAAGGTGTCTCCGATCAACTTCAGTTGTTTGAAGAGTCTAAAAGTGTGAAAATCAACGACCCTTTTGGTAACGATGCTTCTAATTGGTCTGTTGAAGTGGGTGACTGTGGGGATGTTCATCACCACCATTTACACCGGAGAAGTTGCTCTGTTAACGACGCTTTTCTCGCCGGAGGTGGTGGAAACGACGACATTAGTGGTGGATTTGGTGGGTGGAGACCTTGCATGTATTACGCTCGAGGGTTCTGTAAGAATGGTACTTCTTGTAAGTTTTCTCATGTTAATGGTGGATTTGGGGATGAATTAGGGTTGGGGTCGTCTTCTCCGACGGGAGTTGCAGGTTCTCCCACCGGAAAAATCGATTCTTTCGATGATCTGCTTCGGATTAAAGCGATTCAACAGCAGCAGCAGAGGATTGCAGCAATGGCTGGTGGTGGTGTTCATCCGTTTGCTTTCAACAGGTGCATGAACTTTCTCAATGAGAATCCTAGGTAAAGTTTCATCTTTTGCTCATGTTTATTCTTCAATTATATGCTGTTATTTGTGGTTTGAAAGGATGTTTTTTAGTTGTTTATGTTGGATTTGTTCTTGAAATAGCTAAAAAAAGGAATCTTTTTGCCTTTGGGACATGATTTATGATTATTCATGTTCTCCATATTCCCAGCAGATTGATTTATTAAATTTCAATCAATTTAATCAGTGAAGAAGTCTTAAGTCTTAATTTAGTGTTGGTTTTGTGTGTTTAGGTCGCCATCAGCTGCATTGATGATCGGAGACGAATTTCATAAGTTTGGTAGGTGCAGACCCGATCGAGGTGATTTTGGGCCGATGGGTTTTGGGAGTTCGAATTCAAGTTCGCGTCAAATTTACTTGACTTTTCCGGCTGATAGTACGTTTAAAGAAGAAGATGTTTCGAATTACTTTAGGTAATTGGTTCTAACGTGTAATGTGGATGTTTAGCAGTTTTATTTTATATGATGTTGGTTCGATTCTTTCTTTCGATATTAAAAGATTTCTTTGATGTTTTCAAGTATGTTTGGGCCTGTTCAAGATGTGAGGATCCCGTATCAGCAAAAACGGATGTTTGGTTTTGTTACGTTTATGCTCCCGGAGACTGTGAAAGCGATTTTGGCTAAAGGAAACCCCCACTTTGTATGTGATTCACGGGTGCTTGTTAAACCATATAAAGAGAAGGGAAAAATTCCTGACAAGTATGGCTCGTTCGACTGTTATGCTATGTTATTTTTTTTATTTGCTGCGTCATAAGTTGTTAATAATTTGTGTATGTTTTGTAGGAAGCATCAACAGCAGATGGAAAGAGGGGATTTTTCTGGTTGTTTGAGTCCAACTGCACTTGAATCCGCTGAACCGTTTGATCATATACCATTTGGTGAGCAAAAATACAAACGTATAGTTCCCAAAATGATACAATTTGAGCTTTTGATTTCCAATTGTCTCTTCTTGCAGGCGCTAGAATGTTTAATCATGACATGATGTTGAGAAGAAAACTAGAGGAACGGGAATTACACCAGGCAATTGAACTTCAAGATAGACGGTTAATGAATCTGCAGTTAACCGACATAAAAAATCATCAGTTTCAACGAAGTTTATCTCTGGGTGATGCTGTTTCTTCACCAACTCAGATAAACCAAAATCTTGTGTTTCCATTAGATGGCAACAATGAAGAACATGTGTGTGGAGGTAGTTTTAAATACTACTTACATTGTATTATATATTATATATATCATTTATTTTCCCGGCCCTTATTACTAATAACAACATATTTACTACATTTGTGCAGCATCGAACGATGAATCTGATCCCAATGTTCAACCAGAATCAAAGGAAGAAAGCTCTGATAAAATGAAACTGGTAAAAATGAAAGGTTTGTAGTTATTTATTACTATGCAAGTTTTTATTTATATTATTTTCATGTAGTGTCATAATTGTGTGTGTTTATTACTGTTCAAGCAGCAGCTTAGACCATGCACTTCCTGATAACTTGTTTGCATCCCCTACAAAGTCAGCCATTACCGAGACCCCAATTTCTCAACTGATATGCCTGAAACCGATTGTGGTGCTGCAATTCCGATTCATGTTACTTCCAAATTGCAAGGTATATACATCAAAACAATATATCCACTTAATATGATCTTTTACTTCGAAAGTTTGAAACTTTTTATCTCTCTCTCACATTGTTCCTTAAACAAGAATGCGGGTTGTGCCAAATTTGTATTCTTTTTTAACACATACCTATCTTTTTGTGCAAGAAGCCATTGAAATGTAGGTGACGTTCGGCTGTGCAATGGGGATCATGGATCACAATTTTAACTTTGCTTGGTAAGAACATCTCAAATCTTTTATTAAGAAAACGGTGTCTTTCTACCAATACTAATAACACGCGGTTGAAGATCTTGAATCATGTTTAGTTATTTATGCCTCAGTTTCTTGTGTGGTGCAGGAGTAGGAGCAGGATATACTGAAGGGGGAAAACCATCAACAACAACAAAAGAAAAAGTAATATTATTAGGAAGACTTTAAAGACTATTGTCATCTTCAATACCTCCCTCCCCATACTACTTACAACTATACATAATATGCAATACATAAAGGATAGTAAGGATAGATGAACTGATTTAATGACAGTAGGGTTTCTTTGTTTGTTAACTTTTGTACCCTTCCCTTCAACTATGTGCTGGACCCCCCACCCCCACCAAACACTCATTGAACCATGCATATAACAAATCAAAAGAAAAAGGGTAGTGGTTAGCAACTTTCTTTACTCACTTGCATCATTATATATATGATAATTTTGTTTCTGCTGAAATCTGGTACAACTTTTGATCCATAAGTTACAAGTTGCATGTGTATAAGTGTATGTTCAGATTGAGTATATTCAGAGATGCATTACTACTTAAAAGATAAACAATTGAGGTATGATTGAATCTTGAAGGCAAGTAAAAGCTGTGATTTCTGTCAATTTTTGTGCTTTTTAAACTTTTTTTTTTGATTGACTTGGTTATAAGGGCATGCAAATATCTTTTTATATGGTTTAGGCTTTTTTGGTTAATTTTGTTCCAATGGAATTTATAGCATACCCACTTTGGGTAATTAACTATTTGCATGTTTAGACCTGCTGTTGTGAGTTGTACATTGTGCATTGAAAGCTGTACGTTTGGTTATATTAGTGATTTCTAGGTTAGAAAAGCAATAGGAAAAGAGGGTTTTTGGATGGAGAAAATATAAAGTAGGAGGATGAATAGAATTTGATTTAAAGGGATACTTTAGGGTGTCTTTTGTCTGATTTTCTGTGGTTTTTTTGAGGGTGGACATGGGGTTGGAGGTCCACAATGTCACATGGGGGACTGACATCCCATTTCAATCTTTCAATGTTATAGAGTACCACACACCTTTCACTTTCATTATTTTCTGTCTTGATTCACATATTAGTACTACTATTATTTAAAAAAAGAAAAAACTACCAACTCCCACACCATTTAAAACTTACTTCTAAATCTAATAATTGTTCACAATGAGATTAGAACTCTCAATCAGTTTGGAAGAACACTTTAATTAGACGCTGTGATACCTCTGGGTAGAGGTGTGCAAAATTGTTTTTTGGAATCAGTTTTAGTTTTAAACTGATTTCTATAGGTTTCGGTTTGATGAATGTTATCCATTGTATCTAGCATTTAATACTTTTGTGTTTTATGTGTAATACAATAAAGAGTTATCTCAATTCATCACATATTTGATAGTGTCTGATAAATGTTTTTTCTCAGGTCTGTTATTTGTTAGTGTATGTTTGGCCTCTTGTTTTGATAGGCATTAATGCCTGCTTCTCAATTATGGCTTGATGGTACATGACTATCGTCCTTTTTAAAAGAGCAATAATGTAATAGTACTTGTACTTCATGCAATAACACTTGTACATGTAGATTTAGTCAACTGCACGCTTTTGGAAATTGACTTTGAGACCCAATTAAAGGATGGGCTTCTCATGACATTGTTGTTGATCTTGGTTGTAGTACAACCAAGATGCATAAGGTACAAGAGTTTAATGCAAGGATGAGAAAGTAAATTTAGCACCTTGTTAAAAAAAATTAAGCGGCAAACACAATCTCTACTTTAAGCCAATTTTACGTTTAGAATCATCATACACGCAGTTTGGAGGATTTGAAGTTATAATATATGGTTTAAGAGTATATCATATTTACAATGTTTCCTTCGAGACAACACCTTTATTAAGTGATCAAGATTTTGATACCCAAATTTCATTAAAACACTAGCATTAAACTTTGTTTTGCTGCATGCAAAGATGCATATGGCACAAAACTTGAATGCATTTGTCTCTTGCATGATCTTTTGTTTTCAAATTGATGAGTTAACATAATATACCCCACAGACATATAGATAGGAGTAAATTGCACAATGGTCCTTCTAATTTGTTGAATTTTATAGCTATCGATCTTTGTTTGCTTTCAGTATGGCTTTTGCTATCGAGTCAGGGGTCTCTTTGGAAGCGGTCTCTCTACCTAATTAGATAGAGGAAAGACTCGCCTACACCTACCCTCCCCAGACCCTGCTCTTGAGTGGGATATACTGGGTTTGTTTGTTTGTTTGTTTGTTTGTTTGATCTTTTGTTTGCTTCCGTTTTTTAATTTGTTAAAATCGCTTAAATACAAACGCGTATATGACCTTCCAAACTCTAACTTGAACTAAGTAGTACATAAAAATGAAACTCTAAAGTTCATAAATTAATAGATCAATTGTAAAAAGAAATTCATAGATCATGTTAATCACAAGGAAGATATTTTAAAATTTAAAAGAAATCATGGGCCTATTATGTAATTTACTTTAAAGTTGGAGAATATTAAAACTTAGATGCATCCATGTGGTTACATCAATGTCTTTCTTTTTGTTGAATACTTTTGCATAAAATAAAATCTAATCATGTTGTTACATCAATGGTCTATTATTAATTTTTTTTACATGCTTTATGCCTTCCAGGCATTTTTTTACCCTACAAATCTATGTCATGTCCTTTTTTATTGAATCTGTTTCAGTTTTTAATATTAAACATACATACTCTAAACAAAAGTAGAGAACATTTCATTCATAGATATCGGCGAAAAGTGTGTATGAAATAAAAATATACTTTTTGTGCAAACCTAATAGTTTTATAGAAGTTGAAGCATAATTGACAATGGTTATAATTGTTGATCACTCTTAAAGTTTGTAAGTTATTTGTCTCAAACTGGAGCTTTACTAATATGTAGTTTATGTATTATTTCATTGTTATTTCATATATATATAGATATAGGAAATGATTATTTTAAGAACTGAACTCTGGAAATCTTTCTTACATATGTGTAAACAAGCGTAAAAAAAATTCTCACAAAAAATAAATAATAAGAACTGTACGAACTCTTTTTACACGTGTTGACATATGTGTAAATTAATTCTCTTTTTTTACACATGTAGTTTTCTTTTTTTTACATGTGCAAGGAAATTTTTTTAAAGTTCTCACGAAAATATGAGTTCTTATTTGTTCTTTCTCATGTATATATATTTATAATTTTATTACATACTCAGTATATGGATGTTGGTTTTGGATTTGTTTATTAATTATGCCCGATCTAGGCTCGTGATGAAACTCACTTAGATTGAATTTAATTGAGTTTTAACGAGCTAATTTCCAATAATTTACTAACAACTCGTATAGTTTATGCACTAAATTTATGTCATGTATGTGTTAAAACACTATTTTATATATATTTATTATAACTTTTAAGTAAATATTATATGTATTTCACTTTTTTTTAACTATTTGCAACATGGAAAAGTTTTGAACCCAAAGTTTGAACATCTCAAAAATAATATGTCCCAATTTCGGGCTCATTGAGTGGTGGATCCAGTTAACCATGTTTAATACTTAAATTCATGTTCGTTTCGGTCATTAGATTAATCTTACTTTACAGACTTGATAAAAGGGCGTACCTGGTGCTGCAAAGAGCTCCCGAGTTTTCGCAGGGTCCAGGGAGGGTCTGTCCCATTTAAGGGAAGATGTACGCGGTCTTTCCCTCACATTTTGTGGGGAGGCCGTTTCCACGGATCGAACCTGAGACCTTCGGTCCCTTAGGAACAACTTTTACCGCTGCGCCAAGCCCGCCCTCACTTTACAGACTTGATATTGGCTACAAATCAGAAACTATATTCCTGATAGTTAGTATATAAATCAAGCTTGAGTCGAGTTCGACTTCACTCATTTACATTTGTTACTGATTACCAAAATGTAGTTTGATAATAACCAAACAGCTGCCCCCAATTAACCATGTCGATGGATTTTATTACCACTACAAGAAAAAAGCTTTTTTGCGGCGATAAATATCGTCACAAAAAGCTTCTCTGTCGTCGCAATACATCTTTTGCAACGAAATTTTGCTCGTAAAAAAGTCGCCGTAAAAGAGTGGTCGCAAAATGTTATTTGCGACGAAATTTGCGACGATTTCTTTTGTGGGCTCCACTTATTATAAAAAAGGGGAAATTCTTTTGCGACGATATCTTTTGCGACGATAGTTTCTTTTTTGCGGCGATATATCGCCGCAAATATTTTGACCAAAATCTTTTTTGCGGCGACCTTTTTCCATATAATTTACTCTTTTTTGTGACGAAATATCGCCGCAAAAAATAAACTTTTTTTTAATAATTTTGCTGCATTTGCAGCAATCCACCCAGATTTTTCTGGGTACCAAACCAAACCTGCTGTTCCAAATCAGTACACACTATAAAACCATCAAACCAATCGCAAAACATAGCATATAAACCAAAAATTGTCCAAATTTAATAAGTTAAAAGTCACACAAACAAATGTTTTAAAATAGTCATAACAATCACTAAAAACCATCAAACCATCAAACCATCAAACCATCAAACCATCCTATGACGACCCACCTTCATCATCTCCATCTTCTTCATCTTCTTGAGAATGACCACTTCTCCTCAACGCGCTCTGGACTTGGCTTTGGATTTGACTTTGCATTTGTGCCATCATATTAGCCATCATCTGTGACTGCCATTGTTCTTGCTTACTGGCCAGTCTCGCTGCTATCATCTCCTCAACCTCAGATTGTGAGAACATCCGCTGATCTGTTCTATGAGGTGGAGGTGGGGGTTGTGAAGGCACGCTCGGTATTGGACCGATGCCACGTTCCCACCCGGGCCGCTCCCCCAACACCTGGCGCATGATCTGTTTCTCTGACATTTCTGGATGTTGTTGTTGAAGCGCGACCATTTGCTCCTTTATAGTTTACAAAAAAATAAACAATGTTATATATATGGTGATGTTATATATTACTTTATTTTTATAAAATTGTAAGACGTGTACATTACTTACATAGTATGCAGCGGGTTCAGGTTGATAGAAATTACCGCTTGAATCGGTATAGAAGCGACGATATGCTAATATGGCACTCCCAGGTTCATCAGAACCATCTTCCCGCTGTAAACACATTTTATAGTTATATAATAATATAAAAGTAACTTACAAACACATAAAACAAGTTATAAACACATTAGATTAAAACAACTTACAAACATATAACGAAATTGGGCTAAAGATGTACGGCCGCCATGTCCCTTGATCGTCTGCTTCCCTTTGTTGGACTTGTTGGTTGCAGACCGAGCCTTGACTTCAGGAGAAGTGTAGTAATCCACATAGTCCTTTCCATTCAGATTCTTGCATATCAGGTAGCACAACATCAGAAATATCAACCCTGTCCTCCCCACCTATTTTGCTAAAATGCTTTTGCTTGAACCGGTATTTGTGATCTTTATACCGGTTTGCAGCATATTTCTCAATGCCTGCCCTCAGGCCTTCGTGGGGAGTCATATCAAAATACATCTGCAAATTATGAAAACAAATAGCTTAGTGTATATATATTAAATCACTGAATTTAATTATCAAAAACTTAACCTGTAAGTCAGGCCAGATAGTCGCCTTCAACTCTGCAGGTATCTTTTTCCAGCTCTTGTAGTTTTGAGGAAATCTGTCAACGAGTGTGCCAACCAGTGAAGCAAAGGTCGCCTGATTGACACCCACAGGTTTGTAGGTGTCATGCGTACCTTGCTCAAATTCAATTGTGAGCAAATTTCCTTGTGGATTTCTCTTTCGCATACCTTGAAGTGTGGTCTTTCCAAACTTGCCTTGTCCTGCAATTTGATAATAGTATAAAAATTCTATGTAAATTATATATTTTCATTTTAAAAGATAAGAGTATAAAAATTCGTCATACCTCGTCCGCTGCCGCTGCCGGAGTCATCACTGACCTTGCACTGTCGTGGCGGCTGCCACAATCGATCATCATCGGGAGGACCACCACCAGGTGGACCACGGCCACAGGTATCCCCACCGTGACCTCGGGTCACGTCTGCCATCTGTAAAAAAAGATTATATAAGTATACAAATTTATCGTAATTGAATCATTAGCTAAACACACAATTGAAAAAACAATTCAATAAACATAATAGATCAAACATAATAAATGATTCGGTTAAAATAAAAAATTACAATCAATCGGATTCATCGGTGTGATAAGAATCTTCTCCACAATCATTATTAAATTCGTCTAATTCATCATCTGAATTATCAGAAATGTCAACAGCTTTGTCTGCATCGTTGTCTTCACCCTCATCCGTATCTTCATATGTCTCGTCCTCTACATTAACATACTCAAGGGAAACAGCGACTTCTGTAGCTTCATCTCTACTCATACCATCATAAGTTAAATTATCTAGTCAGCAGACCACAAAAGCTCAGATGAAGTGTTGCCATGAATTAAATCTGCTTTGTTATTTTCCATTATAATATCTCGGTCCCAAATCTTCCGATGATTCACCTCTTGGACGACCTTCCAATGTCTGATTGATTGAACTCTTTGACTGGCTTTAGATTGTTCGTCAAGATAAAAAACTTGCTCTGCTTGTGTTGCAAGAATGTATTGGTCATTTGTAAACCATTCAGTTTGGGTAGAAATACTGGTTATGTTATTCTTAATGACACAAAGTTTGTTGTTATTAGTTTTAAACCATTTACATCGAAACAACACAACCTTACAACGGTCTAGATAGCCTAGCTCCAGAATCTCTTCCAACAAACCGTAATACTTTGTTCCATCTTGACCAGTTGTTGAGATGCCGCTATTTTGAGTTGTACGGCGTACGTCTCGGCTATGAACTACAAATCTCACACCGTTAACTATACAAGCGGTGTAAGAGTTTGCATGTCGTGGTCCATTTGCTAAAGCAAATAACTGAGGACTAACACTAGATTCATCATTTACTCGCCGACGGTTGATCTATTTGAAATAAGAGAAAATTAGGAAAATTTGCTAATAAGAATCACTATAAAGATAACTTACGAAAACACAAATGAGTAATAAATTTGCTTCCAAGTCAGTTCCGTGCGGCATTTGAGTAATATAATCGGTTTTATACATAAATGAGTTTACCTTCTGTTTAAACCAGTTAGGAAAATTTGCTTCCAAGTCAGTTCCATGCGGCATTTGAGTAATAAATTCACTATAAATAATGTTACTTGCGTTAATAATAATCACTATAAAGATAACTTACGAAAACACAACCCGAAATAGAAAACACTTACTCTTTGTATTCTTCGATCTCGGAGCTGTTGTTAAGAACAAACCAATTTAGATTTGCCCAAAGCACACCATCCATTTTTTTATCAACCCCCTTGCTGATAGGTGTGCATAGCGATTGGAAGACATAAAACTCACGTCTGGGAACTGGGGCGTCTTCGTTTCTGTCCGGCCAATTAAATCTCGTCGGTACACCGTCAAGATACCTTGAACAGAAAGTTAAGGCTTCATCTGCGACGTACCCCTCCGCAATGGAACCTTCGGGCCTAGCCTTATTTCTAACATAATTTTTCAGCTTTTTCATGTATCTTTCAAATGGATACATCCACCTCATATAAACTGGCCCACCTTGAATAGCCTCCTCAGGTAAATGCATAACCAAATAAATCATTATGTCAAAAAATGACGGAGGAAATATTTGCTCGAAAGAACTCAAAATTTTAATCAACTTCTCCTCAGCATCTTGCATGTCAGATGACATCAAGTTCCGAGCACAAAGTTGCTTAAAGAATAAACACATCTCAATTATTGGTGTTGAAATGTTTTTATTCAAGTACGCTTGAGCACCAATCGGAAGCAACCGTTGCATCATTATATGATGATCATGTGATTTCATCCCTGTTATTTGGGTATCATTATCGGTTACCTTATGTTTAAAGTTAGAGCCAAAGCCATCAGGTAGTTTTACTTCCTTAATGAATTGACAAAAAAGACTCCTTTCAGCGTTTGAGAAAGAGAACTTGGGATGAGGCTTTGAGAGCTTACCGCGACCGTTATCTACAAGCCACAAGTCACGTCGAATGTTCCATTGTTCTAACACCATTCTTGCCTTATTAGTGTCTTCGGATTTTTCCTTGTTCATCATCAACGTATTCAACAAACTCTCACACACATTCTTTTCGATATGCATGACATCCAAATTATGTTTTAGTTGAATTGAAGACCAATATTCAAGCTCGAAGAAAATAGAACGCTTGGTCCAATTCAATTCAATATCGGAATCACGTTTTCTCTTCTTACCACCAAACTGAACATGTTTCCCAGAAATACGGGGCGGCAATTTATTAAGTTGTTCCAAAATCTGATCATTAGTTTTCTTGTTAGGAGGACGTCTAGTCTCGTTCTTACCATTGAATGACTTGTCCTTCCTCCATTTATGATTTGTTGGTAACCATCTTCTATGCCCAACATAAGCAGTTTTTCCCAATACATGAACAGATGGAGTGTCTTCTTTACATGTTGGGAATGCAAAGTAACCTTGCCCACTCCAACCAGACAAGCTACTACGAGCAGGGAAATCATTGATAGTCCATAAAAGCATTGCACGCAATGTGAAGAAAGTGTTTGTAACCGCATCTTTTGTCACGACTCCGTCCGACCAAAGACTTTTCAATTCATCAACCAATGGTCTTAAAAAAACATCAATGTCCTTCCCAGGTGATTTAGGGCCAGGGATTAATAACGTCAGCATGAATGAAGACTCTTTCATACATAACCATGGCGGCGTATTGTATGTTGTCAATATTACCGGCCACATGCTATACGACGTACTCATGTTCCCAAATGGATTGAAGCCATCAGCAGCCAACCCTAATCTAACATTTCTAGGTTCTTTGGCAAAATCAGGATACATTGAATCGAATTCTTTCCATGATGTACCATCCACCGGGTGACGTAACTTACCATCTTCCGTGCAACGTCCAGAAGCATGCCATGTCATATGCTTTGCAGTGTGTCTTGAGCTAAAAATACGCTTTAATCTAGGAATTAATGGAAAGTAACGCATAACCTTGTTGGGAACTTTCTTCCCCTTAGTGTTTGCGTCCTTCCATCTACTTTCATAACATATTGGACATTTTTGCAAATCTTTGTTATCCTTCCCCCAAAATAAACAACAGTCGTTCTTACAAACGTGGATCGATTCATATCCTAACCCAACTTTCTTTATTATCTTCTTGGCTTCATAGTTTGACGGTGGGATTTTAGCAAGCGGAAATGCAGTTTTCAGAAATTCTAACAATTGGTCAAACGATGTATCGGTCCATTTATTGATGGCCTTCATGTGACTCAGTTTTGCCAAGAAATCCAATGAAGACATCCCGTCACAACCAGGGTATAGTTTGGTGTCGGCAAGTTTCAGTAATTCAGCAAGTTCATCATTTGTATCACTCGATGTATCTGTTGTGTTCATTGGCTCGTCGTCGTCGTATGTGTTGTCCTCTTGTGGGACATTCTCCTGACGAACATCGTTAATAAAATCATGTAGTGGGTCTGTCGTTTGAGGTATGACTGGAACTACCGGTGACGGAACATATGATTCACCATGATGCGTCCACGTTTTGTAAAATCGGCAAAAACCATTATTATGTATGTGGCGCTCTATTGTTGGAAGAGGAAACCAATAACTGTTATTGCAATTATTACACGGACATCGAGCTTTATTTTGGCCATTCGTATAATTCTTACACCTTTCCATGAATGCTTTAAGACCAATCAGATATTCTTTAGAAAATTTATTTTCTAAAGTAGTCCAAGTCTTATCAATCGTCATAACTGTGTCTACAAACAAATATTAATTATCTTAACACATTTAAAACTATGGAAATACAAACATATATACATTCTTATATTCAAACAATAACTACATATTAATACAATTTAACATACCAAATACATATATACATTCTTATATTCATACCAAATACATACATACATTCTTATATTAACATACCAAACACATGTTATTTCAAACAATCTTAATACAAACATACACACATGTTAATACAAAATTAACACAAAATTAACATATCAAATACATACATTCTTTAATACAAACATACACACATTTTCTTTCATCTCAACTAAATATCTATTTTTTCATAACTATAAAACTTGCTAAACCTAATTCAACAATAACTACATATTAACACAAATTTAACAATCCAAATACATACATTCTTATATTCATACATACAAAATAAACTTCAAAAACCCAAACAACTACAAATTAACACACTAAATACATACATTCTTTCTTATATACATACATACACACATACTATTTCATCTTAAATAAGTTAAATATCTATTTTTTTATAACCATAAAACTTGCTAAACCTACTTTCAAACAATAACTACATATTAATATAATTTAACATACCAAATACATATATACATTCTTATATTCATACCAAATACATACATACATTCTTATATTAACATACCAAACACATGTTATTTCAAACAATCTTAATACAAACATACACACATGTTATTTCATACAATCTTAATACAAACATACACACATGTTAATACAAAATTAACACAAAATTAACATATCAAATACATACATTCTTTAATACAAACATACACATATTTTCTTTCATCTCAACTAAATATCTATTTTTTCATAACTATAAAACTTGCTAAACCTAATTCAACAATAACTACATATTAACATATATTTAACAATCCAAATACATATATTCTTATATTCATACATACAAAATAAACTTCAAAAACCCAAACAACTACAAATTAACACACTAAATACATACATTCTTTCTTATATACATACATACACACATGTTAAACATCTATTTTTCATAACTATAAACATCTATTAAACATCTAATTTCAAAATATTAACTAAAACTTAACATAAAATTAGGTAAAATTGAGTTTATTACCTGAAATCAAGAGTGGTGGTGGTGGCTGCGGTGCAAAGGAGGCGGCGGCGGTGGTGGAGCGACGGTGGTGGAGCAGCGGGTGTCGCCGGGGAGTGGGGTGAGGTTGCCGGTCGCCGGTCGCCGGGAGTGGGAGTGGGGTGGGGGTTGATGGTCGCCGGAAAGTGGGAGTGGCCGTGGGGGTGGGGAATGCGGTGAGTGGGGTGAGGGTTTTGAGTGGGGTGAGGGTTCTGAAAATCCCGAATTATATCTGTGCAGAAACTTTTTGCGGCGATTTTTCGCCGCAAAAAAGCTTTTGCGACGACATTAAATAAAATAAAAATAAATTTAATTTTAAATAATCTTTTTTGCGACGAAATATCGCCGCAAATAATAATTCTATAAATAAAAAATAAAAAATAAAACTTTAATTATTTTTTATTTAAATATTTATTCTTTTTTGCGACGATATGTCCCCGCAAATAAGTTGCCGGGAATTTTCCCGCTCTTTAAAAAGTTGTCAATAAATGAAAAAAATTAAAAGGAAATAATTATGGTTATTTGCGACGAAACATCGCCGCAAAAGAACTGTTTGACCGGAAAAGTCAAAAAATCAAATATTTTTGTCGTTTACTGAAAATTTTGCGACGATTTCTATATCGCCGCAAAAAATGTTGTCGCAAAAAACACTCTTCTTGTAGTGTACGCGGGACTGATGATTCCAGAGTCGGCTTAAACTTTTTGACGCTTACAACAAAATGAAAATTTGGAGAATTTTACGATTATTTTATTATAAACACTTCTTTTATCTTGGCCTTCTTATGATTCAATTTCAATTAAGCTTTTTGTCTAAAGTATTTAACCTTTTTAAGTGACCAGATTAACACTTTCAATTTCGACTAGACATGAAAATATTAAATAAACAAGAACAAAAATCATTAACTCTATAGTAATCAAATAACTCAAAGTCACATGTTCAATTAACACTATCCTAAAGGGAGGTGACATAATCTTTTACCTAATACAATTAAGGGCAACGCCTAAAATGCTATTAAATCAACGGGTTCATGAACCTGATCATCCTACTTGTTGGCACTACCCGAGACATACCAGACAATGTCCTTATGGTACGGGTAGGTACTCACCCCGTCCACCATAACATGTAAATGGTTTGAGTTTCGGGTTTGTAATTTTGTAACGTAAAAGGATTTGGGGGTGGAGGATGGTATGTTATAGGTTCTGAAAATCAATTCAAAACTAAAAATAATGATTTAGTTATGGAGCGTTTGGTTGGAAGGAATGGAATGGAATGGAATTGAATTGAGAAACTAGTATAATTTTCAAGTAAAATTATGTTTGAGCGGGTAATGAAATGTAAAACCCAAGGGAATGTTTCATCTCAAATCCCATGGTTGTGGGATTTCAAATTCCCTCTCTAGGTGGAAGGATTTTGAAATCCCACAACCAAGGGAATTTGAGGTGAAACGTTCCTTTCGGTTTTATATTTCATTACCCACTCAAACATAATTTTACTTGAAAACTATACTAGTTTCTCAATCCATTTCATTCCATTCCATTCCTTCCAACCAAACGCTCCCTTAGGGTGTGGACGGGCCATGCCCGATTTAAATTAAAAACATCTCAAGCTTAGCTCCTTTCGAGCTCTACTCTTAAAAATCAAGCTTGATTCGTTTATTATATATTAGATAGTTAATCAGTTTATTTTTGTACATATATAATTATTCATATATAACGATAATTATAAATTTATATAAATAATAAAATATGTGTTTGACATTTTTATCATATATCATATTTAAAATAAATGTTATATAATTATTATTTTTATAAAAACAAGTATCATTATAGTTATATAAATAATATGCTTGTTACCTTCGGCTACAAATCCAGTAAAATTAACTCAGGATCAAGGTCGAGCTTATTTATTTAAACGGGCTCTAATTTTTAGGTTGATCTCACATAAACTCGATCTAATTTTAGCTTGACATTATGCTCTTTTAAATATGCTCGATTCTAGATCTTGACATACGTCTAAAGTTGATCATTAGTGGATATTGGATAAGCTTATTTACAAACCGATTAAAAAGTTGTAAATTATAATATTCATAATTGAATTGTTACCTCGTGTGGAATGGGCTTTATTTGCATGTACATGTATGCACACATCATGGATTCTTATTATATATAGCAACCGTACAACTAGCATGCACGTGACCCCAACACCAGTTTCTTATCTATGGCACGACACCGTTTCGTTTTCAACTTGTTAGTGTTTAGTTTTCTTGTGTAGGAAAGGTAATTCATTTCATCACCTTCCTTCATCTTTCACATGATTCACATGTAGAATCTTTTTATCAGGTGTTTTGGACCCTAGTTTTGTTAGGATGTGTATCACATGCAATGCTACTCTTCTTCAACTCATAGGAATTAATGTGTCACTAAATTCTAAACATACTTTTGGTACATTTCTAATCAATTAAAGACGTGTGTAGTTGTGAAATCGGATGGAGATATGTGACGTGGCAACAACCACCCTTAGGTTTTTCAATTATCTTTTTCGGTTTAAATACCGTAAAATGTCATTCATAACATAGGTGTTAGAACCATTCGTCTGGTAGAAAGATATATTAATAATAATAATAATAATAATAATAATAATAATAATAATAATAATAATAACAACAACAACAATAATGAAGTTAGTAATATTTATTACGTTTTTGTTATCATAATATAATTCTTATTATATTAATATTGTCATTTTTATAGTTATTAGGGACTGCGTTGCAAATGTATCATAATTAGCGACCCACTTATGACTAAAAGTAAAGTTTTGTAAGAAATGTGTCGTGAGATCATTAGGATTTTCTTCATAATTCCCTTGTGTCACAAAGGTGTTGCATTAAGCGACACATTTATAACAAAACAATCAGTTTGGTCACAAATGTGTAGCAAATCACTTCACATTTCCTACACATTTCTCACATTGCTATGCCGTTTTTTGTTTTTGAGACATAAATGTAGTTTATTTTCTCCTCTTAAAACAATCAGTTTGGTCAAATGTGTAGCAATTTGGATTTATTTGTTTTATTAAATTTTTTTAATTAAAAAATATTTGCGTTGCAAATACGTTAGAAATTTGACACATGGGTTCCTGAAAATTGTAGCAATAGCGTCGTTGTTTTAAAATACGTATTTTAATAATAATAACATTGCGTAGCAAATGCGTTGTTTGAAAATACTTATTTTGATATCGCGTAGAAAAATTGACGTTGTTTTAAAATATGTATTTTGACATTGCGTAGCAAATTCGTCGTTGTTTTAAAATACGTATTTTGACAGTGCGTAGCAAATTCGTCGTTTTTATTTAAATACGTATTTTGACATTGCGTATCAAATGCGTCGTTGTTTTAAAAATACGTTTTTTATATTAATAATAATATTGCGTAGCAAAAGCATTGCAATTAAATAATTAGTTCAGAATTATTAATTTAAGGTAATTAGGATAATGAGTAGGAAATGCGTAGTAGGTTCCTACGCGCAAATATGTCGTACAATGCGTCGCAAATTTGTCGTTAACTGTTTGCCACGGGCATTTTTCCGACAAAATGTTTTTGTCGCAAATCCGTAACAAATGATGTTTTCCTACGCATTTGCAACGGAAAAACGCGTAGCAAATTCCTTTTTTTTCTAGTAGTTGCATCGTGTTATGGATCTGTTCTCTAACTTAAACCGCAGTCATCATTTCAACATAATAGTTTTGTATTCATGATCATACACATTTGAATGTACTCTTACACAAAGCTCCAAAGTACCATCCAAACATTTAGGGGCTGTTTGTTTGGGTCTTAATGACCCCATTCAGACCCTTATGTCTGACTCGGTCAGACATGGATGTTTGGTTAATTAACATCTGATTGGGAAATGCATCTGAATGACCTCTTATTAGGTCAGACTTTGTTCATTATCTGACCAACTCATAACTCCTCACAACAGCCAACTCATACCACTAGTCTCCATTCCCCACAGCAGCCACCAGAGCGCCACCATCGGCAGCGCCGCACCACCAGCAGGCGCCACCACCATCGGCAGCGGCGCACCCCCTTCACGCCCCATGCTCTTCGATCGATCCACCATAACCTCATCATCATCATCATCATCATCATCATCATCATCATCATCAGCATCATCATCGGCTTCATCGGATGTTGTGTCGTCGGAGCCCTATGTGAAAGCGTCGATTCATGAGCGGACGATGGATGTCATGAGTGTTGTCGGTGCGGTGTTGTTCGGCGTCGGCTGCGGTGCTCTCACCGCCGCTACGATGTACTTGTTTTGGTCGCTGTTCGTCCCCGGCGGTTTGGTTTTTGCTCCGATGATGATGATAGTGGTGATGAAGCTTATGTTGCTATTGCTTCTGCTACTAAAGAGGTCCCTCCTTCTGCTGATGAAATCGATCGAATTGCTGCGATGAAGTGATCAGATGATGGAAGTTGTGAATTCTAAGTGTTTGATTGCAGTAAGTTGTTTGGATTTTTAGGGATTTTGTTGTTTATCTGTTGTTTTTGCTTTTACTGGTTATTGTGATGTTGATATGTGATGAGTGTGTGGTGGTGTTATTATAGAAGCTTGATTTCAGAAGTATTGTTAATTGATGTTTAAACTTAAAATACATGGGTTTTGTGTCGATCATCTAGTTAGCTTAATTGGGTTTATCTAGCATATTATGTATTTTGACTTGGTGATGATGTTGTTGAAGCTAATAACAGTTTTGGGATGGATCCAAGGGTTTCCAATTGATCTATATATTTATTAGATTTAAAACCTGAGCGATTTAAAATCGTACAACACCTAAAACGTTCATCGTACAACAATTTAGGTACAATGACCAAACGTTCAGCAAGAAATAATTAGAGGGGTAAAATAGTCATTTTATACAGTTATTCAGATGTCCAACCAAACAGACTTAAACTGGTTCAACACTTATTGGTTCAGACCTCTTACTGGTTCAGACCTCTTACTGGTTCAGCACTTATTCAATCAGATGCTGTCAAACAACACCTTAGATTGTCTTGGACAACTCCAATAATCAAACATTACTATAACAAAAATCATTCCAACATCTATATCTTCCTACTCTAATAAAATATTAACTTGAAGTGCCACGTGTCAGCACAATAATCATCCTTCCCAAAATTTTCCTGCTCTCTTTCATCTTAAATACTAATAATATTATTTAACATTCTTTTATATTTAATAAATTAAAAAAGAGATCAGTTTATTAATGTTATTTCTAAATAAACAATTTTAATATAAAATAATAAAATTTTCTAAAGCATAATTTTTTTTAAAAACATGAAATATTTTAAAAATGGTGTTTTTAAAAATTCAATTTTTTTAAAACCAAAAAATGAATTTGGGAGATATAATAAGAAAATTTTTAAAAATAACATTTTTATATTGTTTGTTTTAGAACAAAATGTTTATTTAATTTTTGGAAAAAATTGAAAACAAAATTTTAAAAAGTTGATATCACTGTTTTATTAGTTGTAATCATTTCTCATACGTAATTTCAGTCATATCATATAATAGAATATTATTTTATAATTAGTAAATATTAATATTTTATTTATTCAACCCGTGTAATATACAGGTTTATAAAAGCTAGTATAATACTAAAAGAGTAACTTAGGGGACACTTGTCATGTTACTACGCCCCCTAATTTTATTTTTCCCGCCTCTCTCTTCTCTTAAATGGTTACTTAAATTAAAGATTAAATAATTTTAATTCTCTTTAAGATTAAAATTTTTTCTTAATAAATAAAGAAAAAATCTTTTATTAATGTTACTTCTAGAAAATAAATTTTTATAAAATAAGATATTTTCTAAAAAATCAAACATTTTTTAAAATATAAAATATCTTAAACTTGATGTTTTTTAAAAAGTAAACTTCTTTATAAACTAAAAATAATTAAAATTAGGAGTTATAATAAGAAACTTTTAAAAATGATATTTTTAATATGGTTTGTTTGGAAAAATGGTTAAATTTTTTTGGAAATAAAATTAAAATTATTACTTATAATTATTACTCATATGTAATTTTAATCATATCTTATTTTAAAATATCATTATATACTTCATAAACTTTTATCATAATTAATATTTTATTGTTTAACTCGTGTAATATACGGTTTTACTAAAGTTAGTATTATATAAATAACAATCAATAACTAATCAATTTTATTTTTTTCAACCCGTATAATATATTTAGTTTTATTTATATTTTATGTTATTTTAATAATTAACTCTCCACCTCCCGTGTAATACACGGGTAACTAAAGCTAGTTACTATATTTTAAAATTCAAATCGCAAAATGTTTAAGCATATGGTATATAAATATATAATACATGCATGATGGCATTAATGTAACTCTAATGAAATGCGAAGACATTATATATATATTAAAGATATAACGTTTAGCTACAGTACTACAGTAGCTCGGCGCTCTCCCTCTCGCTCTGCTCTCTCTCTCGCCCAACGGGCGACCACCGCACCATCGCCCCCCCACCGCGACATAGCTCGGCGCTCTCCCTCTCGCTCTGCTCTCTCTCTCGCCCAACGGGCGACCACCGCACCATCGCCCCCCACCGGCGACATAGCTCGGCGCTCTCCCCTCTCGCTCTGCTCTCTCTCTCGCCCAACGGGCGACCACCGCACCGTCGCCCCCCCACCGGCGACCTTCGCACCGGCGACCGTCGCCACAACGGGTAAGCGACCCTCACACCGGCGTTTGTTGTTGCACGAGGTTGGTTCGTCTTCTTCCTTGGTTTTGGTCTTCAAACCCTGGATCTGTATTCTTCTTTGGTTTTCGTCTCTGGATCTGGTTTTGGTTTTGGTGTTTCACGAAGTTGGATTGGTGTGATCGTGGCTGTTATCTCGTGAGTTCCGATTGGTGTTCCGATTGGTTTTGGGGTTCCGATTGGTGTTCTCGATTGGTGCTCCGATCGGTTTTGGTCTTTGGTTTGTTGTGTCACGAAGTTGGTTCCCCGAGTGGTGTTCGAAGTATTGTGGTTTTGATTTTCATTGATATGTGTGATTCTGTGCAAAATTAGGGTTCTTTCCCCTCAAATTGGTGCTTTATTGAATGAAAATGAAAATTGTGTATTTACATAGTTTCATGTTTGTGTCATGCTCAAAAATATGGTTTAGAAATTGCTAATTGATGTATTTGGTGTTTAGAAATTGGTTGGTTGAATTAGGTGCTTAATTTTATGTTTAATTTGCTACATGAAGTTCTTTAGAAATTGGTTGGCTGGATTAGGTGCTTAATTTGCTGGTTTGATTAGAAGCTGAGTGAGGTTTAGAATTATATATTTTGCCAAAGGAAAAGGGATTTGAGGCTCTGAGGTTCTTGGGATTCTGATGTTCTCTGCATTCTTTGATTATTTCTTTTAATTTAATAAACATGCCTTGGCGGCAGAACAAAGTGGTTAGGAGAATTCTGTGAGGGTTTTATGCAGTCAATTGTTTAAGCTTATATGCAGTTTTTACTAGGTCATTTGGGTAATATTTTATGCAGTCAATTATGCAATGGGTTGAGTCATTTGGGTCAGTTTTTATGCAGTCAATTATGCAATGGGTTGAGTCATTTGGGTTAGTTATTATGCAAACTGAACTAGAACTGGGACTTGGACTTGGACTGAACTAGAACTGGGACTGACAATGACCAATTCAAATACAAATAACACCAGTTTTGTGGCTTTTGCAGATGGAGTTTCCTCAAAATTATCCGAATTCATTATGGTGAGAACAAGAAAAAGATTTTATGGTGAAGGAGTCGTCTCACAATCTTCATCAAATGTAAGTCTTGCACTCATAATCTTCATCAAATGTAAATATATGTTGTTCGATTAATCTACATTTCTTTCAAATAGTAATTGCTGTTGATTACTTGATTTTATTCGACTTTTCTTTGATTTTATTTGACTTTTCTTTCTACACTGTAGTATAGCCACACTAAGCCGTCACTATATGCAACCGACTTCTGTTTTTTGGTAGGAGTGAGGTTTAAAAGAGTAGAATAACAAACTTGGTAGTCATGCTTTTGGTATCAACTGATTTCATGTTGAATGATTTAAAAGTTACAAACTTTGTTGTCATGTTGAAACTATCAATGGGTCAATTTCTGTTGAAAACAGGAAATGGGTTTAAATTCCGCAGTCTATCTATGCTTGTGCTATAATGCTTTGTATTCTATGTATTAAAATAGAATTAAGGTATAAGTGAGGTCTATCTATGCTTCTGTTTTTTTGGTAGGAGTGAGATTTAAACGAGTAGAAGATGAATTACAAACTTGGTAGTCAAGCTTTTGGTATCAACTGATTTCATAGGGTGTTGAATGAGTTAAAAGATACATGTTGTCATGTTGAAACTATCAATGGGTCAATTTGCTAAGCTACTTTTGTAACGTTGGGTTACACTCTTTTAAGTACCTGATAATTTTTATTTTGTTTCCCTTTTACAGAGCCAGCACACCAAAAGAAGAAGACTACGAAAAAAGTAAGTCCATAGATTTCAATATAATATCCTATATCAATAGGACCATTATCTACCATAGGAGTACAAATATTTCGATAATTCCAAATTTGAGATCATAGGAGCACACATATTTTGGAGGAATGAATCTTTCTGTTGAATGAATATTTATGTTTTTAGTTTTGTTTAAATGTTTTTTTTGAAAGAGTGTCATAGTTTTGACTACAGTAACAATTCGTCTCATTCCTCTCTCTCTAGAGACTCCTTCTGTTTCTCTCTCAACGAAGACGAAGAAGAAGAAGACAACAACAAAGAGGCACAGGAGATATGGTCTCCACGCGTCGCAGTGGATCTATACCCAACAACAACAACAACAACAAGCGATCATCGTCCTCTGACCACAAGCCACCGTCTCCCAAACGCCACAAGGTATCATTATGCTATTTCCCCCTTCAATTTCATCTCGATTGGTTGAATATGTTTTCCATACCAATAAAATGATTTTTCAAGGCATATTGTAATTGTTGGTTCATCAAAAGCTTTTTCAAAATTTTCGTAACAATGATAATTTATTGAATAAAATTGCATATGCTATGAAATGGTGTACAAAAGCAAAGTAGAACCAGAGCCATTTGGAATGTAATCCAAATGTTAGAAGCAGCCATACGTAAATAATTTTTTTTTTGCGTAATAAACGATTCCCCCGCAGCATCGCGCGGGTGGAAAGTTACTAGTTTTATTGAAGCAGCTTGACTTTTAGTTTACAACTTTACCCTTGAAAAGGTTACATTTTTACTCCTCAAGTTTAGTTACATTTGCACTTTACAGTTTACACCTTATATCTTATTATTGATATTAAACAACAAGAAATAAGACTAATGTATTGCAGCGGGGGCGCGGGCTATACAATAACATTAACGTGGTTAATCGCATATTTGCGAACTTTGTCACATGCGTTGTGACAGTGAAACTAATATGGTTAAGTACATAAAAGAAAACAGATGAAGTTGGAACGGGTTGGTTTTGAAAATTGAAACATAAATTGAAGTTGCAACATGATAATTTTAAAAAAGTAATTTAAACGAAAAAATATAAAATAAAAAACTCAAAAAATAGAAAAGGTGGAGGCCACAGGATTCGAACTCGCGCCACCATCATAAACTCAATGCTGTAACAAGCTTCTATAGTTGTAACTTTAAATTAACAAAAAAAATTTTGCACCACTTATGATGTGTGGTAGGTTGATGAAAACTCTACCACCCTTGCTAAATGAGTTATACGTAATTTGACATTACATGAAAATTAATTTAATGACGGTGACCGCATGATACAACGGGAAACTTAGAATGTAAGTTTTTAATATAATGTTTGTTTTTATGGTTTACTTTTTTTATAAAAAAATACAATGTTCCTTTTTGTGGTTTTTTTAATAATTCATTATGGATGAAAATTTATAATTATCGATAAATTATAGGAAAGTTGGTTTAAATGTTTAACGTTATAATAAATGTTTGTAAAAAATAATTAAGAAATAAATATATAAATAAGAAAATAAGATATCATTTTAGAAACTTATTCACATGACAATTACTTTTTTTCTTTATCGCCTCTATTTAAGGGCTGCTTGCCTGATGATGTAAATTGTAAGGTCAGTGAAAAGTGAAAACTCAAAGCCTTTGACCGCTCAGGGTGAGTGAGAGCACTACTCTCTCAAGAAGATCAACAGGTTTATTTTTCTTATATACTTTTTTATTTCAAATTTGTACTTTTTAAATTTTATAAAGATAAAACATTTATTTATTTGTAACTGATAATTCTCTTTTTTATATGGGTTTAAACCATATATTTTGCATATCACATATGTTTTCTATGCTGATTGTTTATCATGCCTTCTCTTTAAAAATATTATATGTTTTAATGTTTTTGCTAGGAGGTTTAAAGGCATGGAGGATGGCAATAACCTTTTTCTTGGTAATGTTAATTTCGCTGTGTATTATTTATACTTTATAATAATTAAAAGGGTTAAATTCAGTTTTGCTCTTTGTTATTTGATAAAAATAAATATTTTCCTTCAAAAGATTAAAAACATTCATTTACATCCAAACTTTCGTAAGTTGCTTCAATTTAAGTCAAAAAGCTTCATCAAATATTTCAACTTGAATTCAAAATAATAAAACTTTTAGACTGAAATTTTTAGAAATGATTGAATTCTGGACTGAAATTAATGTTTTTAAACTTTTAGACAAAAATGATTACTTTTCTCAAACCTTAGAGACCAAAATTGAAATCAGCTCTATAAAAATGATAATATTTTTAGTATACATAAACTCCGTATGTATCTAAACTTATAGAAAATAATATTTTTTTATATCATAATAACAAGCAAACTGGTTTCTCTTCTTTTGTTGGCTCTAATTACTGAATGATAACTAGAAAATGAGACGTCTTCAAAGCTCGAAATTTTGCAAAAACAACACAAGACGAAAACCGATAAGATCCTTGAACTCAAGGATCAAATTGAAGACTTAAAGCATCGACTTGATGAAAGAAAGAATGTTGTGTCAAAAGATAGCAATGAGTCGATGAAGAATTTAAGTGAAAAATACAAGCAACTACGAGACGAGTATAATATGCTCCTTGGTCAAAAATCCAGCAAAAAGCAAGTCAATTGAGGGTTTAATTAATCGATTAAAAAGTTAAATAGATTTCAGTGTTTATTGAGAAATAATATCAATATATCTTCATGGTACCTTGCTTTTTCTTGCTTCACAAGGGCATAAGTATGACTAGTATTATAGAATTAATGACGAAATTTAGCCAAGTTAACATCAAGTCAAAGTATCGGACTTGATGGAACAAAATCGCGCTGAATTTCCTCGGCTAATGATGTTCATTTCAAGCTTGAGTTTAGCTCGTATTCAACTCAGGCTAATTTGTGGCTTAATAAGTTAGACTTGTTTTCCTTTGTGATTTTGTGTAATTTTAATATATAAAAGTCCCAGATAAGAAATTTATAAAAGTCGTAAATCATAAGTTGACAACACTCTCAGATAATGCATGCTAACTACTAGTATACAAAGAAAAATAACAATAAATCAATGATGGGTTTGCAAATTTGTATATAAACGAGCGTTATTGTAATATTTGAGCTAGCCAACTAACTCGAGCCAAGTTAGTTCATGCTTGGTCCTATGATGTATTCGAGTAAACAAACTCGAGTTGAATTTGATCAAGATTTTAAAGACTTAATTATGATTGTTGTATCAAACACCAAAGAAGAATCAAATTGAAAACAAAGATTATACAAAAAACACTCAAGAACTTTATTAATGGAAATGAATTACAAAACAGAAAGGAATTTCGGATGATTTACAATGAATGAGAACTAGCCCTAAATACCCAATTTTGACCGTTACAAGATATAACAACCAGAGTTTCATATTGGCAAGATCAGTCCCTCAAACGACTAGAAACTATACCAGCGCCCCTCAAACGACTATTCTTTAGTAAAGAATTAGGTAATTACAGAAACAGTCTCTGTACTACTAGAAATCAAAGAATCAGTTATAAACTTGACTTTAACACCACAACTCTCCACCTTTAAAGTCAAAAACTTCAATTACTCCCAGATTTGAAACACAAAACTCAAATTTGCTTCCCGACAGAGACTTGGTTAAGATATCAGCTAAATTCTCTTCAATCTTGACATACACCACTTCAACCTCTTTATCAGCTACTACATCTCGGATGAAGTGCCATCTAACACGAATGTGTTTAGTTCTCTCATGGAACACACTGTTCTTGGTCAGTTGAACAGCCCCCAAATTGTCACAATACACAACTGCACTATCAACTACAACACCCAACTCTGAGACTAACCCTTTCAACCAAAGAGCTTCTTTAACAGCCTCACCAAGTGCCATATATTCAGCTTCAGTTGTGGACAAAGCAACCACCAACTGCAGCTGAGATTTCTAGCTAACAACATTCCCAAACACCTTAAAAACATACCCAGTTACTGATCTCCCCTTGTCTACATCTTTGCATAGACAGAGTCAGCATATCCCACAACTATACTACTAACTTGATCACCTCTGTCACCAAATACCAAACCACAATCTTTAGTACCCTGCAGATACCTTAGAACCCACTTCACAGCTTCCCAATGGGCCTTACCAGGTGATGACAAATACCTACTAACCACACTAACAGCATAGGCTAAATCTGGCCTGGTACACACCATTAAATACATAAGATTCCCTACACAATTAGCATAAGGAATTTGACTCATGTATCTAATTTCAGCCTCTGAACTAGGAGTATCTTGAGCTGATAATTTAAAGTGCATTGCCAAAGAAGTCTTCACCAGTTTGCATCCTTCCATTCCATAATTTCTCAACACCTTGTCAATATAATTAGATTGACAAAGCTTAAGAACTTTATGATCTCTATCTCTCATAATCTGCATCCCCAAAATCTTCTTGGCTTCTCCCAACTCTTTCATTTCAAACTCCTCCATTAATAAGGCTTTTGTACTAGCAATTTCATCCTTACTTTTACATGCAATTAACATGTCATCAACATATAATAGCAAGTAAGTAAAATTACCTTTGCTCCATTCCCTGAAATAGACACAGCTATCATATGAACTCCTCATAAAACCATGTGTAGTAATGAACTCATCAAACCTCTTGTACCACATTCTAGAAGACTGTTTCAGTCCATATAAAGATTTCTTCAACAAACAAACTTTGTCTTCATCACCCTTCTTGACAAACCCCTTTGGCTGAGACATATAGATCTTCTCATCCAAATAACCATGTAAGAAAGCAGTTTTTACATCTAACTGCTCTAATTCATAGTCAATAGATGCGGTTATAGACAAAATTACCCTTATAGAAGTATGCTTCACTACAGGTCTGAATATTTCAGTGTAATCAACACCTGCCTTTGTGTAAATCCTTTTGCAACAAGCCTTGCCTTGTACCTTGGCTTGTCTTCTGCAGTTAACCCTTCTTTGATCTTGTAAATCCACTTACAAGACACCAATTTATGATCTTTGGGCTTATCAATAAGATCCCAGGTTTCATTCTTGACCAAGGACTGCATTTCTTCTTCCATGGCCTCTTTCCACTTATTAACTTCATTTGATCTCATTGCTTCTTCAAATGACAAAGGCTCATACATGCTTTCATTTTCAGCTGCAATAAAAGCAACTGTTGAGATATCAACACCATCTCTATACCTCAAAGGGGGAATTACACTCCTTCTAGGTCTGTCTCTAGCAAGGCTGTAATTGCTAGACCTTGGCTCAGACCTATCACCTTGACCTTCAATTGCCTTATGATCAACCTTTTCAGAATTCTCATTAGGCTCCACTTCAAAGTGAACTCTCTCCATAACTGGATCATGCAACACAGGACCAGACACAGGACCATTCTTAACATCTTTGTAAAGTAGATCTTCTTGAAACTCAACACTTCTACTTACAATTATCCTGGGCCTTCCACCTTCTAATCTCCAAAGCCTATACCCTTTTACTCCTTCAGGATAGCCAACTAGTATGCACTTAATTGCTCTAGCATCTAGTTTATCCTGCCTCACATGAGCATATGCAACTGAACCCACCACCTTCAAATGACTACAATCTGGTTTTACACCAGTCCACAACTCCATAGGAGTTTTCATTTTAATTGCCCTTGAAGGTGACCTACATATCAAATAAGCTGCAACATTCACCAATTCACTCCAAAAAGTCTTTGGTAAACCAACATGTAACCTCATACACCTAACTCTTTCTAGAAGAGTTCTATTCATTCTCTCAGCCAATCCATTTTGCTGTGGATTGCATGGGACAGTTAGATGTCTTGCAATACCATGCCTCCTACAAAACTGGTTGAATTCTTGGTTACAAAACTCAAGACCATTATCAGTCCTAAGCTTTTTAACCTTTCTTTCTGTCTGGTTTTCAACAAGAGTCTTCCACTCTACAAACTTCTCAAATGCCTCACTCTTATGTTTGAGAATGTGCACCCAGACCCTCCTTGAGTAATCATCTATAATTGACAAGAAATACCTAGCACCACCTAGGGACTCAACTGAGGCAGGACCCCATAGATCTGAGGGGATATAATCCAACACACCCTTTGTTACATGTTTCCCTTTTGAGAATTTGACTCTACTCTTCTTCCCAAAAACACATGACACACAAAACTTAAGATCCCCCACTGCATTCATCAATTATACCCTGCTTCTTTAACTCAGCTAGACCTTGACTACTCAGGTGGCCAAATCTCTTGTGCCAGACTTCAATTGAATCACTGGTTGCAGCTAATGACACATCATTTTCCAAACTACTGCCATTTAGCAAATATGTGTTGTTATCCCCTCTTGAACCAGTTAACAACACTAAAGAGCCCCTTATTACTCTAACCTTTCCATTCTTCATACTAATGTGACAACCATCCCTCTCAAAAGTTCCCAAAGATATCAAATTCCTTTTAAGACCAGGAATGTACCTTACACCTTTGAGATCAACAATTGTACCATCCTGCATCTTGAAACTTATGGTTCCACTGCCATATATTTCATAAGGTCTATCATCTCCCAACCTTACTACAACAAGATTCTCCTCCTTGTAATCTTTAAAGCAATCTTTAAAGAATGTTATATGGTAAGAACACCCGGAGTCTAGAATCCACCCTTTGCTTCTTTCACCATCAGCAACACATAACACATCAGAGCTTTCATAACCATCAGAGGAATCATCCTTTTGGGAGGATGATTGATGATTATGAAATTTGGGATTGCCACCACTAGACTCCCCTTTCTTCCTTTCCACTCAGGACAGTCTCTTTTGAGATGTTTTTCTGAGTTACAAACAAAACACTTCCTCTTGAATTTGGACTTTGATCTTGCACTGTTATTCCTGGCCTTTGGATGACTTCTTTGTTCAGGCCTTCCTCTCACAAACAATCCATCTCCACCTTCTTCTCTAAAATCAGATCTCTTCTTTAATTCTCTTGAATTCAAAGCAGCCATTACTTCTTCCATTGATAGAGAATCTCTACCATACATGAGAGTTTCAACGAAATTTCATAAGAAGATGGTAAAGATGCCAACAGGAGTATAGCCTGATCTTCATCATCAAGACTCACCTCAATGTTCTCAAGATCTAACACAAGCTTATTGAATTCATCTATATGATCTTCCAACGATTTCCCTGACTGCATTTGAAAAGTATACAATCTCTTTTTCAAATACAATCTGTTGGCTAGGGATTTCGTCATGTATAGAGATTCAAGCTTGGTCCACACACCTGCTGCAGTGGATTCTTTGGAAACTTCTCGCAAGACCCGATCCCCCAAACTCAAGATTATGGCACTATGTGCCTTCTCTTGTGTTTCTTTCCATTTCTCTTCAGCTTCTCGTCGTTTGGCCTCTGATGCCTCTTTGTTCTTATCATCAACCGCCGGTAATTGTGGTGCAACGCCGGAAAGTGCACTCACAAGTCCCTGATGAACAAGCAAGGCTCTCATCTTCACCCTCCAGAGGCCAAAATCATTTTTCCCGTCGAACTTATCGATTTCAAACTTAGTCGACACCATCTTTGATTTCAATTTCACCTTTAATCGCGGAAATCACCTTCTTCTTCGAATCGGAGCTCAACCGTGGCTCTGATACCACTTGTTGTATCAAACACCAAAGAAGAATCAAATTGAAAACAAAGATTATACAAAAAACACTCAAGAACTTTATTAATGGAAATGAATTACAAAACATAAAGGAATTTCGGATGATTTACAATGAATGAGAACTAGCCCTAAATACCCAATTTTGGCCGTTACAAGATATAACAACCAGAGTTTCATATTGGCAAGATCAGTCCCTCAAACGACTAGAAACTATACCCGCGCCCCTCAAACGACTATTCTTTAGTAAAGAATTAGGTAATTACAGAAACAGTCCCTGTACTACTAGAAATCAAAGAATCAGTTATAAACTTGACTTTAACACCACAATGATCGACTATTTATTTGGCCCCAACTACAAGTAATATAGTCACCAAAGGAAGAAAAAATACCTAATTTTCTATGTGTTATTTATAGTAAAATAACATATACTGAAAGTGGAATTATGTTTAATCAATTTTGACAAGGCTTTAATTTTAAATAAATGATTAGATTACACAAAGCCCAAAGGCGTCCACATAACGTCATAACTCATAACCTGATAACCCAAAAACCAAATATGAGCTATTAATGGTTTTACATTTGGGCTTATTAGAATCATTTGGTAAATTAGACCTCATTAATGGTTTTACATTTGGCCCATTTGTGTAAAGTGATAACCGATAAAACCAAACGATAGAGGTGGGAAAACAACAAGATTCTGGCTCGAAAAATGTTGAATCGAGCCCGAACTGATGTTGAGATTGTATGAGAGAAACCTGTTTGGGTTGAAATTAAACCGTAAGTTTATGATCGGTTCGTAACAAGCTCCTTTGAAACCGCTCGAAAAGAAACTGAACCGAATAAAATATGATTAAATCTGAACCGACATTTTTCACTTTAAAACCCTGTTTAAACCCGGATTGATTTTACTTAGAACCGATTTTGAACTTTGTTGAGCAAAACCAAACGGGAAGAGAATTGGGCCCCTCTACCAAACAATATTGTTTAGAGCATTCACAATCCATACTTCTTCCCCATTTTTATAATTACATTAAAAATATCTATTTTTTTATGTTCTTTTCAATTAAATAATATCTTTTCATACTTTTATTATTACTTTTTATTTTTTATCCACTCACAGCCATTTTTAAAATATTAACAAAATTATAGGGGTTGTACTTTTATTCACTCATAACCACTTTTAAAATATCAAAAAATTTATGGGGATTTTCCCGTACAACCCTCGTAAATTTTATTTCTTCTTCACTAATAACCACTATTAACCATCTCATATGATACATTTACTCACATAAAAATAGGGTACCTGCTGTGAATGCTCTTAAAGAAATAGAGTCTTGGCCATTTACAAGGCCACGTTTAGAAATTAAAAAAATACAAAATGACACGACTTCATTTATAAATTATTTTTGACTTCTGTAAGGCGTGGCGCTCTATAAAGTAATATACTCTTATACTAATTTCATATTTTTAGTTTAACATTGTCTTAATTTTGATCATGACCTTTTTGGATAACAATCGTCCAATTTTTTTTATTTTACCCTAAGAATGGTGTCTAAATAATAAAAAATGGTGTTTGTATAACACAGCCATTTACATTTCTCATCATGGTTGGTATATTTTTTTAACACAAATTCACACACTTTATAATTCTACTTTTAAGTATTTTTTTTGTTTACTAGGAGGTTTGAACTTTGAACCTTAATCTTCATAAATATACTTTATTACATATCTTGTATGACTACCCTACAAGCTCGATAGCTTGTTGATAGCTGTCGTATTCAATATCAAGAAATGGTAGAGACACGTTTAGATATTATCTTATATGAAAAAACCAAGTTTGATTTGACATGATGAATAGTACGATTCATCTTGGGGGTCCCACTCCCCTCACCACACTCCAACACCACCACCCCAACAGCCCCCGAAACCGCCTGATCAACAACATCAACCACCACCTCCCGATCAGCCACCAGTTCCTCAGGGCTCAATTGGAGCACGACATTGGGGATTTTGATCTCCGCCGCTTGGACCCTCCGGGGAACAACGTTCACTGTGGCTGTTGGTTCTGATTGGCGTTTGAGGTGAACGAACGGTTGTTGTCGATGCAGGTTATGGTGGTGCGGTGGTGGGGTTTGAGAGGGCACGGCGGCGAACGGTGGTGGTGATGGTGGTGGTGGGAGAATTGGGGGCGGTGGGGTGGGGGGTGTAGTGAGATTGAGTGGTTGAGTAAGGTGACCATTAGGGTTTGGTGATTGAAGAAGATGAAGATGAAGATGCAGTGAGAATGAAGAATGAAGTGTGTGCTTTTGTGTGTGTGTGTGAGTGTGTGTTATCTTTGAGAGTTTAGGTGGAGGTGATGATGGTGTGAGATTTTTCGTATTAATATTTAATATTATTCTTATTATCTTTCTTTAAATTTTTGTCGGTATTGGAAGATGGAAGCCCATTTTATTCCCGCCTATACAAATTTTCATTCACGTGGGTATTTTATAATAAAATTATCTTATATGAAAAAACAAGTGATGAATAGTACTATTCATGATGAATAGTACTATTCACGCCTCCCTACCACCATCCTCCTCCGCCCTCCGACCACCGCCTGTTGAAATCCAACACCGACAGATCAAGCAACACGACGTCGTGCTTCAAGGCGGTGTGGTTAAGAGGAGTTTCAACACCTACGGCACCACCGCTTATAATTTCATACACATGTCAGCTTACAGAGGCGGATTTAACACCTTCGCTGTTATCGGTTTATCCTCTAAGCCCCTTCACGTCTTCGCCAAACCGACGTACGTCTGTGAGTGGGTTCCCCACAACGCCACCGGAAACGTCACCGTCTCCGGCGTTAAAATCCTCCCGGATTGGGGCTACGGCCGTGTGTACACCGTCGTGGTTGTTAACTGCATGTTCTCGTCCTCCGTCGGGCATGACGGCTCCGACGGACGGTTGGTTGTTCACGCCTCCACCGCCGGTGGCGGTGACGCCAATTTCAACCTCACCGACTCCATTGAAGCATTGGTGGAGGCTCCCGGAAGCTTGAATCCACTGCAATTTATAGCTCCTTCAAAGTACGATTACCTCTATTGTGGCTCGTCACTTTACAGTAACCTCAGCCCCCAACGGATTCGTGAGTTGATTGCTTATCACGTCAAAATGTTCGGAGACAAATCGCATTTCGTGATTCACGACGCCGGTGGTGTACATCCCGACGTAATGGCGGTTCTACGGCCGTGGATCGAAAAGGGTTATGTAACAGTGCAGGATATTCATGAGGAAGAGAGATTTGATGGGTATTATCATAATCAGTTTTTGATTGTGAATGATTGCTTGCATCGGTACAGATTCATGGCGAAATGGATGTTCTTCTTCGATGTCGATGAGTTCATCTTCGTCCCCAAGAAGAGCACCCTTAAAACTGTAATGGATTCGTTATCGGAGTACACACAGTTCACCATTGAACAGAGAACGATCTCCAACAAGCTTTGTTACCTTGATGATCACCCTGGTAAAATCTACAGGTATGTTTCTTCAATCGGATTCACTGTTATTGTTGATTACTATTTACGAACATTGAATTTAGATTAATGATTGATTTGGGTTGGTGTTTGACTGTTGTCGATTGGAATAATTGCTGGTCTTCCCAATTTGAGCTGTAGATCAATAGATCTGAATTTGGTAAAATTTGAATTGTTTAATCAAGTCTTTTTATGATCATACATTTGGGATATCTAGCTATTTGTTTTCACTTCCAACACCACCTTCATGTTTCATTTAGGGTTTCATCTGTAATTTAGTTTTTAACCTCCTTTTTTACCGATCTACAACATGCATAACTGATCTTGGTCTTCGTTGGTCTTGCTGGTGATGGTCTTCATGGTGTAGGTTTTGATGGTGGTGGTTTTGATGGTGATGGTCTTGATAATGGTGGTGTAATCACTTCTATTACTCCCCCTCCATTTCTTTATGATACCCTTTTAGGGTTTTGGTTTTGGGTTATTATCCTATATATGAACAAATATGATGGTGGTTTTGATGGTGTGGGTTTTGATGGTAGGGGTCTTAATATTGGTGGTTTTGATGATGGTGGTTCTGATGGTGGGGCTTTTGATGGTGGTGGTCCGACTACCTAATCTTAAGTTGGTGTTTCTAATGGGCTGTGATGAGTTGATGGGTCTGAGTAAAAACTGATTGGGGACATTGTCTAGCCCTGAAAGGGGTGTAGGATGGTAGGTTATTGCCTGCAACCCGCCTCCGGCCATGATGGACTCATTTCATCTTATTGTCTTAGATAGTTGATAGAGTATCGATTTACGGCGTTTCCAAGACGCGCAACGCGCGTCTGGATATTAAAACTAGTGTGCTTTAAAAGAGATAATCATAAGATTTGACAATCATAATTAAGGATATACTTAGCTACAATAGAATAACTAAATTAAAATTAAAGGCCTGTTTGACAACCTCTGAATGATTAAGTGTTGAACCAATAAGATGTCTGAAACATTAAGGGGCTGTTTGACAACTTCTGAATGGATAAGTGCTAAATCAATAAGAGGTCTGAACCAATAAGAGGTCTGAATCAATAAGTGTTGAACCAGTTTAAGTTTGTTTGATTTGATATCAACTTAAAAAAATAACCATTTATGTGATTTTCTTTGATTATCGTCATTGTTATTGATATTTAAAGATGTTCATTTAACCACCATATATGTTTGATTAAAAATGAAAAATATGTTAACAAAATGTGAAATCGAGTGTGAAAACATGACGCATTTTATTAATATAACTATATAAACTTTTGTTTTTCTTTTTAATCCGGACTTTGGTATCTTTATTTATTATATTTTAAGGCCAAGGAGCCAACTTGAGTGTTGAATAACTCCTCTATTGTAACACCCGGAAAATTTCCTAATCGAGTCAAGTGATAGTGATGGGCTCGGATGAAAAACCATTTAATAAATATAAAATGGTTGCGGGTATTACACCGAGTTAACCCAACGGGTCACGAGTTTAACGAGTTTGGGGTCCCGGGAACGCCTGACATATAAATAGATGGATCAGCTGAGCAACTCTCATTTTCACTCAAACGCCATTCTAGAGAGAGAAAGTGTAGAGAGAGAAAGTGCCGGATTGAAGCTCGGGTGGTCAAGAATCGAAGGCTGGTGTTTGTGGACTCCTAAACTACAAGAATCAAGGTAAGAAACGTATCTAAATTGCTGCATTTGGTGAAAAATGGGGTTTTTGGGTTTTAAAGTGGCAAAAATCACCCCAAAACACACGTTTTAGAGTAAGAAAACGTGTAATGAGCTTAGATATAGCTTCCTGGATGATAATCCAAGGGTTTGGGTGGAAAGGATTGGATTTTTGGGCTGAAACGAGCTGATTCGTAAATTTCAGCTCGTTCCACGAATTTAAGGTCTCGACCAGCGAAACTGTGAGTTCGTCCAGCGAAACTGGAAGGATTTACAGCGAAGTTACAGTTTCGCTGCAGCGAAACTACCTATTCGCCTTAGCGAAACTATAGTTTCGCTAATGACTATGCTAATGCCCAAGTTGACCTTAGATATTGCGAAACTAGGGAATTCCAACGAAAGTTGGGGGCTCGAGGTAGCGAATCTGTCCAGCGAAACTGGCAGAATGCTGCCCGGCGAAACTAGCAGCGAAACTGCTGATTCGCCCGGCGAAACTGCTGGTGAATTTACGGGCGAAACTACCTGCGAACTTAGCAGCGAAACTAGGCAGAAATTAACTCATTTGAGTGTTAACTTATCTGCAGGCAGTGTAGTGTGACCCGCGACTTTAAGGCTTGATTGAGAAGCTGCTTGTCAAGCACAGGTGAGTTCTAGGACCCCTCATTTACTGCTTTTAAATGATTTTTGGGGCTGGAACACATATAAACTTGTTTACTGACGTATGTATGTATGACCCAGTTGGGTATAACGTTGTGTTATACGTCTAAGGTATGATTGTGGACTCGGCACGTTATATAAAGTCCTAGAATGAGTCCCCACGTTCTTGGAGGGACAGTTAGTGCTACTGCACCAAGAAGACGCATAGTAGGTCCCGGATTCAGGAAGGATACGGGAGTAAGTGCCTAGTGATGATTGATGATGTAGGTTATGATTGCACGAGGTTAAGTATGATGATGAATGATGATGCATGTATGATGTTATGTACGACGATGTACGTATGATGCTATGTATGATGATGTATGTATGATGTGTGTGTTCCTTATAATATCGCATGAATATCTTTCTATGGCTTTACGTAATAATGAACGAACGAACGAAGTATTATGTAACGTAAAGTGAAAGATAATGAAAGAGGAACACGATGATGAATGCATGTATTAATGAATGAACGAATGATTTAAAAGATGATGAATACATGCATTAACGAACGAACGAACGAAAGATGTCTTGCAAACATTGGATAAGGTTAACGGGTCCTTCTTAGTGATTGACCATATGTATGGTATCCCTACCGCTTACCTCTAGTACCGCGGCATACGTTTTGCTGTTCATTTAATGACTTCGGCCCGGTAGCTAATAACGTTTGGGGTATAGCAGAAGGTAGTGATACAAAAGATATCCAATGTGCAAGAAAAGATGTAACGGGGTCCTTGTCATTCGACCACAGTAATCATGGCTGCGTGCCATGAAGTGGGTAAAGCCTGACAGGACCTAAACGAGAAGTGAAAGATAACGATGTATGACGAACGAACGAATGAACGAATGAGATAATAAAAATATTATCTATGTGTGTGTACGATGTATGATCGCGTGTAAGGGATGAACGGTTTTTAATATAAACAAAGTATGTTTATTATAAAACTAGAACTCACTCAGCAACGCTGACTTTTTATGTGTTTCCAGTTGGCAGGTAGCGTTGCTGGGGATGGCACGAGGCGGCTACTCAGCTCTTTTGGGATGGCATTCTCCATTTGATAATGCTGCAACGTCATGCGTTGTGGGCCCATAATGCACGCAACTCATCACGTTGCATGCCATTACGAGATTTCTTGAGGATTCCCATAAAAGGGATTACTTAAGAAATCTTCTTTAATTTTGAATATGCTGCCACGCACCGGAAGTGCGTGTGCGCAGCACATGCAACGAAATATGTTGCATGAGAGTGTCAAGAGTGTTCCTTAAGGGTTCCGATGTACGGAATTACTTAAGGAATATTCTTTAGTATAAAAATATAATTTTTATATTTTTGAACTTAATATCCTCTCTAGAGGTCGCTGTATGACCCTATGAGGGGAGACAAAGTAGAGAAAGCTGTAATTTTTGTAATCATGTCAATTATGTAATGACTTTTATGAATGAATGAGAATGTATATTTTATTAATTCCGCTGCGTTATTTTATGATTATATACATTATGTATGTTTTACGTGCGATGAACCACCAACCGTAAGGCGCCCGGGAGCGGGGCCTTACAAGTTGGTATCAGAGCAAAAGTTTAAGTAAAATGGGTAAATTTTCAAAAATAAACCTAAAACTTAAACTGAGAAATGGGACAGAAAGGGGATGAATGCCATCTGAGTAGCTGCGTGCCATCAGGTATTTTCTTAATGATAATCAAAGTTATGTGCGCGTGTAATGTGGTTTATGTGTGCTGTTAGATTTAGATACTGATGTAGTCAGTAAGGGTAATGCTTGGGGTGCGAAAAGTAGAGTAAGTGACTAATCACAACTGGCCACTGTAATTAGCAACTTACTGTACTTGACATAAACTGAGCTATTTCCTTGAATGACCGTGTTGGTATTTGAACCTTTCAGTGTGAGATAGAAGATGGTCGGTGGTAGATCATCTAAAGCCCCACTTGGTGGAGGCAGTGGCGGAAGTGGTGCGGAACCACGAGCCACAAGAGGAAGGCCTAGACAAGAGAAGAAGGTTCCTGAAGAACCTAATACTACTCCCTCGGGGGAGTGGATGAGAGTGATGATTTGAGGGCCTCGGTGAAAGAGACAGTGATCGAGGAGGTGCACCAAGTCATGCAGACGATCTTACCGTCTGTAGTGACTGAGGTGATAAAAGCTGTACGCGAAGATGAGAGGCGAGGGAGGAATCGAGCCTCAGGGAGGCGACAACAACAACAAGGGCCGAAAACGGTTCTTTCTGATGATGAAGAAGAGGAGGAGGAGGAGGTCGAGCGTGAGACAGCCCGGGGTTGTGACTACGGGAAATTTATGAGGTGCAAGCCCCCGACTTTTGATGGTTCGGGTACGGCTGCGGATGCTCACCAATGAGTGAGGGAAATGGAGGCGGTCCTCGATATCAGTGACTGCCAGGAGGATAAAAAGGTGAAGTTTGCTACCCATTCATTTACGGGGATGGCGTTGTGCTGGTGGGACAATATTGTCCAGGCTGAGGGTAGCAGGACTATAGGGAAGATGAAGTGGGCTGAGTTGAAAAGGCTGGTGATTGAGGAATTCAGTCCTCGACGGGAAATGGACCGAGTTGAGAGAGAGTTTCTGCAGTTGGAGGCAGGGACGATGACCCACCAACAATACACTGCCAAATTCAACGATATGGCGCGGTTGGTCCCAGAGCAGGTGACGCCGGTGTCTCGAAAGATCAACCGGTATATTCAGGGGTTGCCAGCCAAAATACGTTGGCATTTGATTTCCGCTCGACCAAGTACTTTCCAGTCGGCGGTGGATTGGCGGGGAGGTTGTACGATGAGCGAGCTGCATTGGTGAAGGCTGAGGGCAGTAAGAAAGGAGGTGGTGAGAAGGGTTGGCAGGGAAAGAGGTTTGGTCGAGGTGATACCTCGACAAGTAACAAGAAGGCAAGGGTAGACGACCGCCGAGTGGTCGCGAAGGGAGCAGGGATGAGGAAGTGTGGACAGTGTGGGAAAGAGCACTCGGGGGAGTGTAAGTGGGGATCCAACATCTGTTTCAAGTGTGGGAGGACTGGGCATATGGCCAAGGATTGCCGAATGGGCAAGTGTTTTAACTGTGGGGAAGGTGGTCATATGAGCAGAGATTGTGAGAAGCACCGAGGGCAAAGGCTAGGGCGTTCACCATGACGCAGGAGGAGGCTAGAACAGACCCTGACGTTGTGTCCGGTACGTTCCTAATAGACCAAATTTTAGCCTCTGTGTTATTTGATTCGGGTGCAAGTAGGAGTTTTATTTCTACTACCTTCTGTGCTAAATTGCCTGTTAGAAGTAAATGCCTCGATAAGTCCTTTGAAGTAGAAACCGCTATTGGAAAATCCACTAGGGTTACGGATGTGATAGAAGGCTGTGCCATAGAATTAGAGGGCCATAGGTTTGCTGCCGAGTTACATGTGATGCCTCTAGGAGGATTTGATGTAGTGTTAGGGATGGACTGGTTAGCAACCTACGAAGCGAATATCGTGTGCCGAAAGAAGATGATTAGACTGACGGCGACCGACGGAAGTCCGGTGACAATATATGGCGATCGAGTTACGACGATTCCGAAGGTGATCTCGATGGCGGTGGCGGGAAGGTGTATGACGCGCGGATGTAACGCCTACTTATGTTATGTAAAGAATGTAGAGACGCCAACACCACAGCTATGCGATGTGCCAGTGGTGTGTGACTTTCCAGACGTGTTTCCCGAAGACTTATCGGGATTGCCACCTGATCGAGAGATCGAGTTCCAGATCGACCTGATACCGGGTGCCCAACCTGTCGCAAAAGCACCGTATCGCTTGGCTCCGACGGAGATGAAAGAGTTGATGAAACAATTGCAGGAGCTGCTGGATAAGGGGTTTATCCGACCGAGTATCTCACCTTGGGGTGCTCCGGTTCTGTTCGTAAAGAAGAAGGATGGTAGTATGAGGATGTGCATCGACTACCGTGAGCTGAATAAGCTGACGGTGAAGAACAGATACCCCTTACCAAGGATCGATGACTTGTTTGATCAACTTCAGGGTGCCAGTTGGTTTTCAAGGATAGATCTTCGATCGGGGTACCATCAACTGAAGGTGAAGGAGCAGGATATCCCTAAAACAGCCTTCCGTACGCGCTATGGTCACTACGAGTTTCTTGTCATGTCTTTTGGGTTGACCAATGCGCCGGCTGCTTTTATGGATTTGATGAACCGAGTGTGCCGACCAATGTTGGATAAATCAGTAATTGTATTCATCGATGATATCCTGATTTATTCGAGAAGTGAAGAAGAGCACGCCGGGCATATTCGGGAAGTGTTGGAAACGTTGGGAAGGGAGAAATTGTACGCCAAGTTCTCCAAGTGCGCCTTTTGGTTACGCGAGGTGCAATTTCTGGGTCACGTAGTGAATGCAGAAGGAATAATGGTGGACCCAGCAAAGGTTGAGGCCGTGATGCAATGGAAGTCACCGAAGACGCCAACCGAGATTCGCAGCTTCTTGAGGCTGGCGGGCTACTATAGAAGATTTATTCAAGACTTCTCCAAAGTAGCCTCACCTTTGACAAAATTGACTCGCAAGGATGTAAAGTTCGTGTGGGGTCGAGAACAGGAGGACGCTTTTGAGGAATTGAAGACGAGACTGACACAAGCTCCTGTCTTGACATTGCCCGAGGGAAATGAAGACTTGGTGGTCTATTCGGATGCATCCTATTCTGGGCTGGGTTGCGTATTGATGCAACGCGGAAAGGTCATAGCCTACGCATCTCGACAACTGAAGACCCACGAAGTCAATTATCCCACGCACGACCTAGAACTAGCTGCGGTGGTTTTCGCGTTGAAGATTTGGCGGCACTATCTATACGGGACGAAGTGCACCATCTTCACGGATCACAAGAGCTTGAAGTACTTCTTCGAGCAGAAGGATCTAAACATGAGGCAGAGACGGTGGTTGGAGCTGATAAAAGATTATGATTGTGAGATCCATTACCACCCGGACAAAGCCAATGTGGTGGCTGATGCCCTTAGCCGGAAGGAAAGGCCCGAGCCGATTCGGGTGAAGGCTTATCAGCTAATTATGACCTCTGACGTGATGACGCAGGTTAAGGAGTTCCAAGACGAGGCTTTGAAGGAAGATCGTCTTAATTCTGAAAGGATGAGAGGTCTAGTTACAGAACTGGGTGAGAACACTCTTGGTGTTAAGACCCGATTTGGGCGAGCGTGGATTCCTCGGTACGGGGATCTACGTGGAAAGATCATGGATGAGGCCCATAAGACTCGATATTCCATTCACCCCGGCGCTACCAAGATGTACCAAGACATGAAGAAAGACTATTGGTGGCCGGGCATGAAGCGTGATGTGGTGGAATATGTGAGTAAGTGCATGACTTGTTCACAAGTCAAGGCAGAGCATCAGAAACCGTACGGGAAGATCCAACCGTTGGATATACCCGAGTGGAAGTGGGAGCACATCACCATGGATTTCATCACGAAACTACCACGTACCCCGAAAGGGTATGATGCTATATGGGTGATAGTTGATCGATTGACGAAGAGTGCCCACTTCCTACCGATCCGCGAGACGTATTCATCTGAAAGATTGGCGGATCTATTTATCAAAGAAATTGTAGCTCGTCATGGCGTACCGGTGTCTATTGTGTCTGACCGTGACACCCGGTTTACCTCCAAGTTTTGGAAGAGGTTTCATGATGCAATGGGGACGAGGCTACACATTAGCACGGCATATCACCCCCAGACAGACGGTCAGTTTGAGAGGACGATCCAAACACTCGAAGACATGCTTCGAGCGTGCGTGATCGATTTTGGAGGAAGTTGGGACGATCACCTGCCGTTAGCAGAATTCTCGTACAATAACAGTTATCATGCCAGCATTGGCATGCCGCCCTACGAGATGTTGTACGGTAGGAAGTGTAGGACGCCTGTATGTTGGGGAGACATTGGGCAGAAGGAACTGGGTGGTGTCGAGGTGGTTGAAGCAACGACTGAAAAGTTAGAAAAGATCAAAGCCTTCATGAAGGCGGCGAAAGACAGACAAAAGTCGTATGCTGACAAGAGGCGAAGACCGACAGAATTCAAGGTCGGTGATTGGGTCATGTTGAAAGTCTCGCCTTGGAAAGGAATTATTAGGTTCCGAAAACGGGGTAAACTGAGCCCGCGGTATATAGGCCCTTTCCGAATTATCGCCCGTGTGGGAGAGGTGGCCTATAGGTTGGAACTGCCAGATGAGCTGAGTGGAATTCACCCGACCTTCCACGTATCTCATCTGAGGAAATGCTTGGCTGACGAAGATATGATTGTACCGCTGGAGGATATCGAAGTAGACGAACGGCTCAACTACGTGGAGCAACCAGTGGCGATCATCGATAGAAAAGAGAAACGGCTAAGAAACAAAGTGGTTCCTCTTGTGCGTGTACAGTGGAAGCACAGGAAGGGATCTGAGTCTACGTGGGAGACTGAAGGAGAAATGAGACAACATTACCCACATCTGTTCGAAGAATAACAGGTTTCGAGGACGAAACCTAAATAAGGGGGGTGGACTTGTAACACCCGGAAAATTTTCTAATCGAGTCAAGTGATAGTGATGGGCTCGGATGAAAAACCATTTAATAAATATAAAATGGTTGCGGGTATTACACCGAGTTAACCCAACGGGTCACGAGTTTAACGAGTTTGGGGTCCCGGGAACGCCTGGCATATAAATAGATGGATCAGCTGAGCAACTCTCATTTTCATTCAGCCGAGAAAGTATGCATGACTAGTGCACTACTCCCCGGTAGCGGCGCCAAAATTTGACCGGCTTGTCGCATGCACTAGTCAAAGATAGTATTTATATAGTTCCTTAATACCAAAACTATGTAGCAAATGGTAAGAAGGGTGTCGAATCACGAGGAGTATGTGGTTTGTGTTTAGATTTGAATTGGACTAACAAATTAATTATGAAGCTTGCTATTTTGTTTATAAAAGATTTTATATGTTTACTTGAGATGGTGTTGAGATTTGTTCAATACAAAGGAATGAACAAAACAAAAGGTTGCTTAAAAATGATTAACAAAACTTAAGAAACTTAGAACAATGGTTGACAAAACAAGGTTTACTAATAAGGTTCACCCCCGGTTGATATCATAAAATTATGGTGCTACCAATCCAACTAAATTGCATCAAAGATGTGATTCATGCTAACGAGTTCATCATTACAAGGCTTAGGTGTCAAGAATTGTCAACGTTAATTACGGACAATAGTACACTTCATTACACAAGAACATTCAAACTCTACATCTACATAGCACACATGACCAACTCCATTTCTCAAAGACAAATTTCATACTCATTCATTCAATTTGGGAATTCAAGTTAAGATCAAAATACTAGCATAAATGGTTCAAGCAATCAAATACAAAACACAAGGATGCAATCTAGTTTTCAAATGTTAACAAACCATAATCTTACAATACACAAACGGGGGAAAACCCCAAAGAAGCTTAGCCTCTCATGGTGATTGAAGCTTGGACTCCGGTTGATGATCTTGGTTGCAACTCCATGACACTTGGATTTGGAATGACTTTAATGATGATGAAAATGAGTTAGAGAAGTGAAGAAGAGCTCCAAAATCGCCTAAATTCGTCTCTTCCCGCGGCTGCTACTGATTAGGGCCTTTTGCCCTAATTCTCCTCTTTAAATGTAGTCAAAACCCGAAGTTTCTGGTCAACCCAGGATGAGGACGTAAGTTACGTCCATAAGGACGTAAGCTACGTCCTTCCCTCTCTTGTACGGCCTGAGCTACTGTCTTACGTCCAAAATTCAGGGAAAATAGATTAAGGACGTAAGCTACGTCCTGGAGGACGTAAGTTACGTCCCTCACTGTTTTTGCCTCGGATCTTTCTTTTGTTGCATTCACGTATCCCAGATCTCCTCCGTCTTTCTCTTACGCTCAATTTCCTTCCTTTTAGCTCCAAACACCTGCGTTTCATAAGTAGGACAAAGTGATTCCGTTCGATAATAATAATTTGATGCAAGAAGAGCTCCATAATCGCCTAATTTCGTCTCTTCCCGCGGCTGCTACTGATTAGGGCCTTTTGCCCTAATTCTCCTCTTTAAATGTAGTCAAAACCCGAAGTTTCTGGTCAACCCAGGATGAGGACGTAAGTTACGTCCATAAGGACGTAAGCTACGTCCTTCCCTCTCTTGTACGGCCTGAGCTACTGTCTTACGTCCAAAATTCAGGGAAAATAGATTAAGGACGTAAGCTACGTCCTGGAGGACGTAAGTTACGTCCCTCACTGTTTTTGCCTCGGATCTTTCTTTTGTTTCATTCACGTATCCCAGATCTCCTCCGTCTTTCTCTTACGCTCAATTTCCTTCCTTTTAGCTCCAAACACCTGCGTTTCATAAGTAGGACAAAGTGATTCCGTTCGATAATAATAATTTGATAATAATGCATAATTAGACCTTTAACCGCATGTAAAGCACGAACGCATCACATCCCCACACTTATCATTTGCTTGCCCTCAAGCAAATCACTGACAAAATTAACTCCTAATGTATATTCATGATCGCATGCTATTTCTCTGTAATGTCCGTTAAGGTCCCTCGTCATGATCAACTCACAATTCCCTTAACAACATCACTTTTCAGATCAAGATTCTTCTATCCAAGCCTAACGAGCTGCCCAATTTTCCCTATGCATGTAATCACACCTCTCACAATTTTCACTCCTCTCGGTTTAATATTTAGACTAGCAAAAGATGTGCTAGGATATCAATGTAATACTCTCAACCAAGAACAACTCATAATTACCATAAGCTTGCACAATAATCGCAACTCCACCAATTAACACAAACATGCACACATCAAAAGGTCTTTGAAGGGTTGTAATGTAAGGCTTAGGTTCTGGGTGAGGATAGAGAATTTAAAGTGGCTAAAGGTGGTGAAATCCAAATAAGAATGTTGAATCTTGCTAACCAATAAAGCAGCACTACACAATGGACTTGGGTAAGCTTGACCCATTTTTACAATATTTTACCTCTGGATCATGGCATTGATCTTGTGGTCATTTTGACCCATTATTGACTCCATTTTTTTTTTAATTTATTTTATTTTATATATTTTTTTTATGAGGATTATATCTAAACACTTCACTGCTTCTAACAATGCTATATAAAAAAATTCAAGCAATACTTATCAGATTTCATCACACGGGGTTAAAAAGTAAAAACGTTTGAAAAGGCTAATGGGTTGATTCGGGTTTAAACAATTAAAAAGATTAGGGGCTCAAACTGGCGACTATAGGATTATTGTAGGGTTGGGTAACACAATTGAAACAGGTAATCAAACAACGGTTTATCCTAATGCCTTAATCACATGCGTGCAACAGTTTGGTTCATGATCTCAAAACGTATCCATTGTGCAAGTTCTAGAATTAAGTAATTGCTTTGGTACACACACAAGAAGAGAAGGTGAGCAAATAACCTACTGTTGTTCTAAGCTCATGTATAGGCTCAACTCTCATAGAAAACAGTGGTTGACGGCTAAGGATGTGCAAACATGCATAAAAGGTCTATTATCTAGCTCGTTACACTTAGTTAGCTATCACTTATCCGTTCTAAAAAAAAAATTTTCTTTGCCCTTGAGTTGATCATAGTCAGTACCTCTATTTTACATTACACAACGCTGCTTTCATGTACCATTTTTTTACTTTCCCTCATCCCCACACTTAAGTCATACATTGTCCTCAATGTAAATTTTAGAGCTTGTATGTGGGAATTAAAACACCTTCCCCTACTTAAGTGATAGATCATGCTTCCCAAGGATCACCCCCGACAACATCAGTTTAACACATTCCCTTCACATAACACTAAACACGCCACCAAACACACAAAAGAGAATAATTGTTTTGACCACCCCATGAGACACCTAGCTTAAAGCAACAGAAAATGAAAGAAAAGAAAACCACAGACACACATAAATGTAAAGCATTGTTCAACAAAGATAAGGTGGAGCACGTGGACCTGATCATAGGATCAGCGAGTGCATCAATAACCACCAGATGGTGGTCCTGGATATGGCTGCCCAAAGATACTCTCAAAGAAACCCCTCCTCACATCTCCCATGTCGAAAGCATCAGCTGAAGTTGCATGAGATCCACTTGGTTCGTCTGAGGGTGCGGTGGTAGTGGGAAGCCAAACAGATGGTGTAGACTGTGGGTAGTGTGGGGCTTGTTGCGTCTGACTGTAGGGAGGAAGATCGGGTGACTGCCAATCGGTGAAAGGTGGTGTGGGTGTATAAGGTAATCCTTGCATGTAATCCTCTCGATGACGAATGTTCTCCCTATACATATAATCCTGGTTGCGATAAAATTCCTGAGAATACATCATATGTTGCATATACATCCTATTTCGCTCCATTTCCTCAGATTGTCGATCAAACATCCTTTGTTCTGGCTCTGACCAACGTGTAAATCCCACAGGATGAGCCTGAGCCACTGCAACCCTTATCCGTCTATGATACGGATCATCGTCATCTGCCCCCTCACCTCTAACCGGGCTATCGCGTCTTCTTCCTTCCTCTACAAAAGAATCCCCCTCTCGAATGCCAGAAATCCCTTCTTGCACTTCCAAATATCGACCACTCCTTCTATCAACTAGCTTGTAAACATCTGCAGACCTCTCATAAGACCATCCCTGAGGTAAGTTGCTAATCTTGAATGGCACATGGGGTATTTTCTTCTTCTGAGCCCTGCTGGGTAAAACATTTTGTTTCCTAAAAAATTTTATAACAATCGACAATGTGGGACTGATTTCCTGTCTGACTTCTCCCTAGATTCCCAAATACTCCACAAGATGAGATGCCTAGCAGACAGAGCTGGTTGTCCTGTAACCAAAGCATGTAAGACCATCACCTCATATAACCTTACCTTCGCTTTGTCACCCATCCTTGGCAGCACATTCTGATTCAAGAAAATCAACAACAGTTTGGGCAATGGTTTCAGATTTGCACGATCAAGAGACCATCGTGCTACGTTAATTCCTTCGGGTACCTGAAACATCTCATATATCATACTTCGCCACACATCTTCCTTGGCGACTTTACATGATAGCATTGCGTCGGTAGGGTATGTATAAGGAGTCCCATCTGCTGTTCCTGAGTCAAAGTGAGCAATCCTATTTAAATTAAAGAAGGATAGACTCACTGTTTTACCATTCACCATTCCTGTGAGTTGTGTTGTGACGGGAGGATCATCTCCTGGTTCTTTCTTCAAAGTAGACATCCATTCCAAAATCGCATCCACATAAATATCCTCGACACCATCATTGTTGAAACTCAAATGTTGTTCCCAGCCCAATCTTGTGAAACATTCAACCACCCCAAACCTCTCAAAGTCCGACCTGTATATCTGTCTTTCGCAAATCATTAGTTTATCTGTAGATACTTGACTTGCTTTCATCTTCTTCAAGTACATTTCTGCTTGCACATCCGCACCCTTAAAGGATGATAAACGTCTATTTTTCCTCCAAATAGGAAGTCCATCATCCCCATAGTCCTCCTCTTCGGAATCAACTGCTCGTGTAGAGTCATTGTCAGATTCGTTTTCAGATCCGACATCTTGCATTTGAACTTCCTCATCCTCAGACTCTTCAGTGTAGATCACTCGCCCCCTTTTTGCTCGGGAGGACGAAGCAACCTCTTTTCCTTTCGATGCTCCTGCTGCAGTCTTGTCCTCACCATTTTACCTACATTTTCATGACCAAAGTTAGTGGAACATCATCACATAATCAACATCTATTTCAACACATTGCAACAACATTCACTTATCACACACTATTTTTATGGTCATGAACTAGTTAAAGGCAACCTACATCCATTAACACCCAACACCCCAACCATTTTCAATTCATGATATAATCTGCGTTTGTATCTATTCCTCATAACTCTCTTATTCTAAACTCTCTAAGTGACCATCTACTAAGTTCCAAGGGGATTTCCAAACCACTACTAAATCAATAATCACACACACAATGTCACCATCTTCTACCATTACTTTCAAGATGTTCATATGTATAATCAACGTCATAACATCTAATGAAAGAAGGAAATACACGTACCTTGATGCTTGAAAGCGTGTAATATGAATAAAGATGTAAACTTGACTCTAAAATCCCGAAATCCCCACAAATTTTCGTAGCCTTAACCCTTTGAAATCACTCAAACGGCTGCGATTCACTCAAAACTAACACATGGGTTTTGTTCCTCTCGAAAAATCAAGCCAATTGCATATATAATATGCAAGATTTGGTGAAGAATCGAGAGAGTTGAGATTGATGGAAGTTAGGGTTTTTTGGAGTTAGAGATGAAGAGTTGGAGAAGATGGAGAGAAAGAGTAGGGAAAAGCGAAGTTGGTAAAAAGCTTGTGGTTAAAATGTCGGTTTTGTTAAGGTGTGGTTGAGATTTAGCCAAAATATGTGGTTAAAACCGGTTTTCTGCAGTCCGCCCAGACCCGACGTAAGTTACGTCCATAAGGACGTAGCTTACGTCCTCTTCAGGACTGGGATTCATCGACTAAGGGAACGTAAGGCAGAAGGGAGGGACGTAAGGTGGCCTTAGGACGTAAGCCTACGCCCAAGGGACGTAAGTTACGTCCATTTTGCCATTTTTATTTTAATTAATTTTTTTTTTTTAAAATTCCGCACTCATATATATAAATTAACACACACACATAGATAAATAAATAAAAAAATTGTAGATATATATACCTATATATATAACACCCCCCCCCCCGAACACACGTGTATTGTCCCGAATACACACAATTCGCGCACGCAATGGGATTTTGCGACTCGGATTTGGTTTGGCAATACTAAATGAGGGCTGAAAGGGTCTATACTAAACTGAGCAATGCAAAACAACTGATATTTACACGTTACCTCCCGTGGGTTGCCTCCCACGCAGCGCTAAGTTTACCTGTCGTTAGCCGGACTTTGTGGTGCTGTGATCAGATGGGTACCTCATCAAGAGTGCTCAACAACAAGCACTCGGATTGTTTGTCCGCCCCATTTATGTCATTTGGGTTAAGATATGGTTTAAGACGGTGCCCATTCACCGTTTGCCTTAAATGGTCATCGAAGTCTTCAATCTCTATATCTCCAAAGTCACCCACCCGAGTGATTAAATATGGACCCGTCCATTTACTTTTTAGCTTTCCGGGGAATAGCTTTAGGCGTGAGTTGTACAACCATACCTTTTGTCCGGGCTTGAACTCTTTCAAACGAAGCTTGGCATCATGAACCCGCTTCATCTTGTCCTTGTATGCAGATGCGGTTTCATAAGCTTCGTCCCTTATCTCTTCTAACTCGTTCAGCGCCAGTTGTCTTTGTTTACCTGCGCACTCATAATTGATATTAACAGTTTTAATTACCCACAAGGCACGATGAGTTAACTCTACAGGTAAATGACAACCCTTTCCATAGACCAACCGATAGGGAGTGGTTCCAATAGGCGTCTTATAAGCGGTACGGTACGCCCACAAGGCATCATCTAATTTAGTTGACCAATCCTTGCGATCGGGTCGTACCGTTTTCTGCAAAATTTCTTTGATTTGCCTATTAGAAACCTCTACTTGTCCACTTGTTTGTGGATGGTATGGTGTTGCAATCCTATGGTCAACACCATAACGTTTTAGAAGTTTGCCAAAGTTGAAGTTTTTAAAATGTGATCCTCCATCGCTTATTATCACGCGAGGGATACCAAATCTTGAAAAAATGTTGGTTTGGACAAACTTGCAGACTACCTTATGGTCATTGGTCTTGGTGGCGATTGCTTCTATCCATTTAGAGACATAATCGACCGCCACCAAGATATACAGATTACCAAGAGAGTTTGGAAAGGGGCCCATGAAGTCAATGCCCCAAACATCAAAGATTTCCACCACCAAAATTGGTTGCATAGGCATTTCATCTCTTCTTGTCAGACTCCCCATTTGTTGGCATCTATGCAATTCTTGGCAAATTCATGGGAGTCTTTGAAGATGGTGGGCCAATAAAAACCACAAGAAAGGACTTTGTGACCCGTCTTTTGTCCACTGAAATGTCCCCCACATGCCGATTCGTGAAGCATGCTCAATACACATGGGATCTCCTCATCCGGTAGACATCTTCGGATGATTTGGTCGGCTCCAACTTTGAAAAGGTCCGGTTCATCCCAAATGTAATGTTTTGCTTGAGCTTGAAGTGTTGTTTCTTTCTTCTACTCCATCCTTCCGGCAATGTACCTGTAGCCAAATAGTTTGCAAAATGGGCGTACCAGGGATTATTGGTGGTGATAGACATGATGTATTCATCCGGGAATTGTTCATTTATCTCCGGCGTGGTATCTTCTTCCACCGGTTGAATTCTTGACAAGTGATCTGCGACTACATTTTCACTCCCTTTCTTGTCTCGATCTCAAGATTGAATTCTTGCAATAACAAAATCCAACGAATCAACCTTGGTTTCGCGTCCTTTTTCTCCATGAGGTACCTAACAGCAGAATGGTCAGAATAGACAATAACCTTGCTACCCCATATATAGGACCGAAATTTATCTAAAGCATATACCACCGCAAGTAATTCTTTCTCAGTTGTTGTATAATTCAATTGGGCATCTGAGAGAGTTTTACTTGCATAGTATATGGCAACGGGTTTCTTATCAACTCGTTGACCCAAGACAGCCCCAATAGCATAGTCACTTGCATCACACATTATTTCAAAAGGCAATTTCCAATTAGGTGATTGCAAGATTGGAGCTTCAATTAATTTTTGCTTCAAATGTTAAAGGCCTTTACACATTCTTCATTAAACTCAAATGGGGCATCTTTTAACAAAAGATTACACAATGGTTTGGTTATGACACTAAATCCCTTTATGAATCTTCTATAAAAACCGGCATGCCCCAAGAATGATCTAATGCCCTTAACATTAGTAGGGTGAGGTAAAGTGGAAATAACTTTACTTTAGCATGGTCTACCTCTATCCCACGGCTAGACACAACATGACCCAATACTATCCCCTCTTGAACCATAAAATGGCTCTTTTCCCAACTAAGGACCAAATTGGTTTCAACACATCTTTTTAAAACTTTTTCTAATTGAAGCAAACATAATTCAAAAGATGTGCCAAAAATTGAGAAATCATCCATGAAGATTTCTAATGACTCCCCCACCATATCTGAAAAGATACTCATCATACACCTTTGAAAGGTGGCGGGGGCATTACATAACCCAAAGGGCATTCGCCTAAATGCAAACGTGCCATAAGGGCAAGTAAATGTGGTCTTTTCCTGATCTTCAGGATGAATAGCTATTTGGTTATAACCTGAATAACCATCTAGAAAGCAATAAAATTTCTGACCTGATAGTTTCTCAACAATTTGATCAATGAATGGTAAGGGGAAATGATCTTTTGAGGTAGCAGCATTCAATTTCCTGTAGTCAATACAAATTCTCCACCCGGTTACTGGCCGGGTAGCTACCTCGTTACCTGAGTCATCTTTAACAATTTGGATGCCCGCCTTTTTTGGTACAGTTTGTGTAGGGCTCACCCAAGTACTGTCAGAGATTGCAAAGATGATACCTGCATCTAGCCACTTCAATACCTCCTTCTTGACTACCTCTCTCATGTTCGGGTTCAACCTTCGTTGGGCATCATGTGATGGTTTGACTTCCGGATCCGTGATGATTTTGTGCATAACAATTGAGGGGCTAATTCCTTTTAGATCCGCAATGGTCCATCCAATCGCCTCCTTGTTAGCAATCAACACCTCCATCAACGCACCTTCCTGTTCAATGGATAGATTAGAAGCAATAATAACAGGTAAAGTTTCATTCTTACCAAGGAAAGCATATTTTAAATGCTTTGGTAATTCTTTCAATTCAACTTGTGGTGGTTCTTGCAATGAAGGTTTCAACCCGGTGTCGATTTTCTCAGGTAGTGGCTCCACTTGAACCGACCATGGTGGTCGTTCACTCCTCATGGCAGCACTCATTATCTCCTTTTCTTCCTCCTCTAATTGCTTTTCAGTTTCCACTCTCAACCTGTCAAACATGAAACAATCCTCCATTGTGTTTTCCTCATCAACGACCATGTCGCATAGAGGTATACACTCATCAATAATGTCGGCTATGTAGCATTCATCATTGATAGGAGGGTCAGTCATACCTGAAAATACATTAAGTCTCAACCTATTGTTACCAAATGTCATGTCAACCGTTCCCGTTTTGCAATTGATTTGAGCATTTGAAGTTGCCAAAAATGGTCGACCTAAGATAACCGTAGGTTGTTTGGTTTGATCTATGGAAACATAATCAAGTACTAAAAAGTCCACCGGATAATAAAAATTCTCAACTTTTACTATCACATCAGTAATTATCCCACGGGGAAGCTTGGGTGTTAAATCGGCTAATACCACGGTGGTCTTAGCTTCTTGAAGCGGACCAAAGTCGTATTGGTCATACAAGCTACCCGGTAAAATACTTACACTAGCACCAAGATCCAAGAGTGCCCTTGTCATTTTGAATTCTCCCACTTGAAGAGATATAATGGGCGCTCCCGGGTCTTGTAGCTTAGGTGGAAGGGCACCCGAAAGAATAGAGCTCACATTTTCAGTCAAATCAAGCTTTTTAGGGAATTTATGAGCTCTCTTTTGGGTACATAATTCTTTTAAATACTTAGCATATGAAGGAACTTGTTTGATTGCATCTAAAAGTGGTAAATTAATTTTCACTTGTTTAAAAATTTCCCACATTTCATCTTGTTGTGGGCCTCTTTTCTTTACCACTTTTTGTAAGGGTGCCTTAAGAGCTTCGGGAAAAGGGACGGTATTACCCTCCACCACCTTTTCCTTAGCCTTAGGAGTTTGTGTAACCTCAATGGGTTTGGTTTTAGATTTTTCAGAAAAATTTTCATTTTGACTAGTTTGGCTACTTTCACCCTCATCGTCACTTTCATCAGTAACATCTTCCACCACCCCTTCAACAAATTGGGTGGTGGTGGTTTAACACCATTGTCAACTACCTTACCACTACGCAAAGTAAGTTTATTTATTGATACCTCGCGTGTGTTTTTAGAACTTGAGCCTTGATGTTGTGGATTCACGGTTGTATCACTTGGCAATCTTCCACCGCTTCCCTTAAGTCGGCCCAAATCTTCGGCTAGTTGACCAACTTGTCTTGCGAGAGCTTCATGTGATTTGTCTCTTACTTCATTTGCTCTCTTCATCTCCTTGATGTCATTGTTAGATTCTTTCACCATGTTCATAAGAGCATCTAACTTTGCACTCAACGAGTCATCTCCACCACCTTGGCTTCCCGATGGTCCACCTTGATTATTGTTGTAATTTCTTTGGAAGTTACCATCCCGATTGTAGCCTTGATTACCTCCTTGATTGTAGTTGTTCCTTTGGTAGCCACCTTGGTTGTAATTTCCCCCTTGATTGTTCCCTTGGCGGTTTTGATAGCCTTGTCCACCTTGGTTTACCGGTTGAAAGTTTGGGTTCATTTGGTTTGAAGGATTGCCACACCTAAGGTTGGGATGGTTCCTCAAACCTGGATGATAAGTGTTGGAGTTCATGTCAAAAGGCTTCCGGTCTCCATAAACTTGATTCACCTCTTCGGTTCCTTGAGCCATGTTTACTTGACAACTATCGGCTCTATGACCAATGTCCCCACATTCTTCACAAACCGCGAATTGAACCGCATTTACATCTTTCTTCTTCATGCGAGCTAACTCCCTTTCCAACGCGGCTATTCGATCCTTTGCACTTGAGTCAATGTCGGAGGTGGATTTTGGAATAGGGTGCTTTGCTTTCCTATCCGCAGATTCTTCAGCTCTTGAGTTCTTACTCATCCTTTCAAGGAACTCCCAATCCTCTTCCTCGGGGTTATTCAACAAGGTTCCATTGCTAGTAGACTTGAGGTACTTCCTTTCTTCTTTTGTCAATCCGTTCACAAAACTCTTCACTAGCTCCCAAAGCTCAATTTGGTGATGTGGACACTTTCTTATCAACTCTTTGAAACGAGTAAAAGCTTCATGAAGTGGCTCTCCGGATTGTTGTTGGAATGTCCGGATCTCGTCCCTCATTTCATCCATTTTGGCCATTGAATAGTATTCGTCAAGGAAGACTTGTTGCATTTCTCCCCATGTTCGAATACTATTAGCCGGCAAGGTTAAAAACCATTGTTTGCCTTGTCCTTCAATGAAAATTGGAACAATCTTAAACGCACCTCATCTTGTGAGAAGTTGTGTCCTCCAATCGTGCCACATATGTCGGAGAATTCGGATATATGTGTGTAAGGCTCCTCCGTTGACATGCCATGAAAATGAGGTAAGATGTTGATGTAGTTAGGCTTGCAATCAAATGAACGCCTTCCCGGAATCGGTGGGACGATAGGAGAGACATTGTCCGATATGATGGGTCGGAACCTACCATTTACACCTTGTGTTCTAGCTCGTTGAGGTTGTTGGCGTGGAGGACCATTCACTTCTTGATGCAATGGGTATCTTCTTTGTGGTCCTTGATTAGCTACACCGACAAACTGAGGAATTTGGTTTGGGTTGGCATTCATGTTTGGATTCCTAAATTGGTTTTGTCTATGTTGACGGTGTAGTTGTAGTTCTCATTCTCCATATACCCATGGTTCCATTCATCATAATTATCACCTTGGTAGCCATAATCACCATCATACCCTCCTTCATTGTAGAACTCCCCATTGCCTTCATTGTCATGCTCATAATCATCACTATCACCCGTGTGATAGGTGTGAACACTCACCCGTTCGGGTGATTGGTAAGATGGAACACTAAATGGCTCATCCTCATGAATGGCATTTCTTAGCTCGTCTAAGTTTGGTGGGCCAAAGTGACCCATGGGGTTTTGGTTCACATGTTCAAAAAGTGGGTTACTATGGCTATGAGCTTGTCTACGGTTTGGGTTGAGGTTACGGTCATTGGTAGGTGGTGGTGGTGGATTTTGTGGAATGTGGTGTTGTGGGGGTCGGTTGTTACTACCTCCCTCCATTTGGTTGGCTCGGTTCCTTCTTGCAAAGCGTTCAATTTCCGGTTCAAACACCAACGGAGAGGTTCTTCCGGATGCTCTAGTATGCATGCACTACCTGTGATCTACACAAATAACACACCCAGCATAACAAGGGAAAAGAAATGATGCAAAAATAACCAAACACTTAAACAGAAAATCACAAACTAGTCAACACAATTCTACACACAAAGCGCACTACTCCCCGGCAACGGCGCCAAAATTTGACCGCTTGTCGCGTGCACTAGTCAAAGATAGTATTTGTATAGTTCCTTAGTACCAAAACTATGTAGCAAATGGTAAGAAGGGTGTCGAATCACAAGGAGTATGTGGTTTGTGTTTAGACTTGAATTGGACTAACGAATTAATTATGAAGCTTGCTATTTTGTTTATAAAAGATTTTATATGTTTACTTGAAATGGTGTGAGATTTTGTTCAATACAAAGGAATGAACAAAACAAAAAGGTTACTTAAAAATGATTAATGAAACTTGGAAAACTTAGGACAATGGTTAATAAAACAACGTTTAGTAATAAGGTTCACCCCCGGTTGATATCATAAGGTTATGGTTCTACTAATCCAACTAACTTGCATCAAAGGTGTGATTTATGCTAACGAGTTCATCATTACACGGTTAGGTGTCAAGAATCGTCAACGTTAACAAGGACAATAATACACTTCATTACACAAGAACATTCAAACTCTACATATACATAGCACACATGACCAACTCCATTTCTCAAAGACAAATTTCATAATCATTCATTCAATTTGGGAATTCAAGTTAAGATCAAAGTACTAACATAAATGTTTCAAGCAATCAAATACACAACACAAGGATGCAATCTAGTTTTCAAATGTTAACAAACCATAGTCTTACAATACACAAACGGGGGAAAACCCAAAGAAGTTTAGCCTCTCATGGTGATTGAAGCTTGGACTCCGGTTGATGATGTTGGTTGCAACTCCATAGCACTTGGATTTGGAATGACTTTGATGATGATGAAAATGAGTTAGAGAAGTGAAGAAGAGCTCCAAAATCGCCTAAATTCGTCTCTTCCCGCGGCTGCTACTGATTGAAGTGTTTTTGCCCTAATTCCCCCCTTAAATGTGGTCAAAACCCGAAAGTTCTGGTCAATCCAGGATAAGGACGTAACTTACGTCCATAAGGACGTAAGCTACGTCCTCTCCACTTTGGTACGTCCTGAGCTACTGTCTTACGTCCACAAATCAGGGAGAAAAGCTAAGGACGTAAGCTACGTCCTTGAGGACGTAAGTTACGTCCCTAACATATTTTTGCCTCTGGGCTTTCTTTTGTTGTTTTCCCGTGTTCCAGATCTCATCCATCTTTCTCTTACGCTCAATTTCCTTCCTTTTAGCTCCAAATGCCTGCGTTTCATAAGCAGGACAAAGTGATTCCGTTCGATAATAAAATCACGTTAAATGCATACATTTAAACACTTAAAACATATACAAAACATGAACGCATCACATCCCCACACTTATCTTTTGCTTGTCCTCAAGCAAACTACCATAAAATATTTTTCAAAACATTACAAGACATTTAGAAATTTCTCACCTTCTATCAAGTTAAGGTCCAAAGTCATACCCGCCCCTCAAGCTCATAAGTGAATGATATATGTAATAACAAGTCAAGACTTGCCTAACTAATCCTACCATGCTTTAAACTCTTGCACACATGTTTCATGCCCCTCACAATGATACGCTCCTCTCGGCTATTTTGTGGACTAGCATGTGATGTGCTAGTATGTTTTTCACTCAAAACCCTATGCAATAATGTGAGCATAAGCTTGTAAAGCAATCGTGCCTCCACCGCTTTAATGGAATAATTCCCAGACCAAAGGACTTTTGTGGTTTTTGAGCTTAGGCTTGGGTGAGGAATAAGGCTTTATTTAGTGGCTAATGTGATGAGAAATCCAAAACAATACAAACTACTAATAATGGTACTCGGGTAATTTCTATCCCACCGCTTTTCTTATTCTATTTTTTCTTTTTCTTGACATATTTTCTTCAAACACAATGTATATATTCTTTTCATTCAATTTTTTTTTCATATATATATATAACTAAAGAACACTAATTTGACTAACACTTGGACAAAATCAATTGGATTCTCATCAAAATTTTCAAGAGGATAACTCTTTGATGCTCGGCTAGTGGGTTGACAAACGAAAGGACAATTTATTACACATACTTGTGTTCGTATAAATAGGCTCAAAATTGGCAACTAGGGGTATAGTTTTGTAATTTTTATGGGTAATAGGGAATAATGGGGGATCCTAATGCCTTTTCATCTCCGTTCACATATTCCTTTGCGGTCTTAACACGTATCAAACCATACAAGTTCTACCAATTAATCGCATAATGATTACACTCAACAAATGAACTTTTATATATATGTAAGTGATCTAGCAATCTAGGTAAGTATGGCTCAAAACTCACATGATGGAGGAGAAATGGGTTGCCGACATGTAGCATGTGTGACTATTTTAAAGCATGCTAAAACTAGCTAGGCGTCTCACTTAAAGTTTTCTTTAAAGGCACTTGGTGAGACTATTCGGGGCAACCATGACTAACGACCTTTTACCCAATTTTCTCGGTTTGAAAATCTTTTGATGACAATCTAAGTTGTTTGCATAAAATGAGGACCAAAAAGTATTTGAAAATTTGAAAATTTTTCTAATTTTCCCCCATCCCCACACTTGGGATACATTGTCCCCAATGTATGATTGTTTCTAATTCAACATGATTTCTTATGATCTTTACCAACCCCAAACACTCCCCTAAATGCAAAACAAAAATAGTAAATAAATTCAAAGAAAGTTCACATGGACCTGATGGTAGATGATCTGATAGTGTTTCCATATTATTATATGAAGACTATGGGTAAACCTGCTAAGCACATTATCAAATATGCTTCCAAAATTCCACATGCTTCCCCATACTTTCATGTTTCATCAGCTTGAAACTAAAAAGACAAACTAAAACAAAAAAAAAATTAATAACACTCACTTTCGTAGGAATCACGGTTGCATTTAGCATATGCAACAAGCCTTTTAAACCTCTCGATAGGTCCGAGTGGACGAGTGAAGTCTCGTGAGGGTTTATAGTGAACACACCCAAAAAGTTTCAAACAAAAAAAATATCATAAAAATAACTAAAAATTACAAACATCTCAGGCTGCCTCCCAAGTAGTGCTAAGTTTTAGGTCTTCAGCCAGACCATACCTGTCACCACTCATGGTGGTCGAAAGTAGTGCTTGCCTTCTGAGAGTTCTATAACTGTTTGCTTTTGTTGATCTAGTGGGTTCCCGACTTCATCCAAACACGGACCGAACGTTGTTTTCTTAACTCGAGCATTTTTATGATCAGGTGGATCACCAACTTTTTTCTTCCATTTTGGCTTCTTACGCTTTATTTCCATCTCTACCACTGGCTCTTCGTTTTCTTTTGAATCTACAAACTCTTTCAAGTCCACCTGCATATCCCTATCATACTTGCAACCATTATCAAAAGTTATGTGCTCGCTTACATGTGAGATGTAGGGAGGAACACACATATTAGTCACATTTGCATCAAAAAAATTATCATTAACAAAATAGGTGATTGACTTGGAAAATACATCAAAACGTAACTTACGAGTTTCACATGTCATATCAATTGTTCCATCCCGACAGTTGATTTGAGCATTGGCAGTTGCCAAAAATGGTCGTCCTAAAATAACCTTTTGTTGCTCGTTTGTTCTCACTGATGCATAGTCAAGCACCATAAAGTCCACGGGTAGTAGAAATCTCCCAACTTTATTATCACATCTTTTACTATCCCCCTAGGGCGTTTGCAGGTCAAGTCAGCTAACACCACGGTACTGTCAACCTCCTGTAAAGGGCCGAACTCATATTGATCATATAACGCACCAGGCAAGATACTAACACCTGCCCCATAATCCAAGAGTGCCATTTTTATCTTAAACTTTCCTACTTTTATTGGAATGATGGGTTCTCCTGGGTCACTCTCTTCTACTCCATCGACTTCATTTTCCTCACCTGCAACTTGTTTTGATAAAAAAGTAAAGTCGTCAGTGAAAACTTTAGAATTGGGGAGGATACTAACCGAATTAATGTGGACATTTTTCATGTTCTTTATGTTTGTCCCTTGATGTTATGGATTCATGATCGTATCACTTGGTAGCTTCCCGGATCTTTCTTAAGAGCTGCCACTTCTTCTGCTAGTTGACCAACTTGCTTGCTCTAGGCCTCATAGCTCTTGTCTCTCACCTCATTTGATTTCTTCATCTCCTTGATGTCATTGTTAGATTCTTTCACCATGTTCATAAGAGCATCTAACTTTGCACTCAACGAGTCATCTCCACCACCTTGGCTTCCCGATGGTCCACCTTGATTATTGTTGTAATTTCTTTGGAAGTTACCATCCCGATTGTAGCCTTGATTACCTCCTTGATTGTAGTTGTTCCTTTGGTAGCCACCTTGGTTTTAATTTCCCCCTAGATTGTTCCCTTGGCGGTTTTGATAGCCTTGTCCACCTTGATTTGCTGGTTGGAAGTTTGGGTTCATTTGGTTTGAAGGATTACCATACCTAAGGTTGGGATGGTTTCTCAAACCCGGATGGTAAGTGTTGGAGTTCATGTCAAAAGGCTTCCGATCTCCATAAACTTGATTCACCTCTTCGGTTCCTTGAGCCATGTTTACTTGACAACTATCGGCTCTATGACCAATGTCTCCACATTCTTCACAAACCACGAATTGAACCGCGTTTACATCTTTCTTCTTCATGCGAGCTAACTCCCTTTCCAACGCGGCTATTCGATCTTTTGCACTTGAGTCAATGTCGGAGGTGGATTTTTGAATAGGGTACTTTGCTTTCCTATCCGCGGATTCTTCGGCTCTTGAGTTCTTACTCATCCTTTCAAGGAACTCCCAATCCTCTTCCTCGGGGTTATTCAACAAGGTTCCATTGCTAGTAGACTTGAGGTATTTTCTTTCTTCTTTTGTCAATCCATTCACAAAACTCTTCACTAGTTCCCAAAGCTCAATTTGGTGATGTGGACACTTTCTTATCAACTCTTTGAAACGAGTAAAAGCTTCATGAAGTGGCTCTCCGGATTGTTGTTGGAATGTCCGAATCTCGTCCCTCATTTCATCCGTTTTGGCCATTGAATAGTATTCGTCAAGGAAGACTTGTTGCATTTCTCCCCATGTTCGAATACTATTAGCCGGCAAGGTTAAAAACCATTGCTTTGCCTTGTCCTTCAATGAAAATTGGAACAATCTTAAACGCACCTCATCTTGTGAGAAGTTGTGTCCTCCAATTGTGCCACATATGTCGGAGAATTCGGATATATGTGTGTACGGCTCCTCCGTTGACATGCCATGAAAATGAGGTAAGATGTTGATGTAGTTAGGCTTGCAATCAAATGAACGCCTTCCCGGAATCGGTGGTACAATAGAAGAGACATTGTCCGATATGATGGGTCGGAACCTACCATTTACACCTTGTGTTCTAGCTCGTTGAGGTTGTTGGCGTGGAGGACCATTCACTTCTTGATGCATTGGGTATCTTCTTTGTGGTCCTTGATTAGCTACACCGACAAACTGAGGAATTTGGTTTGGGTTGGCATTTATGTTTGGATTCCTAAATTGGTTTTGTCTATGTTGACGGTTGTAATTGTAGTTCTCATTCTCCATATACCCATGGTTCCATTCATCATAATTATCACCTTGGTAGCCATAATCACCATCATACCCTCCTTCATTGTAGAACCCCCCATTGCCTTCATTGTCATACTCATAATCATCACTATCACCCGTGTGATAGGTGTGAACACTCACCCGCTCGGGTGATTGGTAAGATGGAACACTAAATGGCTCATCGTCATGAATGGCATTTCTTAGCTCATCTAAGTTTGGTGGGCCAAAGTGACCCATGGGGTTTTGGTTCACATGTTCAAAAGTTGGGTTACTATGGATATGAGTTCGTCTACGGTTTGGGTTGGCGTTACGGTCATTAGTGGGTGGTGGTAGTGGATTTTGTGGAATGTTGTGTTGTGGTGGGGGTCGGTTGTTACTACCTCCCTCCATTTGGTTGGCTCGGTTCCTTCTTGCAAAGCGTTCAATTTCCGGTTCAAACACCAACGGAGAGGTTCTTCCGGATGCTCTAGTATGCATGCACTACCTGTGATCTACACAAATAACACACCCAACATAACAAGGGAAAAGGAATGATGCAAAAATAACCAAACACTTAAACAGAAAATCACAAACTAGTCAACACAATTCTACACACAAAGCGCACTACTCCCCGGCAACGGCGCCAAAATTTGACCTGCTTGTCGCGTGCACTAGTCAAAGATAGTATTTGTATAGTTCCTTAGTACCAAAACTATGTAGCAAATGGTAAGAAGGGTGTCGAATCACAAGGAGTATGTGGTTTGTGTTTAGACTTGAATTGGACTAACGAATTAATTATGAAGCTTGCTATTTTGTTTATAAAAGATTTTATATGTTTATTTGAAATGGTGATGAGATTTTGTTCAATACAAAGGAATGAACAAAACAAAAAGGTTACTTAAAAATGATTAATGAAACTTGGAAAACTTAGGACAATGGTTAATAAAACAACGTTTAGTAATAAGGTTCACCCCCGGTTGATATCATAAGGTTATGGTTCTACTAATCCAACTAACTTGCATCAAAGGTGTGATTTATGCGAACGAGTTCATCATTACACGGTTTAGGTGTCAAGAATCGTCAACGTTAACACGGACGATAATACACTTCATTACACAAGAACATTCAAACTCTACATATACATAGCACACATGACCAACTCCATTTCTCAAAGACAAATTTCATAATCATTCATTCAATTTGGGAATTCAAGTTAAGATCAAAGTACTAACATAAATGTTTCAAGCAATCAAATACACAACACAAGGATGCAATCTAGTTTTCAAATGTTAACAAACCATAGTCTTACAATACACAAACCGGGGGAAAACCCAAAGAAGTTTAGCCTCTCATGGTGATTAAAGCTTGGACTCCGGTTGATGATTTTGGTTGCAACTCCATAGCACTTGGATTTGGAATGACTTTGATGATGATGAAAATGAGTTAGAGAAGTGAAGAAGAGCTCCAAAATCGCCTAAATTCGTCTCTTCCCGCGGCTGCTACTGATTGAAGTGTTTTTGCCCTAATTCCCCCCTTAAATGTGGTCAAAACCCGAAAGTTCTGGTCAATCCAGGATAAGGACGTAACTTACGTCCATAAGGACGTAAGCTACGTCCTCTCCACTTTGGTACGTCCTGAGCTACTGTCTTACGTCCACAAATCAGGGAGAAAAGCTAAGGACGTAAGCTACGTCCTTGAGGACGTAAGTTACGTCCCTAACATATTTTTGCCTCTGGGCTTTCTTTTGTTGTTTTCCCGTGTTCCAGATCTCATCCATCTTTCTCTTACGCTAAATTTCCTTCCTTTTAGCTCCAAATGCCTGCGTTTCATAAGCAGGACAAAGTGATTCCGTTCGATAATAAAATCACGTTAAATGCATACATTTAAACACTTAAAACATATACAAAACATGAACGCATCACTCGGGTGGTCAAGAATCGAAGGCTGGTGTTTGTGGACTCCTAAACTACAAGAATCAAGGTAAGAAACGTATCTAAATTGCTGCATTTGGTGAAAAACCCGAGTTTGGGGTTTTTAGGTTTTAAAGTGGCAAAAATCACCCCAAAACACACGTTTTAGAGTAAGAAAACGTGTAATGAGCTTAGATATAGCTTCCTGGATGATAATCCAAGGGTTTGGGTGGAAATGATTGGATTTTTGGGCTGAAACGTGCTGATTCGTAAATTTCAGCTCGTTCCACGAATTTAAGGTCTCGACCAGCGAAATTGTGAGTTCGTCCAGCGAAACTGGAAGGATTTACAGCGAAGTTACAGTTTCGCTGCAGCGAAACTACCTATTCGCCTTAGCGAAACTATAGTTTCACTGATGACTATGCCAATGCCCAAGTTGACCTTAGATATTGCGAAACTAGGGAATTCCAACGAAAGTTGGGGGCTCGAGGTAGCGAATCTGTCCAGCGAAACTGGCAGAATGCTGCCCGGCGAAACTAGCAGCGAAACTGCTGATTCGCCCGGCGAAACTGCTGGTGAATTTACGGGCGAAACTACCTGCGAACTTAGCAGCGAAACTAGGCAGAAATTAACTCATTTGAGTGTTAACTTATCTGCAGGCAGTGTAGTGTGACCCGCGACCTTAAGGCTTGATTGAGAAGCTGCTTGTCAAGCACAGGTGAGTTCTAGGACCCCTCATTTACTGCTTTTAAATGATTTTTCGGGCTGCAACACATATAAACTTGTTTACTGACGTATGTATGTATGACCCATTTGGGTATAACGTTGTGTTATACGTCTAAGGTATGATTGTGGACTCGGCACGTTATATAAAGTCCTAGAATGAGTCCCCACGTTCTTGGAGGGACAGTTAGTGCTACTGCACCAAGAAGACGCATAGTAGGTCCCGGATTCGGGAAGGATACGGGAGTAAGTGCCTAGTGATGATTGATGATGTAGGTTATGATTGCACGAGGTTAAGTATGACGATGAATGATGATGCATGTATGATGTTATGTACGACGATGTACGTATGATGCTATGTATGATGATGTATGTATGATGTGTGTGTTCCTTATAATATCGCATGAATATCTTTCTATGGCTTTATGTAATAATGAACGAACGAACGAAGTATTATGTAACGTAAAGTGAAAGATAATGAAAGAGGAACACGATGATGAATGCATGTATTAATGAATGAACGAATGATTTAAAAGATGATGAATACATGCATTAACGAACGAACGAACGAAAGATGTCTTGCAAACATTGGATAAGGTTAACGGGTCCTTCTTAGTGATTGACCATATGTATGGTATCCCTACCGCTTACCTCTAGTACCGCGGCATACGTTTTGCTGTTCATTTAATGACTTCGGCCCGGTAGCTAATAACGTTTGGGGTATAGCAGAAGGCAGTGATACAAAAGATATCCAATGTGCAAGAAAAGATGTAACGGGGTCCTTGTCATTCGACCACAGTAATCATGGCTGCGTGCCATGAAGTGGGTAAAGCCTGACAGGACCTAAACGAGAAGTGAAAGATAACGATGTATGACGAACGAACGAATGAACGAATGAGATAATAAAAATATTATCTATGTGTATGTACGATGTATGATCGCGTGTAAGGGATGAACGGTTTTTAATATAAACAAAGTATGTTTATTATAAAACTAGAACTCACTCAGCAACGCTGACTTTTTATGTGTTTCCAGTTGGCAGGTAGCGTTGCTGGGGATGGAACGAGGCGGCTACTCAGCTCTTTTGGGATGGCATTCTCCATTTGATAATGCTGCAACGTCATGCGTTGTGGGCCCATAACGCACGCAACTCATCACGTTGCATGCCATTACGAGATTTCTTGAGGATTCCCATAAAAGGGATTACTTAAGAAATCTTCTTTAATTTTGAATATGCTGCCACGCACCGGAAGTGCGTGTGCGCAGCACATGCAACGAAATATGTTGCATGAGAGTGTCAAGAGTGTTCCTTAAGGGTTCCGATGTACGGAATTACTTAAGGAATATTCTTTAGTATAAAAATATAATTTTTATTTTTGAACTTAATATCCTCTCTAGAGGTCGCTGTATGACCCTATGAGGGGAGACAAAGTAGAGAAAGCTGTAATTTTTGTAATCATGTCAATTATGTAATGACTTTTATGAATGAATGAGAATGTATATTTTATTAATTCCGCTGCGTTATTTTATGATTATATACATTATATATGTTTTACGTGCGATGAACCACCAACCGTAAGGCGCCCGGGAGCGGGGCCTTACATCTATCATTACCAACACATACATTCTTTCCACTATCATTACCAACAACTCTAATCTCCAGTCCAACACAAGGGTGATAAGCTTATTATTATTTGAAATTAATCGTAACTTTCACACCTCGACGTTTCCGCCGTCCAGGTTGGGGTGTGACACATACGTTTTTTCATAGCCACATAACGCTATTATTAATTTCAAATATATTAATTAAGTTTCAATTGTAACATTACAAGTAAAAGTTCAAACAAAGATACATCCAGAATAAATGTAACAAGATCATTCGTTTATTTCTCTAAGTCCAATCCTAAGTGTGATAAGCTTCAAGGAGTAGAACGCATATTTGGGTTTTTCCTGAAACATATTAAAAATAAAAGGTCAACATAAAAATGTTGGTGAGCATTCCATAGTTTTCAATACATAGAATATTTAAAAGATGGCAATTCAAGTCATAAGTTAGTGAATAAAGTGATTAGGGATGTTATGAACAATGCAACAATCAAACCTCGACAAAGTTTTACAAGTATCAAACGTTAAAAGTATATACGATCAGCTAAGTGTATTTGGTTCCCTAGTGCACAAGCATACGGCTCTTAGGAGTCGGCAATACATCGACTTTAGCACCAAATAGGTTGTCTGTCTCATAGATCTATGACTTCGCTGGGCTAGCAATAGTTAATGATTGTACATATAATGCCATAACATGGTAACCACAAAAGTTCAACTAACCACAACTTTACATGTTGAATTGTCATAAGTTTACAAGTCTCAAATAAGTTTGTAAGTGCAATGATATAAGTTAACATGTTTCACCCCAAAATAGTGTGAAATAAAGTAAAAAGGGCAAGGAAAACTCACTTGTCAAATAAGTATGTAATGACGATTAATAAGAATAATAATAAGCGTCCTTTAACACCTAAAATATATATTTTACAAGGTTTAAGTTTAATAATAAAATTAACGTTTTAACAATAATTTATACTTGTTATTTGAACCAATAATGATTTGGTGAGTTATAACGATATTCAATGTCTATTTTATAAGAAAAATAATTTAAGTATATTATTTTGAGCATATAACTATTTAATAAATTAAAACAATATTTTAAGTTTATCTTATAGGAAATAATCTAAATATATTATTTGAACAAATAATGATTTAATAAGTTAAACAATATTTAAAATCTATTTTATAAGAAAATGAACTAATTATATATTTTTATAGCAATTTAGCAATTAAGTTAAACAATATTTAAAATTAGTATCATTTGTTTAAAAGAAATAAATTCCAGAAAATAATTTGATGTCTTTAAAAATATTTAAAGTTTACAAAATCATTTTTTATATTTATTAGGAATTTTCTATAATTTATTTAAGGCTGAAGAACTATTAAAAACAATAAATGGGGGTGCCCGGGTTCGAACCCAGGACCTCCAGGATTGCAATGAGACGGGGAACCAGCAGACCATGGCATACAGCCACGTTATAAGTTAAGTTTTTATTTCTTATAAACACAATCAAAGAGGATCCCCCAAAATCGTATGAACCCTAGAATGAAATCAACCCATTTGATCACCAATTCGTTCATGTTAATGAAATCAACATTGGGGCTTTTAATCCCCGTATAAAAACGAGTTTATAGAGGGTTTAATTACCTAACAAAATGATGAAATCGATGGGTACAAGTTCGAGCGAGTGTGCGACTGTGGTATCTTTGATTTCGCAAGGTATAGATTACTATAATCAAATTCGTTGTAGCAGAAGCTTCTAATGACAATAGTGGTCGAAAGCCCTCTGTCAGTTTTGAGTAATATAGCGTCGATCATGGTTCGCGATTCAGACGCAGGTCGCGGGTAATGAGGTGATGTTTGGTGTGTTTTCGTGTGTGTTTCAGATGCATTTAAACGATTACAGACAGATATATGCTCGTTAGTGTGTGTTCAATTGAATTATTATAATCGTTAGTGCGATCGATCGCTGGAAAAAGGGGTCGAAATCGTGGGTTTCAAATGGGGAAGAAGAAGGTGGGTTGGGTGTTTCGAATTTTCACAAATGGTCCCTCAACTTTCCCTTGTTAACATTTTATGTAAAAATTTTATGGTTAAAGTTTCTAAATTGTCATAAATGCCCCTTAACTTAATTAAACTTTAAATTTTATAAATTTTACTTATAACTTATTAATTGTTTAACCTTTATAAATTTTTATTAAATGAACATTTATCATAATACGCAAAAATTGTAATTACTTGTATTATTACTTTTATTAGTATTATTGTTATTATTATTATTATTCTTATTATTATTACTATTAATTGTATTATTATTATGATTACTATTATTATCATGGTGATTATTTATTTCTTAAGAACTAATTAACATTATTAAATTTCAAGTTAAAGAGTTAGAGACATACGCAACACGTGAGTTTCAATAATGACAACGATGGTCCTTGCAAAAAAAAGTAATGACGTTAACTTTTAATTAGCACCAAAAATACAGGATGTTACAGTCTCCCCAACTTTTAAGAATTTCGTCCCGAAATTAAGAATGAAACTTAAACGAACATGAGGGTTTAAATGAAAGATAATCATATGAACGGACAGTGATAGACGTTTGATTACAGATGAGATGTTTCATTTTAGGAAATCCTTCAAGTCTCTTGACATGATACATGCCAACGTGAACTCTTCTAGTGAAATACGAGACGTTTTGAGAGATGTTATGGCAATTTACTTATTCCAATGTTTCCTCTTTGAATAAAAGACCAACAATGATAAGAAAGGCTAACCGTCAGAATTTAAGAATCCCAAATGTCACCATATGAAACGATCTTAACGCATATCTTGTGAATATGTATTTCTCCTTTGACCAACCATCGGTCTAAGAATAATACTCTATGCGAAGATCTTGGAATGAGTTCACGACGATGGTTAAGAATATTATTAAAAACAGAAAATGAATCAATCATTCAAAATAACGATCAATGTTTTAACGTCATACCACGGTATACGAATATTTGAAACAGATACAGGTCAACTTCTCGACGTTGTGAGATAATGGGTCGAATTCAATTTTTTTAGCCAATCGGTCTATAATGCACCAATTGTCAGCATGACATTTAAAATAAGAAGTATTTAGTGAATGAAAAGTTAAACAAGAGATTCACGGGAACACGGAGGTTAGGTCTTGTCATATGTGAAGGTAAGACACTTGGACACATACCAAGTTACGTCCTTTCCTTCATGCCAAACCTATGACTACAAGTTACGAAGGTTTATGAACCATTATATCCACATTGCAATGAGGATAATAACGAGTCTTATTGTTCAAAACCAAGTTAGAATTTCAATGATTTTCAAGGTTAAAGATTCAAAAATGATTCAAGAAATGACGCAAGCAATAAGATAGGTATTTGTAACCATGTTTTGCAAGGTAACGAATTTCCAAAGGTAGATTGCATACATAATTCATCAAACAATAAGGTAGGTATTTGATAATACCTTTATTTGACAAAAGATTGTTTAGGAAGACTATACTTATGGGTTTGATGATATCTCAAATGAAAGTTGATAAGTAAGGAATAAGTGGTTCGATGTAGCTAGATCGAGTCAAAACATGAAGATAAAGGGAAAGAAATCGATTTAAGAATTTACATGCTCCAAGCTTGGAATCAAAATCAACCTAAAACGATCGGGTCTCCTTTCAAGTTCAGTGATCATGCTTTGGCTTGATAGGTCGAATCACTAACATTAATTCACCCTTCAAGTTACTACATGCTTCTCGTCACTTGATTCCCCATCCAATTGATTATGATAACAGAAATAAGTTTAGGGCTTTTAATACTTGATTAAACCGAGTGCACATTGGTGTTTAATTACCTGGATTCGTTTCGTTTGGTTAGCAAACAAGAATAAGAACAAGAGCGATCGAGGAGTCATCAAACAGGAATGATTCTTGATGGTTTGATTCAATTGAACACTTGGAAAGCTTCGTATGATGATTACAGACAAAAGCCCTCAACCAATTTGGTTTTAAAATACTCGGAGAACAGGGGTCGACTATGTGCAAGTCGCGATGAGGATGATGCTCGATGATGATGGATTTGTGTTTTCCAGGTGAAAATTGGAAGTATCAATCGAATAAAGATAGATAGATGTTCGTTTGGGTTGAATTAATTATATTATTGTTGATGTTTAGTGCGTGATTATGCCTATGTTTCGGCCGAAGAATAAGGAAGAAAATGGGGGTGAAAGTGGGTGTCGAAGTAGGTGGTGGGGTTGGGTATTCAAGTTACACTTCAGGTCCCTGAGGTATTTAAGAGTTGACACTTGAAGTTTAATCTTAAATTAAATTGCAGATTGGTCCCTGATGTTTAAAAAGTTATTATTTTATGCTAAACTAGTTAAATACAAGTTTAAAGTTATAAAATTTAGATTATTATTGTTAATATTATTATCATTAACATTATTGTTATTAATATTATTATTGTTATATTATTATTATTATTATTATTATTATTATTATTATAATTATTACTTTATTTAAGATTATTATCACCTTAAATTTTATAATATTAAGTAAACATTATAACACTTATAATATTATTATTATTCATTATTAAATTAATTTGTTAATCACCAAATTAATTATTAAGTATAACAAACCTTAAAGTTTCAAAATAGTATAAAAACCCTTTTTAAGATTTAACAAAGTTAATTTTTAATATAACGAAAATACGAAGTGTTACAGTCTCCCTAACTTTTAGGAATTTCATCCCGAAATTAAGAATGAAACTTAAACAAACAAGAGACTTATGATGAAATATAAGCGTACGAATGGACAGTGATGGACGTTTGATTACAGATGAGATGTTTCACTTTAGGGAAATCCTTCAAGTCTCTTGACATAATACATGCCAACTTGAACTTTTCCAGTGAAATATGAGTCGTTTTGTGAGGAAACATTTGAAATGATGACGAGTTACCATGGTATGTTAGACTTATAATCACAACTTCCAGAATATAATTTCGTGGTGAGGTGATGTCTAAAAATCAATAAAAGACCAACAATGATAAGAAAGGTTAACCGTCGGAATTTAAGAATTCCAAACGCCACTATATATAATGACACGATCTTAACGCACATATTGTGAATACGTACTTCTCCTTTGACCGACCAATGGTCTAAAAATAATACGCTATGCGAAGATCTTAGAATGAATTTACGACGATGGTTAGGAACATTGTTAAAAGCAGAAATGAATCAGTTATTCAAAATAAAGATCGATGTTTTAACGTCATATCACGGTATACGAATATTTGAAATAGATACAGGTAAATTTCTCGACTCGTCATCCCACATCAGTCAAATTGAATTTTTAGCCAATCGGTCTATAATGCACCAATTGTCATCATGACAACTAGGATAAGAGGCACTTAGTGAATGAAAAGTTAAACAGAAGATTCACAGGAACACGGAGGTTAGGTGTTGTCATATGTGAAGGTAAGACACTTGGATACATACCAAGTTACGACTTTTCCTTTATGCCAAACCCATGACTACAAGTTACGAAGGTTTATGAACCCTTATACCCATATCGCAATTCAACGAGATACACTGGGTATGTTTGTTTGTTTATACCCACATCGCAATGAGGATAATAACAAGTCTTGTTGTTCAAAACCAAGTTAGAATTTCAATGATTTTCAAGGTTAAAGATTCAAAAACGATTCAAGAAGTGACGCCAACAATAAGATAGGTATTTGTAAACATGTTTTGCAAGATAACAAATTTCCAAAGGTAGATTGCATACGTAATTCATCAAACAATAAGATAGGTATTTGATAATATCTTTAAAGAGTCAAAGATAAGTTTAGGGAGACAAGTTGTCACACCCCAACCTTGACGGCAGAATCGTCGAGATGTGAGGATTAAGATTGTTCACAGCCACATAATGCTATATTTAAATGTAAATATTCAAATTAATAGTTTCAAAAGAAATTACAAACATAAGTCTCAAATACGCAATAAGTTCAAACATAAATCAAACATAACATAATATTTTATTTATTTAACTAGGTCCACGTCCTAGTTTTATTGCCAGCTTCAAAAGTTCACTCTAAACTCGGGGGTTACCTGAAACATGATAAAATAAAAGGTCAACTAAAAATAGTTAGTGAGTTTCCAAGGCTTTCATACATAATATGAAAATATTTCAGGTAGCAATTCATGTCATAGGTTATAAGCTAGTAAGGTTATAGAACACATATCTTTACAATCAAACCTCGACTTGATTACAAGTATATAAGATTGGCTAAGTGTATTTGGTTCCCTAGTGCACAAGCATACGGCCCCTAGGAGTCGGCAATACATCGACTTTAGCACCAAATAGGCTTGTCAGGCCCAAAGATCTAAGACGTCGCCAGGCTAGCAATATTAATGATTGTAACAAACTATGTATCTCATATAATCACTTACAACACACAAATAACCATGACAAAATATAAAGATGAATTGCAAGTGCTTTACAAGTCTCAGACGTTTATATATGTATGATGTATAAGTATCATGTTTCACCCTAAAATAGTGTGAAATAAAGTAAAAGTGGACAAGGAAAACTCACATGGCAAATAAGTATACTATGATGATTAATAAGGTCAATATACGTCGTTCCAAGGTACCCCTTCACAAGGTACCTAAACATGCATAGATTTACAACATTTAAGTTTAATTAATAATAAGCTTAACGTTTTAAGGAGAATTAGGTTTTAGGTAGAATTTTGGGGTTTCTCATAAGTATATTAAGTATTTAAATTGTAACAAACACATAAGTTTTAGAAAAATATATATGTATTACTTAAGTATTAAATTTTTAGAGAAATAACAAGAAGAAAAATTATTTGTAATAATTGATAACGCCTAAATAAACTTTTATAATTATTCGAAATACTCATAACTAATAATTTAATGGCGACTTTTGCTATAATAAAAATTTAATAGTTTAAACTATTATTTAAAGTTTATTTTTTACAAAATAATCTAATTATAACATTTGAAAAATAATTAATTTATTAAAATATTTTAAGAATAAATTCATAGTAAATAATTTGGTAGCTTTAAAAATTAACTATGTTTATAAAACATTTTTTTATAATTTTTTTAGAATTTTCTTATATTTTTTAAAGTTGAAAAAGCTATTTAAAAAATAATGGGGGTGCCCGGGGTCGAACCCGGGACCCCAAGTTCATCATGCGCGTGTGTAACTGGTAAACCAAGGCCTCAGCCGCGGTTTAGTTCGGTTTTAAATTGTTTTAAACCCATCTTCGGAGTTTTCCCAATTTATCCAAGAACCCTAGATCGAAACCTGATTCAATTGAACATCAAATCGATTTGGTTAGCGATTAGAAACATGGGGCTTTTGTTCCCCATGTAAAACCGAGTAAATAGGTGTATTTAATTACCCGTTTTGAAGATGTTTTAGTGATGAACAGTCAAAGAACAGGTCGCGGCTTATGCAAGAATCGGTTTACAAGGCAAACGTTGATGAAAATACAATTAACCTTGAGGTTAGCTTCGAATGAGGTTCTTAATACAAGGCCCTATGTTAGTTTTGAAGATTGAAGCTCAAATGATGTTGTTCGAGTGTGGCGCAGGTTGCGGTCGAAGGTGATAATCGATGGAGGTGTTTAAGTTCGTTTCAGATGGAATTCAAAGTGAGAGTCGATGAGGGACAGATATATGCTCGTTTGTGTTTGATTAATTGCATTATTATTGATTGTTAGTGCGCGATTGTGGGGTTGGTCGGCCGAAGAAACGGGATGGAATCGGGGAACGATGATGGGGGTGGGGTTGGGTATAAAAGTTACAGAAACGGTCCCTGAAGTATTGGATGGTTATTATTTTATGCAGAAACTCTCTTTTAAAGTTTGTAAAATGACAAAACAGCCCCCCACTAATTTTTGTTAAATTTTAACCACTTTTAGGTTAATAAAATTTTTTTATAAATTATTAATATTAGTATCATCATTGTTATTGTTTTTATAAATATTATCACTAATATTTTTTTATTATTATTATTATTATTATTATTATTATTACTATTATTATCATTTATAATTAATATTATCATTATTAATTATTAAAAGCTTTATCATTGAATCCCCGTGATTGTGTTATTAACAACCATTACAGAAGTTAATATGAAAAATACGGATGGTTACAGTCTCCTCAACTTTTAAGAATTTCGTCCCGAAATTAAAAATGAAGCTATACAAATAAATACAGGTATTTCTTCTTCATGTGCTCCTCTCGTTCCCATGTAAATTCAGCGTCACACTTATTCTCCCAACGAACCTTGACGATTGGGGTAGTGGTGGTTCTAGTCTTCTTCATAATACGATCCATGATTTCAACAGGTTTCTCGACAAAGTGTAATGACTCGTCGATCTGGATGTCATCCAACGGGACATGCAGACTTTCGTCAGCCAGACACTTCCTCAAATTCGAGACATGGAACACAGGATGAATTCCACTAAGGTCGGAAGGTAATTCCAGTCTGTAAGCCACTTTCCCAATCCTTTTCAGAATCTTGAAAGGTACTACAAATCTTGGAGCTAGTTACCCTTCTTTCCAAAGCGAACAACACCCTTCCACGGTGAAACCTTAAGAAGAACCATCTCCCCAACTTGGAATTCCAATGGATTACGTCGCTTATCAGCATAGCTCTTTTGTCTACTTCTTGCCACTTCAAGGGTCTTTCGGATGATAAAAACTTTATAGGTCGTCTCTTGTATGAGTTCAGGACCAGTGATGAAGTTTTCACAAATGTCGGTCTAGCAGATCGGTGAACGACATTTACGATCATAAAGTGCTTCGAATGGTGCCATCTTGATACTCGAGTGATAACTATTGTTATACGAAAACTCCGCAAGCGGTAGATGCGAATCCCAATCACCACCAAAGTCAAGGACACACAGGCGTAGCAGATCCTCCAGGGTTTGGATCGTTCGCTCAGTTTGACCATCAGTTTGAGGATGGTAAGCCGTGCTTAGATCTAGTTGTGTACCCAAGAGTTCTTGCATAGACAACCAAAAATGAGAAGTGAAACGAGCATCTCGGTCGGATATGATGTGAAGAGGTACCCCATGACGACTTACAATTTCATCAACGTATATACGAGCCAACCTTGATGTCTTGTAAGTGACTCGTATGGGTATAAAATGTGCCGATTTGGTCAATCGGTCAACGATCACCCATATGCTATCATGTCCTCGAGAGGTTCAGGGTAGTTTAGTTATGAAGTCCATGGATATGTGTTCCCACTTCCACATAGGAATCTCGGGTTGTTCAAGTAACCCACTTGGACGTTGATGTTCGGCTTTAACCTTCGTACACGTGTGGCACTTAGCTACATAAGTCGCTATGTTTTTCTTCATTCCAGGCCACCAATATTGACCACGCAGGTCCATGTACATCTTATCGAAGCCAAGATGAATAGAATAACGAGTTTGATGAGCTTCGTTCACGACGAGGGTACGAAGATTATCACGATTTGGAACCCAAATTCGATTCGCGAAATACATCAACCCATTAGATTTTGTCTCCAGTTGAGTTATAAGGTTATGCTCCAGTTCATCCTTCATTCTTCCTTCTTGTTGAACCATTTGTTGAGCCTCAAGATACTAGACTCGATGTCACTATCTATTCTCAAATTTTGTAGCAGTACGGTAGCCTTGTTGACATCTAGTCGAATTTCAGTATCGAATCCTCTCAAAGTATCAAACCATTGTCGTCGATAGCGAATCTCTTGAAACAAGGTCATCTTGTTATGGACTTTACAACTCAGTGTATCGGCTACGACATTTGCCTTCCCAGGGTGGTAACGAATGTCACAGTCATAATCACTAATCAACTCAACCCAACGACGTTGTCTCATATTGAGATCATTTTGATTAAAAACGTGTTGAAGGCTTTTGTGATCGGTATATACTATACATTACGTACCATAAAGGTAATGTCTCCAAATCTTCAAGGCAAAAACGGCAGCACCAAGCTCGAGGTCGTGTGTTGTGTAATTCACCTCGTGAACCTTCAATTGTCTTGATGCATAAGCTATGACCTTTCCTCGTGTCATTGCATAAGAACGCAACCAAGGCCTTGTTTTGAAGCATCACAATATACGGTGAAATCATCGTTTCCATCGGGTAGGGTCAAGATAGGAGCATTGCACAGTTTGTGCTTTAACGCTTCAAAAGCTTCCTCTTGCTCAGGCCCCCACTCGAACGGTTTATTCTTTTGTGTCAAGGTAGTGAGCGGCTTCGCGATCCTTGAAAAGTTGGCGATGAATCGCCGGTAATAACCAGCAAGACCAAGGAAAGAACAAATCTCGGTCGGAGTCGTGGGAACACACCAATTCTTCACAGCTTCCACCTTTGCAGGGTCAACGTGAATTCCTTGGCTATTCACCACGTGTCCTAGAAATTGAACTTCCTCGAGCCAGAAATCACACTTAGAGAACTTCGCGTACAATTGCTCTTTCTTCAACAACTCAAGAACTTGTCGCAAATGCAGTTCATGCTCGGTGTTGGTCTTGGAGTAGATAAGTATGTCATCAATGAAGACGATCACAAACTTATCTAGATAGGGCTTGCATACTCGGTTCATGAGATCCATGAAAACAGTAGGAGCATTAGTTAAGCCAAAAGGCATCACCGTGAACTCATAGTGCCCATAACGAGTACGGAACGCGGTCTTTGGGATGTCATCATCATGGACTCGTAATTGATGATATCCAGAACGTAGATCAATCTTCGAGAATATAACAGCTCCTTGAAGTTGATGTAACATCTCGAATTTTTATTGATAAAAAGTTAATTTTGTAAAAAAATTAAATTCAATATGTTGATGTAAATTGCAATAATCATAATAATAATAATAATAATAATAATAATAATAATAATAATAATAATAATAATAATAATAATAATAATAATAATAATAATAATAAATTATATTCTTTATCTTGTAATAATATAAATTTTATCATGTTAAAACTTGAAAATTACCTAGTTCTTACATAAATGTTAACATTAACTATCACAGGGACTAAAATATAACTTAAATTAAAACTAAGACCCAAACTTTGGGTCAATATGGAACAAGAGTAAACTTTAGGGACCATTGTGTAATTCTCGAAAAGGCACCCAACCCCCGAGCACTAAACTTCAAAAATAATTGAATCAATCGAACCTAAACAATCCTATAAGTACATCTAATAGTCTACCACTTCTAATTCCATTCAAAAATCGCACAGACCCACACTCGAATCCTTCCAAATCGCGGACCTGCAACTCTGTGGAACACCATCAACCAGGTTTCAATCTTCAAAATTAACAAAGGGCCTTGCTTCCAGATCATCATCCGAAGCTTCCTACCAATTTAATTTGATTATCATCAACATTTACCCATTAATCCATTGAGTACCTCGGTCGCGGACCTGTGCTCGTTGGGTTGAGTTCAAGTCCGTCATCATACGGGTAGTTACACGCACCCACACACTCATCTTTACTTGGGGAATAAAAGCCCCATGATTTCAGAGGCTTTCAAAATCGAATTGAACCTCAATTGGACGAGGATCGATCTAGGGCTCATTCGGGAAGAGAGGGTTTGATTGAAACTGTGTTTAAAACAAATTGAAACCCACTTCTTTCGCGGTTGTATGCTTTTGGTTCACCGGTCCGTGGTACCTTCGATATCCAAGAGGTCCCGGGTTCGAACCCGGGCAACCTCACTATTTTTTAAGGCTTTTTAAGCTTTAAAAAAAATCAGAAAAATTTCTAAAAATTATAAAAATGTTTCTACAAACATTAAAAGTTTTTAAAACCACCTAAATATTTTCTGAAATTTATTTTAACATTTTATTTATTTTATTAAATGTTTTAAATAAATAATATTACAAGTGTTACAAAATTACTTTATAAAAGTGAACTCTTAATAATAATGTAAATTATTAAGTTATTATTGGACACTATATTACTCTTAATTATTCAAGATAATTACAATTATATGCGTTTTATAGATTCACAGATTATTTACAAAAAGTCGTTTTGTGTTACTTAAATAATTAAATATTTTAATTAATTATATCATATAATTAATTAATAAAATTAATTATTTATTTTTCCACACTTTAACAATAAATTAAACAGTTACACGTAATGATACATTTATTAAATTCAAAACATAATCACTTTCAAATTCATTTCATTTATTTCAAAACATTCGAACTAAATAAATTATTTTATTTAAACTACCATTCAAAACCCAATCTCAATGGAAACCCTAATACATTTCCAATTCTCATATTATCAATATTCTAACTCGAGACACCGTTCCTTAGGTTACTCGTAAGGAAATCATTGGTGTCTAATCTATCACGTCCAAATTTTAATCTCATCAATTAGGTGGGTATTCATATCCCCTTTTTATATCATTTCTTATTTGAGGGAAATCATGTGATACAATATATTCAATCATGATATTCTATTGTTATTCATTCTAAATTCAATTCAAGACAGGTTATGTTATTACTTGCAATTATGTGAACATACTATGATAAACTGGACGACAGTAAAACCCTAATTCAATCAATCAATCCTAGTATCAATGGTAGATCTACTGGTTTGGATAACCCACCCCATATGAATAGTCGAGTGGTGATTGTGCCAGAGGCAATTAGTCAATCTATGGTGTATGTGTGCAAGTTTATTATATGCAAGTGTCAAGTCAAGCGGTTTATATTGTGTCGGTTTATCTATATGCTTCGCTATTGCAATATAAGTCTTAACGTTATCTTGTGAATTGGATTATTCTCAATCAATCTATACGTATATCAAACTGTGATTACTCACCGGCTAATTTTTAGCTGACTCGTTACTTTTCACATGATTTCAGGTTAAGCAAGTTAGTGGACTTCTACATGCTCATTTAAGGCCCGGACTTAGTCAAAATAAAAGACAATTACTATTTGTGTTTTCAATTGTTGTAATTGCTTATGTTAAACTCATGCTATCTTGTAATCTGATTTTAATATTATTTCCACTATTAGACAATCATGTGTTATGAACAATCAATCATTCCCTCGTCCGCTCCGATGATTCCGCCGTCGGTCGGGGTGTGAGAGATCAAACAGGTCGTCGATACAAGGAAGAGGTTACCGGTTCTTGATGGTCAACTTGTTGAACTCCCGGTAATCGATACACATACGGAATGACCCATCTTTCTTCTTCACAAATAAGACAGGTGCACCCCAAGGAGAAGAACTAGGGCGAATGAAACCTTTATCGGTCAACTCTTGAAGTTGACTAGAGAGTTCTTGCATTTCTGATGGTGCAAGCCGATATGGTGACTTAGCCACGGGGTTTGCTCCCGGTATCAAGTCGATTTTAAACTTGACTTCACGTACGGGAAGTAAACCACTAAGTTCATCGGGAAATACTTCAGGAAAGTCTCGTACGATAGGGACATCCTTAAGTTCTTTCCCTTTGACTTTTGTGTTGACCACATAAGCTAAGAAGGCCATATACTTCTTGCTTAAGCACTTTCGGGCTTGAGTGCAAGACATGAGTTTAAGTCCTTTGGAAGATTTTTCGCCGAACACTTTCAAAGTATCCCCAGAGGGTAACGGTATACGAATGCACTTCTCGAAACAAACGATTTCGGCATGGTGTTTGGCTAACCAATCCATACCAATGATGACGTCAAAGCTACCAAGTTTCATCGGTACAAGATCGATAAGAAAATCGTGCGCGTTAAGACTTAGGATGCAATCACGGATAACGACATCCACGGTGATCGGCTCTCCATCGGCAACTTCAATGGTGAGAGGTCTTTCTAGTTTCATAGGTGACTTAGCAAGTATGGGTTCAAATTCTAATGAAACAAAACTCTTATCGGGTCCAGAATCAAACAGAACATAAGCATATGTCTTATTAATAAGAAACATACCTGTTCAATTTTTAAGGTATTTAACGTTATAGGTAGTGTATGAAAATATTCGGATCATAAAAATTAAAAGTAAGTTAACATACCATTCACCACATCGTTGTTTGCTTGTGCTTGGTTAGCGTTGATGTTGAAAGCACGGCCTCGGGCTTGTGGAACTTTACCTACAAGACGAGGGCATTGTGGGCGGAAGTGTCCAAGTTCCCCACAGTTATAGCAAACACGATTTGTGACCTCGGCGGCATTGTTAGGTGCACGGTGGCAAGTTGCCACCCAATGACCATATTTACCGCATAAAGTGCAGATACGACACAGTTGATTCCCCGGATGATGATACCTACACGTGTTGCACATAGGTTGAGGACCAGCATAGGCCCTAGCCCTAGGTACTTGAGCCACAGGTGCAGCAACTGGTACAAGTTGTCTTTGGGGTTGTTTGGGTGTAGCCACGGCATAGTTGCGTGCCGGTGTAAACTTGTGTTTCTTGTTGTTGTTGTTGTGAGACGGTTCAGATTTAGTCTCCTTAACGGCCTCAGTAGCTGTCCTTTCCACCTTCTTTGCACCCTTCACAGACATGGTGCCCGCTCGTATATGGTTCTCGGTGAGTTGAGCGGTGATAGTGATGGCTTCCTCCAAGGTTGTGGGTCGGCTACCCACCACAACATCTTGAATTTGGGGTGGTACACCCTTTATGAACTTCTCGATGTTACGGGGGACAGTGTCGACCATATGGGGCAGTAGTAAACTCAACTCATGATGCCTAGTTGAGTAGGCCAAATGATCACCACCATCTTGCTTCAAGTTCCAGAATTTTTCATCCAACTTTTGAAATTCACTTCTCGGGTAGAACTTCACGATGATGATGTTCTTGAACTCATCCCAAGAGAGTGCCAAAATAGCATCAGCTCCTCGGTTTCTCTTCTCGCTATTCCACCAGGTATGTGCCCTTTGTTGGAGCATACTGGCGGCATACCTCACTTTGAGTGCTTCGGGGCACTCGTAGTTGACGAAGGTGTTCTCCATCCCTTCAAACCATTCAAAGAGACCGGTGGCACCTTCCTTGCCACTGAAACTGGAAGGCTTGCATGAACTAAAGTGCTTGAAGGTGCAAGACTGGTTGTTACGGCCTTGGTTTGCACTATTTTCCCCTTGGCCATTGCCGTTGTTCACGACGTTAGCGATCATAGTGCTGCTGAGTTCAGCCATCATAGTCGGGATGACCGCAGCCATTTGCCGGGTAATCATGGCGGCAAGCTTACGGTCGGATCTTCCTCGGTTTCTGTGATGGCGAGACATGCTGGAAAATACGAATTGGATTAGGAACGGGTAAAAGGACAATAGGGATAGACAGTTTAAGTAAGAATCATGAATTATACGGAATGTTTACATTTGGTAACGTATCACCATTTGGAAACGTTGGCACGTCAAGATAAATTGACCCATTTGCCTTAGAAACTTGTGTGTGTTGACCATAGTTTATCACTCATCCCAGAAATCCCCAGGTAAGCATAACTAGTCCCGTAGGAATTATACGAAATACTTACCTTAGCCCGAAGGCTTTTTGCCAGGAAATCCAGAATACAGGTGTCTTTGTGTCACACAATATTTCTTAGGTTCATGAAATCAAAACCTTGATAAGATTTATATAGATTAGACATAACGTCAAAAGATCCAAGTCATAAGCATAAGTATACGATTCCACGTGTCGTCGAGGATAAAATTAAGAGGTTTCATGTTCGGGGAGAGTCAAAGAGTCAAATATAACTTTTAGGAGACATGTAGCAATGTTTAGGCAATCATATGCTAGGACATCAAATTGCACATAAGGAGACATAGCATTATGTAGCATGCAAACCATATAATTTAAAAGATAGAAATATAATTCTATAAGGTTCATGCATATGCTATAGTCTAGGTCATCATTTCTAATAACCTAAATCCCTATAGTTATGGGCTCTGATACCAATCTGTCACACCCCAACCTTGACGGCGGAATCGTCGAGATGTGAGTATTAAGATTGTTCACAGCCACATAACGCTATATTTAAATGTAAATATTCAAATTAATAGTTTCAAAAGAAATTACAAACATAAGTCTCAAATACGCAATAAGTTCAAACATAAATCAAACATAACATAACATTTTATTTATTTAACTAGGTCCACGTCCTAGTTTTATTGCAAGCTTCAAAAGTTCACTCTAAACTCGGGGGTTACCTGAAACATGATAAAATAAAAGGTCAACTAAAAATAGTTGGTGAGTCCAAGGCTTTCATACATAATATGAAAAGATTTCAAGTAGCAATTCATGTCATAGGTTATAAGCTAGTAAGGTTATAGAACACATATCTTTACAATCAAACCTCGACTTGATTACAAGTATATAAGATTGGCTAAGTGTATTTGATTCCCTAGTGCACAAGCATACGGCTCCTAGGAGTCGGCAATACATCGACTTTAGCACCAAATAGGCTTGTCAGGTCCAAAGATCTAAGACGTCACCAGGCTAGCAATAGTTAATGATTGTAACAAACTATGTATCTTATATAATCACTTACAACACACAAATAACCATGACAAAATATAAAGATGAATTGCAAGTGCTTTACAAGTCTCAAACGTTTATATGTGTATGATATATAAGTATCATGTTTCACCCCAAAATAGTGTGAAATAAAGTAAAACGGGGCAAAGAAAACTCACATGGCAAATAAGTATATTATGATGATTAATAAAGTCAATATACGTCGTTCCAAGGTACTCCTTCACAAGGTACCTAAATGTGCATAGATTTACAACATTTAAGTTTAATTAATAATAAGCTTAATGTTTTAAGGAGAATTAGAGTTTTAGGTAGAATTTTGGGGTTTCTCATAAGTATATTAAGTATTTAAATTGTAACAAACACATAAGTTTTAGAAAAATATATATGTATTACTTAAGTATTAAATTTTTAGAGAAATAACAAGAAGAAAAATTATTTGTAATAATTGATAACGTCTAAATAAACTTTTGTAATTATTCGAAATACTCATGACTAATAATTTAATGGTGACTTTTGCTATAATAAAAGTTTAATAGTTTAAACTATTATTTAAAGTTTATTTTTTTACAAAATAATCTAATTATAACATTTGAAAAATAATTAATTTATTAAAATATTTTAAGAATAAATTCATAGTAAATAATTTGGTAGCTTTAAAAATGAACTAAGTTTAAAAAAAAATTATAATTTTTTTAAAATTTTCTTATATTTTTTAAAGTTGAAAAAGCTATTTAAAAAATAATGGGGGTGCCCGGGGTCGAACCCGGGACCCCAAGTTCATCATGCGCGTGTGTAACCGGTAAACCAAGGCCTCAGCCGCGGTTTAGTTCGGTTTTAAATTGTTTTAAACCCATCTTCGGAGTTTTCCCAATTTATCCAAGAACCCTAGATCGAAACCTGATTCAATTGAACATCAAATCGATTTGGTTAGCGATTAGAAACATGGGGCTTTTGTTCCCCATGTAAAACCTAGTAAATAGGTGTATTTAATTACCTGTTTTGAAGATGTTTTGGTGATGAACAGTTAAAGAACAGGTAGCGGCTTATGCAAGAATCGGTTTACAAGGCAAACGTTGATGAAAATACAATTAACCTTGAGGTTAGCTTCGAATGAGGTTCTTAATACAAAGCCTTATGTTAGTTTTGAAGATTGAAGCTCGAATGATGTTGTTCGAGTGTGGTGCAGGTTGCGGTCGAAAGTGATAATCGATGGAGGTGTTTAAGTTCGTTTCAGATTGAATTCGAAGTGAGAGTCGATGAGGGACAGATATATGCTCGTTTGTGTTTGATTAATTGCATTATTATTGATTGTTAGTGCGCGATTGTGGGGTTGGTCAGCCGAAGAAACGGGATGGAATCGGGCAACGATGATGGGGGGTGGGGTTGGGTATAAAAGTTACAGAAATGGTCCCTGAAGTATTGGATGGTTATTATTTTATGCAGAAACTCTCTTTTAAAGTTTGTAAAATGACAAAACAGCCCCCCACTAATTTTTGTTAAATTTTAACCACTTTTAGGTTAATAAAATTTTTTTATAAATTATTAATATTAGTATCATCATTGTTATTGTTTTTATAAATATTATCACTAATATTATTATTATTATTATTATTATTATTATTGTTATTGTTATTATTATTATTATTATCATTTATAATTAATATTATCATTATTAATTATTAAAAGCTTTATTATTGAATCCCCGTGATTGTGTTATTAACAACCATTACAGAAGTTAATATGAAAAATACGGATGGTTACACAAGTAACTAAGTTTTAAGCATACATAAGGCAATCCTATGCTAAGGCATCAAGTTGCATAAAAGGCATAGCATTATGTAGCATGCAAACCATGTATATATTTACAAGAATATAAACATTATTCTATAAGGTTCATGCATAACCTATAGTCTAGGTCACCATTTCTAATAACCTAAATCCCTATAGTTATGGGCTCTGATACCAATCTGTCACACCCAACCTAGACGGCGAAAATGTCGAGGTGTGAGAGTTACGATTGTTCACAGCCACATAACGCTATTATTAATTTCAAATATATTAATTAAGTTTCAATTGTAACATTACAAGTAAAAGTTCAAACAAAGATACATCCAGAATAAATGTAACAAGATCATTCGTTTATTTCTCTAAGTCCAATCCTAAGTGTAATAAGCTTCAAGGAGTAGAACGCATACTTGGGTTTTTCCTGAAACATGTTAAAAATAAAAGGTCAATATAAAAATGTTGGTGAGCATTCCATAGTTTTCAATACATAGAATATTTAAAAGATGGCAATTCAAGTCATAAGTTAGTGAATAAAGTGATTAAGGATGTTATGAACAATACAGCAATCAAACCTCGACAAAGTTTTACAAGTATCAAACGTTAAAAGTATATACAATCAGCTAAGTGTATTTGGTTCCCTAGTGCACAAGCATACGGCTTCTAGGAGTCGGCAATACATCGACTTTAGCACCAAATAGGTTGTCTGTCCCATAGATCTATGACTTCGTTGGGCTAGCAATAGTTAATGATTGTACATATAACGCCATAACATGGTAACCACAAAAGTTCAACTAACCACAACTTTACCTGTTGAATTGCCATAAGTTTACAAGTCTCAAATAAGTTTGCAAGTGCAATGATATAAGTTAACATGTTTCACCCCAAAGTGTGAAAATAAGAAAAAGGGGTATGAAAATACTCACATAAATATATGCATTTCAAGATGATAACAAAGATTACAGGATGATCCAAAATATCCATTACAAGCACCTAAATATATAATTTACGAGATAAAGATTAAGGTTAATAATACGATTAACGTTCAATAAGAATTAGGTTTTTAATAGTTTTAAGGTTTTTAATAAGTAATGAGTTTATAATGTAGTTAGTTACATTTTGATTCCATTAGGAGAATTATATATGTATATTTAAGTATTTTAGGAATGAATTTAAGTATAAAAATTTATAAAGTTCAATATAAATAAAACTTTATAATTATTTAAAATGAATTTGGAATAACGTTTTGATTAATAACAAATTATTAATCTAACCTTTAGTTGGTATATTTTATAAGAAAGTAACATTTGGATCAAAAGATTTATTATTTATTATTTGAAACAAATGATAATTAATAAGTTAAAATAAGAAAAATCCAATTGTATTATTAAATATGTAATGTTTTAATAAAATAAACAATATTTAAATCTATTTTATAAAAATTAGACTAATTATATCATTTGTTTTAAAAGATAATAATAAAATAAATAAATAAATAAATAAATAATGTTAAGATAAATTCCAGAAAAATAATTAGATGATTTTAAAAATATTGGAATTTTGTAAAAGGAATTTTATATTTAATCTGATTTTTTTACAATTTACTTAAAGGATAAAAAGCCTTAAAAAAATAGGTGAGGGAGCCCGGGTTCGAACCCGGGACCTCAAGGTGTGTAATGAGACGGGGAACCAGTAGACCAGGGCCGCGGCCGCGGTTAAGGTTCAATTTTTATTTCTTATAAACACTATCAAAGAGAATCCCCCAAAATAGTATGAGAGAACTGATTTCAATCCAATTGACCATCCAATTGATTATGATAACAGAAATAAGTTTAGGGCTTTTAATCCTTGAATAAAACCGAGTGCACATTGGTGTTTAATTACCTGGTTTCGTTTCGTTTGGTTAGCAAACAAGAATAAGAACACGAGCGATCGAGGAGTCATCAAACAGGAATGATTCTTGATGGTTTGATTCAATTGAACACTTGGAAAGCTTCGTATGATGATTACAGACAAAAGCCCTCAACCAATTTGGTTTTAAAATGCTTGGAGAACAGGGGTCGACTATGTGAAAGTCGCGATGAGGATGATGCTCGATGATGATGGATTTGTGTTTTCCAGGTGAAAATTGGAAGTATCAATCGAATAAAGATAGATAGATGTTCGTTTAGGTTGAATTAATTATATTATTGTTGATGTTTAGTGCGTGATTATGCCTGTGTTTCGGCCGAAGAATAAGGAAGAAAATCGGGGTGAAAGTGGGTGTCGAAGTGGGTGGTGGGGTTGGGTATTCAAGTTACACTTCAGGTCCCTGAGGTATTTAAGAGTTGACACTTGAAGTTTAATCTTAAATTAAATTGCAGATTGGTCCCTGATGTTTAAATAGTTATTATTTTATGCTAAAACTAGTTAATACAAGTTTAAAGTTATAAAATTTAGATTATTATTGTTAATATTATTATCATTAACATTATTGTTATTAATATTATTATTGTTAATATTATTATTATTATTATTATTATATTATTATTATTATTATTATTATTATATTATTATTATTATTATTATTGCTTTATTTAAGATTATTATCACCTTAAATTTTATAATATTAAGTAAACATTATAACACTTATAATATTATTATTATTCATTATTAAATTAATTTATTAATCATCAAATTAATTATTAAGTATAACAAACCTTAAAGTTTCAAAATAGTATAAAAACCCTTTTTAAGATTTAACAAAGTTAATTTTTAATATAACGAAAATACGAAGTGTTACAGTCTCCCCAACTTTTAAGAATTTCGTCCCGAAATTAAGAATGAAGCTTTGAACGAACAGGAGATTTATGATGAAAGATAGGTGTACGAACGGACAGTGATAGATGTTTAATTACAGATGAGATGTTTCACTTTAGGGAATCCTTCAAGTCTCTTGACATAATACATGCCAACTTGAACTCTTCCAGTGAAATACGAGACGTTTTGAGAGATGTTATGGCAATTTACTTATTCCAATGTTTCCTCTTTGAATAAAAGACCAACAATGATAAGAAAGGCTAACCGTCGGAATTTAAGAATCCCAAACATCACCATATGAAACGATCTTAACGCATATCTTATGAATATGTATTTCTCCTTTGACCAACCATCGGTCTAAGAATAATACTCTATGCGAAGATCTTGGAATGAGTTCACGACGATGGTTAAGAATATTATTAAAAACAGAAAATGAATTAATCATTCAAAATAACGATCAATGTTTTAACGTCATACCACGGTATACGAATATTTGAAACAGATACAGGTCAACTTCTCGACGTTGTGAGATAATGGGTCGAATTGAATTTTTTTTAGCCAATCGGTCTATAATGCACCAATTGTCAGCATGACATTTAAAATAAGAAGCATTTAGTGAATGAAAAGTTAAACAGGAGATTCACGGGAACACGGAGGTTAGGTTTGTCATATGTGAAGGTAAGACACTTGGACACATGCCAAGTTACGCCTTTTCCTTTATGCCAAACCCATGACTACAAGTTATGAAGGTTTATGAACCATTATATCCACATCGCAATGAGGATAATAACAAGTCTTGTTGTTCAAAACCAAGTTAGAATTTCAATGATTTTTAAGGTTAAAGATTTAAAATGATTCAAGAAATGACTCAAACAATAAGATAGGTATTTGTAAACATGTTTTGCAAGATAACATATTTCCAAAGGTAGATTGCATACGTAATTCATCAAACAATAAGATAGGTATTTGATAATACCTTTATTTGACAAAAGATTGTTTAGGAAGACTATACTTATAGGTTTGATGATATCTAAGTAAGGAATAAATGGTTCGATGTAGCTATATCCAGTGCACTTGATTGTTTAGGAAGACTATACTTATTTAACCTCGATGTTTCCGCCGTCTAGGTTGGGGTGTGACAATTTTCGTACTTGGAATCAACGTGATACTATTTTGTGAGTACTTATCTGAAGTATACATGATGTTATTATGTGGTTTTCTTACAACTATTAATTCCGGGTAGGAACCAACGGATAGGTATTGGTAATACTACTGGGTTGACACCCCACCTTTGACAGATGGTTACTTGTGAGTACCATCACACCTGCCAGGAATCCAGCCTTGGGTGAATATATTCCGACAATTGCTGTGTGTACGTCATTAGGTTTGGCTGTATAAAACTCATGGTATGTGATATTGCTTGCTTATAACTGTATGCACGGTATTCCACTACAAACACTATACAACATCAATTACATGTTTACAATTCAAACCTACGAAGCTCACCAACATTATTGTTGACCGTTTTGAGCATATCTTTTCAGGTGATAACAATCATTGAGGATAGCTAGGGATGCCGCCTTAGCGATGGCCTTAGGATTGCACTACATAGACTCATTGGATGTCTGTGACAGTTGCTTTGACTTCCATTATTCACTTATGTTCATTTGTTTCCCGGGTTGTGGGACTTATACTTATTTGGTTTGTATGACTATGTTTGTCGTGGAATTGACTAACTGCGACACAAGTCTCCATTTGTGTCGGGTGACGTCATGACACATTGACTTTCTTCATTTAATGCATCTCTATTAACTTAACAATGTGTTATGACGATCCCGTCCATTACATCCTCGTGTTTCCGCTATAAGCGGGGGTGTGACAGATTGGTATCAGAGCCATTGGTTATAGAGAATTAGGCAATACACTTGACCTAGACTATAACCTAGGAACCTTTATGTAGAATGCATGCTAGGACTGACTTGCATTTAATATTACATGTGTGTTCTTCTATACTTGTTACTTGACTCTATACATGATTCTATACATATGTGCTTGTTATCTGATCATCCTGAGGAAGACACTATTACTCTTAGTCTTTCTCCATGGGATACCATTATACTAGAATCTTACATTGTATGTGCACTACATTATATTATTAGGACGAAACACTCACGTGAAGGGAAACTTCACAGATCACGCGTAGCGTTGATCTCAAACTAAATCCGACCCTAACATGGTTATGCCTGAAATCCTGAAAGTATGAAGGATAGGCAACTATCATTAACATATTATGCTTATATGCTTGGAGTTTACTTGTTACTATATACTACTATTGGAATACTAATGGCTCATGGACATGAGGACATTACACGAACCAGGCTTGATGAGTGTTGACAATACTATGATGTTAGCTTGGGGTAAGTGGAGTTAGGGTGACCATGCAAGGTAAATTACCATTATGGATGCACATGTATTGCAATTTGCACTGCATGAGAAGCCTGGCAAATCTTACCATGAGGTGACAATCAGAAGTATCACAAGTTCTCTATTATATACCCTATGGTGTGCTAGGATCATAATTCTAGTAAGACCTCGTTAAGGGTAACAAAACATTACTAACATCTACTTTTACATAAGTCCTGTCCAACTTAGAGCCTTCATGGTATTTCCAATCATGACATTGATTCTATCTTTCACGAAACATTCCTCCACTTAGCATTTCAGTAACTAAGGAACTAATTGAATGCTTAGAATGAAAGTGGACTTCAGGAAATGTAGAGGAGTGATGATACTCTCTACACATACATTACGTTACTCTTTGGAATGATGCTAAGGAAAATTAGGATGTCGTGTAACTGGTATACTATATATAAGCATCACCGGTATACTAAGAATGTGTTTAAACTGGGCTACGTGATGATCTTGATGGACCGAAGCATGGGTTATTGGAACTTGATGAGTGGAATCTACATTTATCATCGTGGGTTCAATTCCTTAGATTCTATGTCTAATCTATGAAAATCTCATCAAGGTTTTGATTCTATGAACCAAAGAAATTTGTGACACATAGACACCTGTATTCTGGATCTCCTGGCAAAAGGCCTTCAGGCTAAGGCAAGCATATCGTATAAATCTCATTGCGAGACCAGTTATACTTACCTGGGGAATTCTGGGATGAGTGATAAACTATGACCAATATACACAAATATCTAAGGCAAATGGGTCAATTTACCTTGACGTGTCAACGATTCCAAATGGTGCGTTACCAAATGGAACCATCCTCTTTGCATCTTGAAAATTTTTGATTCCTTGAGCTGGTTTACCACCAAACCCCTAATAGCTTCTCATTCTTAACTTAAATAATGTTCCTGTTAATATTGAACTCATCCTACATTTCAACTCTTACGTTTAAACGCTCAACGTGTAACGTGTAACGGTATTGAACTCAGCGTTCATGTAACTATCTTCATACCTTGACTAACATGAATATGGATTCTAATATACCCAAAGATATTAGGAATCCAAACCGTATGGTCTTTAAAACTTTAAAACGTTACTTATGGTTCTTAAATCTTCTTAAGGATGTGTCTCATAACTAAGAATATGCAATGCTGTAGGTGGAATTCCTACATCTTGGGATACTTTGCTAATTGAATATTTTGTATTATAAGTGGTCACTCACCTCAATGATCGAATAAACTAATTATAACTTTGTTACCACTTATAAGTACGCGTGTCTTCAATAAGGCTATGGTTAACCTCATATCCTGAGAAGTCCATGTATTCCCTTCGATTGTGAATCGAATGTTCACATCTCATTGTGATGTCGAATCATTCTTGTCCTTGATTTCGTCAACCTGATTAAATTATTCAAGATTTGAACACCATCATAACAAATTCTGCTATCTCGAACTTTGATCTTAAGCTCGTAAGCATGATTTTTCCTTTGTTACACTGATGTAACTTGAAATTTTTCAAATTTCTAATTGATATTAATTTTCTTTTATCATCAAGTCAAACTTCGTACTGCTTGCATCGTGGGAGATGCAAGAATTTGCAAGTCAACTTATGACTAAGAACACTCGTATCTCCTGAATGATTCCATCTCATCAAAACAGGGGTGATTCCCTTACTTTGATGAATCTCTATTCATTTCGATAAATGGTTTCCAATTGTGTGTTTTATGAAATTTCATCCTCTGGATTAGGGCGATTTTCTTATCTTAAGGATTGACTTCAATTATTCTCACTGGAACTTACATTTCACCAATGACATGATCTCACCAAAATAAGATTGAAACCCGTATTTTGGTGACAAATGTCAACCTTCGATTATTATGAAATTCAATCATCAAGATAGGCATGAATTCCATACCTTGATGACTAATCTCAATTCTTGATCTTCAACTTACCATGGTTGTAAGCAAGTGACGAGAAGCATGTAGTAACTTGAAGGGCGAATCAATGTTGGTGATTCGACCTATCAAGCCAAAGCATGATCTCTGAACTTGAAAGGAGACCCGATCGTATTAGGCTGATTTTTATTCTAAGCTTGGAGCACTTAAATTCTTAAATCGATTTCTCACCCTTTATCCTCATGTTTTGATCTAGCTATATGGAACCATTTATTCCTTATCTATCAACTTTCATCTTGAGATATCATCAACACCTAATTACGTGATGGTAGTCTTCCTAAACAATCTTTTGTCAAGTAAAGATATTATCAACTTGTGATTATGTCTTTCTAGTCATACGAATGTTCTCAACTATACTTATGGGTTTGATGAATTACGTATGCAATCTACCTTTGGAAATTTGTTACCTTGCAAAACATGTTTACAAATACCTTTCTTATTGTTTACGTCATTTCTTGAATCGCTTTTGAATCTTTAACCTTGAAAATCATTGAAATTCTATCTTGGTTTTGAACAACAAGACTTGTTAATATCCTCATTGCGATGTGGATATAAAGGTTCATAAACCTTCGTAACTTGTAGTCATGGGTTTGGCATAAAGGAAAAGTCGTAACTTGGTATGTGTCCAAGTGTCTTACCTTCACATATGACAAGACCTAACCTCCGTGTTCCCGTGAATCACCTGTTTAACTTTTCATTCACTAAATGCTCCTTATTTTAAATGTCATGATGACAATTGGTGCATTATAGACCGATTGACTAAAATCTCATATTGACTCATGTGAGATAGTGGGTCGAGAAATTAACCTGTATTTGTTTCAAATATTCATATACCGTGGTATGACGTTAAAACATCGATCATTATTTGAATGATTGATTCATTTTCTGTTTTAATAATATTCTTAACCATCATCGTGAACTCATTCCGAGATCTTCGCATAGCGTATTATTCTTAGACCGATGGTTGGTCAAAGGAGAAATACTATTCACAAGATATGCGTTAAGGTCGTTTCATATGGTGACGTTTGGGATTCTTAAATTCCGACGGATAACCTTCTTATCAATGTTGGTCTTATCTTGATTTCTAGACACCACCTTACCACGAAATTATATTCTGGAAGATGTGATTATAAGTCTAACATACCATGGTAACTCGTCATCATTTCCAATGTTTCCTCTCAAAACGATAGTATCTGGGTTATCGTTGATCGATTGATTACGTCGGCTCATTTCATACCAATTCGTGAGAAGTATCGAGTCGAGAAATTGGCTCATATTTACATCAATGAAATAATCAGTCGGCATGGTGTACCTTTAGATGTTATCTCTGACCGCGATGGTCACTTCATCTCTCGTTCCTGGAAAAGTCTCCAATCAGCTCTCGGAACTCAACTAAATCTTAGCACAGCCTATCACCCGCAAACCGACGGTCAGACTGAAAGAAGATACAAACCCTCGAGGATAAGCTTTGGGCTTGTGTCATTGATTTCAGTAGATCTTGGGATTCTCATCTTCCGTTGACCGAATTCTCTTACAATAATAGTTACCATACCAGCATTCAGATGGCACCATTTGAGGCCCTGTATGGCCGAAAGTGTCGATCTCCTATCTGTTGGTCTGAAGTTGGTGAATCACAGATTACTGGTCCGGAATTGATACAAGAAACAACCGACAAAATTCATAAGATCCGTGATAACTTGGTCGCTGCTAGAAATCGTCAAAAGCATTATGCTGACAAAGGATGAAGACCCATGGAATACAATGTCGGTGATCTCATACTTCTTATGGTATCACCTTGGAAGGGAGTGATTCGCTTTGAAAAGAAAGGGAAGCTAGCACCTCGTTACGTGGGTCCATTCAAAGTGCTCGAGCGAATTGGGAAAGTGGCCTACAAACTTGAACTATGTAACACCCATAATTCTTATTAAAAAGAAATAAAAGAATAAAGAGAAAGAAAAAGGAGGAAAAGGGAAGTCAACCCTAAAGTTGAGGGACCAAAGGTGTAAAATGAATAAAAATCTTAAAAGTTGGTAAAAGTTGGTGAAAAGGTGGCATGGCCGCCCATTTTCACCCTGCACACCTTTTCTTGATTCGGATTTTAGAGAAAGAAAGTAGAGGAACTCTCGGACACTTGAAGAACAAGAAGAAGAATTCGAGATTTAGGTAAGGTTTAGGGTTTTTGAGTTGTTCTTGGCAACCTTAGCCTCGGTTAAGTGCTTATGTGTGTTTCTATGTGTTCAAATGTGTGTTTAGAAGTTTTCTAGGTGTTAGAATCGTTTAAAGGAGCTCGGATGAAGAGTCTTAAGATTTGAAACAACTAAGGTGAGTTCTAGACCCCGTGTTTCACATGTTTTTACAAACTTTTGGGGCTGGAAAATGCATGTATGTATGTTTTTATGGATTTGTGTATGAAACCGTATGATATGTGCATGTGTATGATTACAGAGTATGTTTTAGAGTGTACATATGCCTATGTTTGTGTTAAGTTTATGCCTGAAATCATATGTACATGCTTAGAAACAGGTATTATGATGTTTGGGGACTGAAATATGACTTAGACACATGAATAGGCTGCTAATACGACTAATCAGTCCAAAGAATGGTCATATGACTGAACAGTGGTCGTCTGACCATTAGAAATTTTTCTAAGTTTGGGGTCATATGACTGAACAGTGTTCGTATGACCATTAGATTTTCTAAGTGTAGGGTCATATGACTGAACAGTGGTCGTATGACCATTTGAAAATTTTCTAAGTGTGTGATTATATGTCTGAACAGTGGTCGTATGACCATTAGAATTATTCTAAGTGTGGGGTTATACGACTGAATAGTGGTCGTATGACCATTGGAGATGTTCTAAGTATAGGATCATATGACTGAACAGTGTTCGTATGACCATTGGAAATTTCCTAAGTATGAGGGATGATACGACTGAACAGTGGTCGTATGACCTATAGAAATTTCCAAGTCTGGGGAATGATACGACTGAACAGTGGTCGTATGACTTAGAAAAATTTTCTAAGTTTAAGGTGAAACGACTGAGAAGGTGATACGACTGAGCAGGGCTCATACGACTGCATAGTGCTCATACAACTGAACACTTAGAATTTTTTTACAGAAATTTTCTGGAAAGCTGACTTATGGGATTTTGACCAGAGTTGACTAGGGTTAATAAATGATGTTTTATGAATGTAATGATGATAATTGATTTAACCATTCTTATTGTTACTGAATTTATTATCAGTATTTATTATCGTTAACAATATTATTATTATATTGTTAAGTATGAAAAAGGCGTGATAAGGAATGTTTAAGGATTTAACGAAGAGCATAATTATTAATAAGTAAAATTAATGATAAAGAGAAATGGAACGTAAAGTGAAAGATAATGAAAAAGGAACACGATGAATGAATGCATGCATTAATAAATGAACGAATGAACGTGAGAAAGGCTTGCAAGCAAATGAATGGAGGTGCACACCCCTGGCAGGTGTTAGCTCAACTGTGATGCGGGTTAGCTACCCCGGAGGATGCACACAGGGTCAATCCTCGAGATTGGCATAGAGGTGAGCGACTCGGTGTCGCAACAGACTCACAGGATGTAGGTCATTCTTTGTGACCGACTTAGAGGTGAGCGACTCGGTGTCGCAACAGACTCACAGGATGTAGGTCAATCTTTGTGATCGACTTAGAGGTGAGTGACTTGGTGTCACAACAGACTCACAGTATGTAGGTCAATCCTCGAGATTGGCTTAGAGGTGAGTGACTTGGTGTCGCAACAGACTCACAGCTTAAGTAAAGATTAATGAATGAAAGTACGAAAGAATGTAATGAACGCATGAATGAAAGAAATGATCGTACGTATGCAATGAAGGTATGAATGAAATGAATGTATGAACGTATGTAATGCATGAATGAATGAAAGTAAGATACGTACGAATGGAAGAACTAATATGAAAGAAAGAATATGAATGTAAACAATGAACGGCACACGAATGAAAGTTAATGAATGAACGACGAAGATAATATTAATATTATCTGTGTACGTACTTGTGTGACCGCATATAAGTAAGAAAGGGTTTTTCCTTGAAATGAAAAGTACAAGTATTTTAATCTACAAAACTAGAACTCACTCAGCAATGCTGACTTTTGTATTTTCCAGTTGGCAGGTAACAGGTTGCTGAGGATGGCACACGGGGATGGCTACTTGACGGGCAAGACTGACATCCAAATTATGTTTTGACGATACTGTTGTTTTGTAATTCATTCGACTAATTGTTTTGTGACTTAGAAACTAGAATGTATTGCTTAACAACAGCGTTTTAAAATGAATGAGGGTTTTGCCAACTTAATTCCGCTGCTTAATTTGTTAATTATGTGTTATATGCTGTGAATGACCGACTGTGAGGTGCCCGGGATCGGGGCCTTACAAGTTGGTATCAGAGCAAAAGTTTAAGTGAAATGGGTAAAATTTTCAAAATAAACCTTAACTTAAACTGAGAATGGGACGGAAAGAGGGATGTCAGCCCGAGTAGCCATGTGCCATCAGGTATTGTTTTTCTTAAGAGTTAATCAGTATTATGTGCGTGTGCTATGTGATTATGTGTTCTTAGTAGATTTAGATGCTGATGTAGTCAGGATAGGAAGTGCTTGGGGTGTGAAGAGTAAAGTAAGTGGCTAATCACAACTGGCCACTGTAATTAGGGACTTACTATACTTGACATAAACTAAGCTGTTCCTTGAATGACTGTTTTAGTGTTTGAATCTTATAGTGCATAGGAGAATGGCTGGGAAGAAACCTTCTAAGGCTGCTAGAGGTAGAGGTCGTCCGCGTACGACTAGGAGCAGTGCTAAAGCTCCTAAGACGACTCCCGTGAACCCCGAGGTTCCTGACCGGAACGAAGAAACTGAGAATGCGAGCCTGAATGCCTCAGCTAGGGAGGCGATTGCTGATGAGGTACACCAGATCCTGCAAGCAGTTATGCCATCTGTGGTGACCGACGTTATTCGTGCTGTGAGGAATGAGGAGAGAAAGGAGAAGGAGGACAGGAAAGGGTCAACTGGGAAGGAAGCAAGGGAGGAGAGGAACGACCGGATCCTGAGATAGTAGTATCTGATAAAGAGGAAGATGATGTGGTAGGGTGACAACCAAAGGATGCAATTACGGGGCATTCCAGAGGTGCAGGCCCCCGACTTTTGACGGAAATGGCAATGCTGCTGCTGCCCACCGTTGGGTAAGAGAGATGGAGGCGGTACTCGAGATCAGCGAGTGCAGGGAAGATCAGAAGGTGAAATTTGCCACCCACTCTTTTACCGACTCAGCACTATGTTGGTGGGACAATATTGTCCAAGCTGAGGGCAGCAGGGCTATAGACAAGATGAAGTGGCCCGAGTTGAAGAAGCTGGTAGTTGAGGAATTCTGTCCTCACAGGGAACTGGATAAGATTGAGAGGGAGTTTCTGCAACTCGAGGCGGGAACCATGAACCACCAGCAATACACTGCCAAGTTCAATGAGATGGCGAGGCTGGTGCCAGATCAGGTGACACCGGTATCTCGCAAGATTAACCGGTATATACAGGGGCTACCAGCCGATATTCGTAGGCATTTGATTGCTGCACGACCAAGAACTTTTAGGTCGGCAGTAGATTTGGCTGGGAGGCTTTATGATGAGAGGGAGGTAGCAGATGCGAAGGTGAAGAAGGCTGGTGGTGGTCACCGAAACTGGAATGGGAAACGGTTCGGGCGTGGTGGCTTTACCCCGAACAACAAAGGATGAGAATGGATGACCGTAGGGTGGGGTCATCAAGCTCGAGGCCCAAAAGGTGTGGCATGTGCGGGAAGGAGCATACGGGTGAGTGCAGATCGGGGCTCAACGTGTGTTTCAAGTGTGGGAAGCCGGGCCACATCTTGAAAGACTGTAAGGAGCTGAGGTGTTATAACTGCGGCGAGGTGGGCCATATGAGCAAAGACTGCAGGAAGCAGAGGGTGGAGAGTTCCAGGGCAAAGAAGACAGCCGGGACTGAAGGGCAGAAGGCGAGCGCCAGAGCTTTCACCATGACCAGAGAGGAGGCTAGGACGGACCCCGATGTTGTGTCAGGTACGTTTCTAGTAAATCAAACTCTTGCTTCTGTGTTATTTGATTCTGGTGCTAGTAGGAGTTTCATTTCTACTACTTTCTGTGCTAAAGTGCTTGTTAGTAGTAAATGCATTAGTGAGCCCTTTGATGTAGAAACTGCTATTGGTAAGTCCACCAGAGTTACTGATGTGATAGAGGACTGTACCATAGAGTTAGAAGGCCATAGGTTTGCTGCTAGATTACATGTGATGCCCCTAGGTGGATTTGATGTAGTACTAGGGATGGATTGGTTGGCAACCTATGAAGCGAATATCGTATGTCGAAAGAAGATGATTAGATTGACGGCATCTGACGGAAGTCTGGTGACAATATACGGTGATCGGGTAACGATGATTCCGAAGGTGATTTCGATGGCGGTGGCGGGGAAGTGCATGAGGCGTGGGTGCAACGCCTACCTATGTTATGTGAAGGATGTGGAAACGTCAACACCACAACTATCCGACGTTCCGGTTGTGTGCGAGTTTCCAGATGTGTTCACGGAAGACTTTCGGGATTGCCACCTGACCGCGAAATTGAATTTTAAATGACTTAATACCCGGTGTCCAACCTGTCGCCAAGGCACCGTATCGATTAGCTCCTACGGAGATGAAAGAGTTGATGGAGCAACTGCAGGAGTTGCTGGATAAGGGCTTCATTAGACCGAGTATCTCTCCTTGGGGTGCTCCGGTCTTATTTGTGAAAAAGAAGGACGGTAGCATGAGAATGTGTATCGACTACCGTGAATTGAACAAGTTGACCATAAAGAATCGGTATCCGTTACCGAGGATCGATGACTTGTTCGACCAGCTCCAGGGTGCCAGTTGGTTCTCGAGGATAGATCTTCGATCTGGCTACCATCAATTGAAGGTAAAGGAGCTGGACATTCCTAAAACAGCTTTTCGTACGCGTTATGGACACTATGAGTTTCTCGTTATGTCATTTGGTCTAACTAACGCGCCAGCTGCTTTTATGGACTTGATGAACCGAGTGTGTCAGCCAATGTTAGATAAATCAGTGATTGTGTTCATCGATGATATCCTGATTTATTCGAGGAGCGAAGAAGAGCATGCCGGTCACATTCGGGAAGTATTGGAGACTTTGAGAAGGGAGAAACTGTATGCTAAGTTCTCCAAATGTGCTTTCTGGCTACGCGAGGTGCAATTTCTTGGTCATGTGGTAAATGCAGAGGGAATCATGGTGGACCCAGCAAAGGTTGAGGCTGTGATGCAATGGAAATCACCAAAGACGCCATCCGAGATTCGTAGCTTCTGGGATTGGCGGGCTATTATAGGAGATTTATTCAAGACTTTTCAAAGATAGCCTCACCTTTGACAAAATTGACTCGTAAGGACGTAAAGTTCGTGTGGGGTCGAGAACAGGAGGATGCTTTTGAGGAATTGAAGATGAGACTGACGCAAGCTCCTGTCTTGACATTGCCCGAGGGAAATGAGGACTTAGTGGTCTATTCAGATGCATCTTATTCCGGGCTAGGTTGCGTGTTGATGCAACGCGGAAGGGTGATCGCCTATGCATCTCGACAACTGAAGACCCACGAAGTCAACTATCCCACACACGATCTAGAATTAGCTGCGGTGGTTTTCGCGCTGAAGATTTGGCGGCACTATCTATACGGGACGAAGTGCACCATCTTCACGGACCATAAGAGCTTGAAGTACTTCTTCGAGCAGAAGGACCTAAACATGAGGCAGAGGCGGTGGTTGGAGCTGATAAAAGATTATGATTGCGAAATCCATTACCACCCGGGCAAAGCCAATGTGATGGATGATGCCCTTAGCCGAAAAGAAAGGCCTGAGCCGATCCGGGTGAAGGCTTATCAGTTAATCATGACCTCAGAAGTAATGACACAGGTTAAGGAGTTTCAAGACGAGGCTTTGAAAGAAGATCGTCTTAACTCCGAAAGGATGAGAGATCTAGTTACGAAGTTGCGTGAGAACACTCTTGGTGTTAAGACCCGATATGGGCGAATATGGATTCCTCGATATGGGGATCTACGGGAAAAGATCATGGATGAGGCCCATAAGACTCGATACTCCATTCACCCCGGTGCTACCAAAATGTACCACGATATGAAGAAGGATTACTGGTGGCCGGGTATGAAACGTGACGTAGTGGAGTACGTGAGTAAATGCCTAACTTGCTTACAAGTAAAGGCAGAACACCAGAAGCCTTACGGGAAGATCAAACCGTTGGATATACCCGAGTGGAAGTGGGAGCACATCACCATGGACTTCATCACGAAGTTACCACGTACCCCTAAAGGGTATGATGCTATATGGGTGATAGTTGACCGCTTGACAAAGAGTGCCCACTTCCTACCGATCCGCGAAACGTACTCATCTGAAAGATTGGCGGATCTGTTCATCAAGGAAATTGTAGCTCGTCATGGTGTACCGGTGTCTATTGTGTCTGATCGTGACACCCGGTTTACCTCCAAGTTTTGGAAGAGATTTCATGATGCAATGTGGACGAGGCTACACATTAGTATAGCATATCACCCTCAGACAGACGTTCAGTCTGAGAGGACGATCCAAACACTCGAAGACATGCTTCGGGCGTGCGTGATCGATTTTGGAGGAAGTTGGGATGATCACTTGCCGTTAGCGGAATTCTCGTACAACAATAGCTATCATGCCAGTATTGGCATGCCACCCTACGAGATACTATACGGTAGGAGATGTAGGACGCCCGTATGCTGACAAGAGGCGAAGACCGATAGAGTTCAAGGTTGGTGACCGAGTCATGTTGAAGGTCTCGCCCTGGAAAGGAATCATTAGATTCAGGAAACGAGATAAGCTAAGCCGAGATATATAGGACCTTTCCGAATTGTCGCACGAGTAGGAGAGGTGGCCTATCGACTTGAGCTGCCAGATGAGTTAAGTGGAATTCATCCCATGTTCCATGTATCTCATCTGATGAAGTGCTTAGCTGATGAAGATATGATTGTTCCACTGGAAGATATTGAAGTAGACGAACGGCTCAATTACGTGGAGCAACCAGTGGCAATCATTGATCGTAAGGAAAAGAGGTTGAGGAATAAAGTGGTTCCTCTTGTGCGTGTACAGTGGAAGCACAGGAAGGGATCCGAGTCTACGTGGGAGACTGAAGAGGAGATGAGACAACATTACCCACATCTGTTTGAGGAATAACAGGTTTCGGGGACGAAACCTATATAAGGGGGGTGGACTTATAACACCCGTAATTCTTATTAAAAAAAATAAAAGAATAAAGAGAAAGAAAAAGGAGGAAAAGGGAAGTCAACCCCAAAGTTGAGGGACCAAAGGTGTAAAATGAATAAAAATCTTAAAAGTTGGTAAAAGTTGGTGAAAAGGTGGCATGGCCGCCCATTTTCACCCTGCACACCTTTTCTTGATTCGGATTTTAGAGAGAGAAAGCAGAGGAACTCTCGGACACTTGAAGAACAAGAAGAAGAATTCGAGATTTAGGTAAGGTTTAGTGTTTTTGAGTTGTTCTTGGCAACCTTAGCCTCGATTAAATGCTTATGTGTGTTTCTATGTGTTCAAATGTGTGTTTAGAAGTTTTCCAGGTGTTAGAATCGTTTAAAGGAGCTCGGGTGAAGAGTCTTAAGATTTGAAACAACTAAGGTGAGTTCTAGACCCCGTGTTTCACATGTTTTTACAAACTTTTGGGGCTGGAAAATGCATGTATATATGTTTTTATGGATTTGTGTATGAAACCCGTATGATATGTGCATGTGTATGATTACAGAGTATGTTTTAGAGTGTACATATGCCTATGTTTGTGTTAAGTTTATGCCTGAAATCATATGTACATGCTTAGAAACAGGTATTATGATGTTTGGGGACTGAAATATGACTTAGACACATGAATAGGCTACTAATACGACTAATCAGTCCAAATAATGGTCATATGACTGAACAGTGGTCGTCTGACCATTAGAAATTTTTCTAAGTTTGGGGTCATATGACTGAACAGTGTTCGTATGACCATTAGATTTTCTAAGTGTAGGGTCATATGACTGAACAGTGGTCGTATGACCCTTTGAAAATTTTCTAAGTGTGTGATTATATGTCTGAACAGTGGTCGTATGACCATTAGAATTATTCTAAGTGTGGGGTTATACGACTGAATAGTGGTCGTATGACCATTGGAGATGTTCTAAGTATAGGATCATATGACTGAACAGTGTTCGTATGACCATTGGAAATTTCCTAAGTATGAGGGATGATACGACTGAACAGTGGTCGTATGACCTATAGAAATTTCCCAAGTCTGGGGAATGATACGACTGAACAGTGGTCGTATGACTTAGAAAAATTTTCTAAGTTTAAGGTGAAACGACTGAGAAGTGATACGACTGAGCAGGGCTCATACGACTGCATAGTGTTCATACAACTGAACACTTAGAATTTTTTTACAGAAATTTTCTGGAAAGCTGATTTATGGGATTTTGACCAGAGTTGACTAGGGTTAATAAATGATGATGTTTTATGAATGTAATGATGATAATTGATTTAACCCTTCTTATTGTTACTGATTTTATTATCAGTATTTTATTATCGTTAACAATATTATTATTATATTGTTAAGTATGAAAAAGGCGTGATAAGGAATGTTTAAGGATTTAACGAAGAGCATAATCATTAATAAGTAAAATATTAATGATAAAGAGAAATGGAACGTAAAGTGAAAGATAATGAAAAAGGAACACGATGAATGAATGCATGCATTAATAAATGAACGAATGAACGTGAGAAAGGCTTGCAAGCAAATGAATGGAGGTGCACACCCCTGGCAGGTGTTAGCTCAACTGTGATGCGGGTTAGCTACCCCGGAGGATGCACACAGGGTCAATCCTCGAGATTGGCATAGAGGTGAGCGACTCGGTGTCACAACAGACTCACAGGATGTAGGTCATTCTTTGTGACCGACTTAGAAGTGAGCGACTCGTGTCGCAACAGACTCACAGGATGTAGGTCAATCTTTATGATCGACTTAGAGGTGAGTGACTTGGTGTCACAACAGACTCACAGTATGTAGGTCAATCCTCGAGATTGGCTTAGAGGTGAGTGACTTGGTGTCGCAACAGACTCACAGCTTAAGTTAAGATTAATGAATGAAAGTACGAAAGAATGTAATGAACGCATGAATGAAAGAAATGATCGTACGTATGCAATGAAGGTATGAATGAAATGAATGTATGAACGTATGTAATGCATGAATGAATGAAAGTAAGATACGTACGAATGGAAGAACTAATATGAAAGAAAGAATATGAATGTAAACGATGAACGGCACACGAATGAAAGTTAATGAATGAACGACGAAGATAATATTAATATTATCTGTGTACGTACTTGTGTGACCGCATATAAGTAAAGAAAGGGTTTTTCCTTGAAATGAAAAGTACAAGTATTTTAATCTACAAAACTAGAACTCACTCAGCAATGCTGACTTTTATGTATTTTCCAGTTGGCAGGTAACAGGTTGCTGAGGATGGCACACGGGGATGGCTACTTGACGGGCAAGACTGACATCCAAATTATGTTTTGACGATACTGTTGTTTTGTAATTCATTCGACTAATTGTTTTGTGACTTAGAAACTAGAATGTATTGCTTAACAACAGCATTTTAAAATGAATGAAGGGTTTTGCCAACTTAATTCCGCTGCTTAATTTGTTAATATATGTGTTATATGCTGTGAATGACCGACTGTGAGGTGCCCGGGATCGGGGCCTTACAAACTACCCCAAGAACTCAGCACTGTGCATCCGACGTTTCATGTTTCAAACCTCAAGGAATGTCTTGCCGATGAAATCTCCACATTCCAATCGACAAAGTCTAGATTGATGAATCTATGCACTTTATTGAGAAACCTGTGGAAATTATGGATCGGGAAGTCAAACACTCAAGAGTAGCCGGATACCCATTGTCAAAGTCCGCTGGGAATCTAAACGTGGCCCAGAGTTCACCTGGGAACGTGAGGACCAAATAAAATCCTAGTATCCTCATCTTTTCATTTCAGTCTCCTCGTGATAAAAATTTCGGGACGAAATTTCCTAAAGCAGGGGAGATTGTAACATCTCGTAATTTTCGGTAACTTAAAAAAATTAACTTTGTTAAATCTTAAATAATTGATATTATAATAATAATAATGATACTATTATCACTATTATTAATAATAATATTAATATTAATAATAACAATGTTAATGGTAATAATAATATTATTAATAATAATAATAACTTAGAATTAAAGTGCAGGGGGTAATTTTGTAACTTTTGAAACCTGTTTTAGAAACTTAGAGCATGAAATAATAAGCATTACAAACCACAGGGACAAAAATTGTAAAAAAATTTTAAATACCCCATCCCTCCCGTCGACCCCCCTGTTTCTCCGGCCACTATTCCGGCCAACTCCGGCGAAGCCAAACACCCGAATCCACTCGGCTTTTGACCAAATCAAACCTCCCGACAGTATCATATGCGGTATTCGAACTAATACCCCATTATAATTCGAATAATCTGAGTGTGATTTAGATCAAACTCAACTAACCCACTTTCGGCTACTTTACACGCCACAAATCGCACTAAAACACTAAAATAATCTAAGTAATCGAGTATAAAGGATCGTTTAGTTGTTCCTAATCAACTACCAATCTCAAATTCGTCTGAAAATCACACAAACCCACCATCGATCATCATCTTCTTCGCGACTGGTTCATCGACTGTTCATCTCCAATTCATCATCATACGGGTATTTACACACACCTTTTTGCTCGTTTTTACATGGGGATCAAAAGCCCCATGAATCTAATCGTTAACATTGTCGAATTGGTGTTCAATTTGGCTTCAATCAGATCTAGGGTTCATTCGATTTGGTGGTTTAATGGGAAAAGTGTTTAAAAGATTATGGAACCGAGAACTCTCGCGGCTGTATGCCATGGCTCACCGGTTCCACACTCGTTTGCAATCCAGGAGGTCCGGGTCCGAACCCGGGCACCTACACTTATTTTTTTAAGACCTTTTTAAGCTTTTAAAAATTACAAAAAATACCTAAAAATTATAAAAATTATTTTATAAACTCTGTTTATTTTTAAAATCATCAAATAAATTTCTGCAACTTTTCTTTAAATTTTAATATTTATAAAACATTATAACAAAGGTTATTTTTGAATATTTCATGTAAAATAGGACTCTAATAATAATTGAAATCATTAATTTATTATTAGACACTATATTGTCGTTAATTATGGATTTATCATGATAAATGTAGAAGTTATATATTTTATAATTTCACAAATTCTTTACAAATATTATCTTTCTTATAAAATATAGTAACTAAAGGTTTAGATTAATAATTCATTATTAATCAAAACGTTATTCCAATTAATTTTGGATAATTATAAAGCTTTATTTATTATATTGAATCTTATCTATATTTATACTTAATTTGTTTCTAAATACTTAATCATATAAACTTATATAATTTCTTCTAATGGAATCAAAATGTAAATAACTACATTATAAAACTTAAAAATATTAAAAACCTAATTCTTATTCGAACGTTAATCATATTATTAACCATAAACTCGTAAATAATAACTAACATTAATTATATTCTTATTAAATGAAATCCAGGTTAACCGAAACCCTAATCGTTGTACGAACATTATTTCCTTGTTGCACAATCAAGGTGAGTTTCACGGCCCCTTTTTATGCTTATACAATTGTTTCAATCTTTTACAAACATGGGGAAAAGTATGTTCATCAGTTTTCAATGTTGTTCAATATACATACAATTTTCATACTTGGAATCAACGTGACACTGTTTTGTGAGTACTTATCTGAAGCATACATGATGTTACTGTGTGGTTCTTCTTACAACCATTAATTCCGGGTAGGAACCAACGGATAGGTATTGGTAGTACTACTGGGTTGACACCCCCACCCTTGACAGATGGTTACTTGTGAGTACCATCACACCTGCCAGGAATCCGGCCTTGGGTGAATATATTCCGACAATTGCTGTGTGTACATCATTAGGTTTGGTTGTATAAAACTCATGGTATGTGATATTGCTTGCTTATAACTGTATGCACGGTATTCCACTACAAACACTATACAGCATCAATTACATGTTTACAATTCAAACCTGCGAAGCTCACCAATATTATTGTTAACCGTTTTGAGCATATCTTTTCAGGTGATAACAATCATTGAGGATAGCTAGGGATGCTGCCTTAGCGATAGCCTTAGGATTGCACTACTTAGACTCATTGGATGTCTGTGACAGTTGCTTTGACTTCCATTATTCACTTATGTTCATTGTTTCCCGGGTTGTGGGACTTATACTTATTTGGTTTGTATGACTATGTTTGTCGTGGAATTGACTAACTGCGACACAAGTCTCCATTTGTGTCGGGTGACGTCATGACACGTTGACTTTCTTCATTTAATGCATCTCTATTAACTTAACAATGTGTTATGACGATCTCGTCCGTTACATCCTCGTGTTTCCGCTATAAGCGAGGGTGTGACATATATGGTAGCAAGTCTTTCCTCTATCTTGAAAGATAGAGAGACCGCTTCCGAAGAGACCCCCGACTCGTTAACAAAGGCAATAACAATAGCAATCATAATACAAAGCATACAACACAAAGGTAGATATCACATGAATAATTAGATAATGCGCACATTAAAAAAACGGCATGTAACACCCTAAAAGGGTAGATGAGGAAAACTACACCTAACGTGTGGGGTCCGACCATATGTCACCGTATACCCTTCCCACCCACAAAACCCACTAAAAGTCCTTAATTTTAATTCTACGCCTCCACTCACTCCTATCCTCGATCATGTGCTCAGAAAAATGCAAATCTATCATATCCCTCCTAATAACCTCGTCCCAAGTCAACCTAGGTCTACCTCTACTCCTCCTACCCTCTAAGCTGATGTTCTCTACTGCTCGAACAGGTGCTGCCATCGTTCTCCTCTTCACGTGCCCAAACCATCTTAATCTTCCCTCTTTTATTTTTTCTGTGATACAAGCCACCTCTAGCCTCTGGCGAAAGACGTCGTTTCTTATCCGATCCAATCTTGTGTGTCCACACATCCACCTCAGCATTAGCATTTCTACGACCTCTATTTGTCTCTCGTGCGATTTCTTTATGGCCCAACAGTCTGTGTCGTATAACATAGCTGGACGTACTGCCACTCTGTATAGTTTTCCCTTTAGTTTTGCTGGGAACCTCTTATCACACAAAATCCCTGATGCTGCTCTCCACTTGCACCATCCTGATTGCACACGGTGGGCTACATCGCTGTGTATCTCTCCATCTTCCTGTACGTACGAGCCAAGGTATTTGAACCTAGACGTCCGGGGGACCGCCATACCCTGGATACTGATTTTGTCAAACCCCAACCTTGACGGTGGAATCGTCGAGATGTGAGGGTTACGATTGTTCACAGCCACATAACGCTATTATTAAATCCAAATATATATTATTCATAAGTTTGAAAGGTACATTACAAGCATAAGTCTCAAGAATGAAATAAGTTTCAACATGACATAACACAGTGTAACCAATTGATTTTATTAACTAGGTCCAAGTCCTAGATTATGCCAGCAACATAAGTTCACTCCAAACTTGGGGGTTTTCCTGAAACATGATAAAAATAAAAGGTCAACTATAAATAGTTGGTGAGTTTCCAAGGTTTTCATACATAATATGAAAAGATTACAAGTAGCAATTCATGTCATAGGTTATAAGCTAGTAAGGTTATAGAACACATATCTTTACAACCAAACATCGACTTGATTGCAAGTATATATGATTGGCTAAGTGTATTTGGTTCCCTAGTGCACAAGCATACGACTCCTAGGAGTCGGCAATATATCGACTTTAGCACCAAATAGGCTTGTCAGGCCCAAAGATCTAAGACATTGCCAGACTAGCAATAGTTAATGATTGTAAACAAACTATGTATCTCATATAATCATTTACAACACACAAAAAACCATGACAAAAATATGAATTGCAAGTGCTTTACAAGTCTCAAACGTTTATAAGTGTATGATGTATAAGTATCATGTTTCACCCCAAAATAGCGTGAAATAAAGTAAAAAAGGGGCAAGAAAAACTAACTTGATATTTAAGTATATATAAGTTGATTAGATAGGATAATAATCGATGTTCCAATGAAATCCTTCACAAGGTACCTAAACATGTATATATTTGCAAGATTTAAGTCTAACAATAAGTTTAACGTTTTAACGAGTACTAGGGTTTCAAATGGAATTTGGGGTTTTTATAAATAAGCTTAGTTATCAAAATCATATATATTTTAATACAATGTAAGAAAACTTAATTAATCCTTTTATAATAATTTATGAAATTATAAGAAATTAAATTCTTATAATGATTAAATTATAATGTAAATAAAATTTTATAATTGACATAATTAATCTATAATTAAAGATAACGTAATGACTAATAATAATTTAGTGATTTCAACTATTTCAAGTTTATTTTTATAAAAATAAACTAATTATAACATTTGTTAATGATATTTTATATAAAAATTATTAAGGTTTTTAAAGAAATAATTTTACAGATAATCATTAGATAACTTTTAAAATAAACAAAGTTTATAAAATTGATTTTTATAATTTTTAGAAATTTTCTATAATTTTATTAAAGCCCAAAAAGGCCCAAAAAAATAGTTGAGGGTGCCCGGGGTCGAACCCGGGACCTCAAAGTTAGCAAGTGGACATGGAACCGGTGAACCAAGGCTTACAGCCGCAGTAGATTTTGGTTTTTAATTCTTAAAACACAATCCAATTGATTTTCCCCCAACCGTATGAACCCTAGATCGCTTTCGATCCAAATTGAACATCAAGATGATTATGATAACGAAATTAAACATAGGGCTTTGCTTCCCTAGATGATTTCGAGTAGGGTGATGTGTTTAATTACCCGAAAGATGTTAGAAATCGATGGCCACGTATGAAGAACAAGTCGCGATTATGGTGAAAACGGGTTGAGGTGCGAGTGATGATCATAATCAAATTCCTTGTACAGGAAGCTTCCAATGCCTTCCATGAACAAAAGCCCCCTATCAATTATGATTAATTAAGCTCTGAACATGGATCTCGATTAAGTTGTAGGTCGCGACCGAGGAGAGGATCAAATGTGGTGTTTGTGTGATTCTCAGATGAAATTACAAGTAGTGATAGGTTAGGATTAGTTATATGATTGTTTATGTTTGATTAATTGGATTATTATTGAGGTTTAGTGCTCGATTGTGGCGGGGATTCGGCCGAGAAAACAGGGAAGAAATGGGGGTGGGGTTTGGGTTTTTGGAATTTACACTTTTGGTCCCTGTGGTTTATATTTTGACATTTTATGTAAAAAACTTTTCTTTTGAAGTTTCAAAGTTAACAAAACAACCCCTTGAGTTAAATAAACTTTAAGTTTTAATCATTTTTCTTTATTTTGAGTTAGATAACTTTTATAAATTATTATTATTATTATTATTATTATTATTATTATTATTATTATTATTATTATTATTATTATTATTATTATGATTATGATCATTATTATTTTTATTAATATATTAGTATCATAGTTAGTATTATTATTTGTTATTATTATTATGCACACCTAAACTAAAACAATTAAAGACAACCAATAAATAAGCATAATTAACCCATAAGTTTCGTAAATGATAATAATGCCCCTTATAATAATAAACGAAGTTAACTTTTACTTAACAAAAATACGAGATGTTACAGTCTCCCCAACTTAAAAGAATTTCGTCCCGAAATTAAAAATGAAACTATACAAATAAATACGGGTATTTCTTCTTCATGTGCTCCTCACGTTCCCAAGTAAATTCAGCGCCACGCTTATTCTCCCAACAAACCTTGATAATTGGGGTAGTGGTGGTTCTAGTCTTCTTCATAATGCGATCCATAACTTCAACGGGTTTCTCGACAAAGTGTAATGACTCGTCGATCTGGATGTCATCCAACGGGACATGAAGACTTTCGTCAGCCAGACACTTCCTCAAATTCGAGACATGGAACACAGGATGAACTCCACTAAGGTCGGAAGGTAATTCCAGTTTGTAAGCCACTTTCCCAATCCTTTTCAGAGTCTTGAAAGGTCCTACAAATCTTGGAGCCAGTTTACCCTTCTTTCCAAAGCGAACAACACCCTTCCACGGTGAAACCTTAAGAAGAACCATCTCCCCAACTTGGAATTCCAACGGCTTACGTCGCTTATCGGCATAGCTCTTTTGTCGACTTCTTGCCACTTCAAGGTTCTTTCGGATGATAAAAACTTTATCGGTCGTCTCTTGTATAAGTTCAGGACCAGTGATGAAGTTTTCACCAATGTCGGTCCAGCAGATCGGTGAACGACATTTACGACCATAAAGTGCTTCGAATGGTGCCATCTTGATACTCAAGTGGTAACTATTGTTATACGAAAATTCTGCTAGCGGTAGATGCGTATCCCAATCACCACCAAATTCAAGGACACAAAGGCGTAGAAAATCCTCCAAGGTTTGGATATGATGTGCAGAGGTACCCCATGACGACTTACAATTTCATCAACGTATATACGAGCCAACCTTGATGTCTTGTAAGTGACTCGTATGGGTATAAAATGTGCCGATTTGGTCAATCGGTCAACGATCACCCATATGCTATCATGTCCTCGAGAGGTTCGGGGTAGTTTAGTTATGAAGTCCATGGATATGTGTTCCCACTTCCATATAGGAATCTCGGGTTGTTCAAGTAACCCACTTGGACGTTGATGTTCGGCTTTAACCTTCGTACACGTGAGGCACTTAGCTACATAAGTCGCTATGTCTTTCTTCATTCCAGGCCACCAATATTGACCACGCAGGTCCATGTACATCTTATCGAAGCCAGGATGAATAGAATAACGAGTTTGATGAGCTTCGTTCACGACGAGGGTACGAAGATTATCACGATTTGGAACCCAAATTCGATTCGCGAAATACATCAACCCATTAGATTTTGTCTCCAGTTGAGTTATAAGGTTATGCTCCAGTTCATCCTTCATTCTTCCTTCTTGTTGAATCATTTGTTGAGCCTCCAAGATACTAGACTCGATGTCACTATCTATTCTCAAATTTTATAGCAGTACGGTAGCCTTGTTGACATCTAGTCGAATTTCAGTATCGAATCCTCTCAAAGTATCAAACCATTGTCGTCGATCGCGAATCTCTTGAAACAAGGTCATCTTGTTATGGACTTTACGACTTAGTGCATCGGCTATGACATTTGCCTTCCCAGGGTGGTAACGAATGTCACAGTCATAATCACTAATCGACTCAACCCAACGACGTTGTCTCATATTGAGATCTTTTTGATTAAAAACGTGTTGAAGGCTTTTGTGATCGGTGTAGACTATACATTGCGTACCATAAAGGTAATGTCTCCAAATCTTCAAGGCAAAAACAACAGCACCAAGCTCGAGATCGTGTGTTGTGTAATTCACCTCATGAACCTTTAATTGTCTCGATGCATAAGCTATGACCTTTCCTCGTTGCATAAGAACGCAACCAAGGCCTTGTTTTGATGCATCACAATATACGGTGAAATCATCGTTTCCATCAGGTAGGGTCAACATAGGAGCATTGCACAGTTTGTGCTTCAACGCTTCAAAAGCTTCTTCTTGCTCGGGCCCCCACTCGAATGGTTTATTCTTTTGTGTCAAGGAAGTGAACGGCTTCTCGATCCTTGAAAAGTTGGCGATGAATCGTCGGTAATAACCAGCAAGACCAAGGAAAGAACGAATCTCGGTCGGAGTCTTGGGAACACACCAATTCTTCACAGCTTCCACCTTTGCAGGGTCAACGTGAATTCCTTGGCTATTCACCACGTGTCCTAGAAATTGAATTTCCTCGAGCCAGAAATCACACCTCGAGAACTTCACGTACAATTGCACTTTCTTCAACAACTCAAGAACTTGTCGCAAATGCAGTTCATGCTCGGTGTTGGTCTTGGAGTAGATAAGTATGTCATCAATAAAGACGATCACAAACTTATCTAAATAGGGCTTGCATACTCGGTTCATGAGATCCATGAATACAGCAGGAGCATTAGTTAAACCAAAAGGCATCACCATAAACTCATAGTGTCCATAACGAGTACGGAACGCGGTCTTTGGGATGTCATCATCATGGACTCGTAGTTGATGATATGCAGAACGTAGATCAATCTTCGAGAATATAGCAGCTCCTTGAAGTTGATCAAACAACTCATCGATGCGAGGAAGAGGATAGCGGTTCTTGATGGTAAGCTTGTTAAGTTCACGATAATCGATGCACATACGAAACGATCCATCTTTCTTCTTCACGAAAAGAACAGGTGCACCCCAAGGCGAAGAACTAGGACGGATGAAACCTTTCTCGGATAGCTCTTGAAGTTGACTAGAGAGTTCTTGCATTTCAGACAGTGCAAGTCGATATGGTGACTTAGCCATGGGGTTTGCTCCCGGTATCAAGTCAATTTTAAACTCAACTTCACGCACGGGAGGTAAACCACTAAAGTCATCGGGAAATACTTCAGGAAAGTCTCGTATGATAGGGACATCATTGAGTTCTTTCCCTTTGACTTTTGTGTTGACCACGTAAGCCAAGAAGGCTATATACTTCTTGCTTAAGCACTTTTGGGCTTGTGTGCAAGACATGAGTTTAAGTCCTTTGGAAGATTTTTCACCGAACACTTTCAAAGTATCCCCAGAGGGTAACGGTATACGAATGCACTTCTCGAAACAAATGATCTCGGTATGGTGTTTGGCTAGCCAATCCATACCAATGATGACGTCGAAGCTTCCAAGTTTCATAGGAATGAGATCAATAAGAAAGTCGTGTGTGTCAAGACTTAAGATGCAATCACGGATAACGACATCCACAGTGATCGGCTCTCCATTGGCAACTTGAACGGTGAGAGGTCTTTCTAGTTTCGTATGTGGCTTAGCAAGTATAGGTTCAAAATTTAATGAAACAAAACTCTTATCAGCTCCAGAATCAAATATGACATAGGCATAAGTCTTATTAATAAGAAACATACCTGTTTATTTTTTTAAGGTACTTAACGATACAAGTAAGGCATGAAAAGAATTAGGTCGCAAAAGTTAAAGGTAAATTAACGTACCATTCACCACATCGTTGTTCACTTGTGCTTGATTTGCGTTGATGTTGAAAGCACGTCCTCGGGCTTGTGGAACATTACCCACCAGATGAGGGCATTGTGGGCGGAAATGACCAGGTTCCCCACAGTTGTAGCAAGCTCGGTTTGTGACCATTGCGGCGTTGTTAGGTGCACGGTGACAAGTCGCCACCCAGTGACCATATTTACCGCATAAGGTACAGATACGACATGGTTGATTTCCCGGATGATGATACCTACACGTGTTGCACATAGGTTGAGGACCAGCATAGGCTCTAGCCCCAGGCACTTGTGCCACAGGTGCAGTGACAGGTACAAGTTGTCTTTGGGATTGTTTGGGTGCAGTCACGGCATAGTTGTGTGCCGGTGTAAACTTGCGCTTCTTCTTGTTGTTGTTGTTGTGGAACGGTTCAACTTTAGTCTCCTTAACAGCCTCAGTAGCCATCTTTTCCACCTTCTTTGCACCCTTCACATACATGGTGCCCGCTCGTATATGGTTCTCGGTGAGTTGAGCGGTGATAGTGATGGCTTCCTCCAAGGTTGTGGGTCGGCTACCCACCACAGCATCTTGGATTTGGGGTGGTACACCCTTTATGAACTTCTCAATGTTGTGGGGGACAGTGTCGACCATATGGGGCAGTAGTAAACTCAACTCATGATGCCTAGTTCAGTAGGCCAAATGGTCACCACCATCTTGCTTCAAGTTCCAAAACTCTTCCTCCAGCTTTTGCAGTTCGCTTCTCGGGCATAACTGCAACGGATAGTCAGCGAAATAAAGGCTGACATCCGTATGGGAAAGAGGAAGGAGATGTATAGAAGGAGATGTATAAAGGCTGATGTCTTCAGCTGATGTTGTAACATCCCAGGGAAATCGCAACATGATATTGTCTGCTTTGGCCGCAGCCTCACGGTTTTAAAACGTGTCACATTGGGGAAGGTATCCAGCCCCTTATAAAGAGACTTTAGTTCTCCTTCCCAACCGATGTGGGATGCAAATAGCCATGTTTCAGGCATGTTTCATCCACCCCCTTAAGGGAGCCCAGCGTCCTCGCTGACACAACGGCCCGGCCCTGGCTCTAATACCAACTGTAACATCCCAGGGAAATCGCAACATGATATTGTCCGCTTTGGCCGCAGCCTCACGGTTTTAAAACGCGCCACATGGGGAAGGTATCCAGCCCCTTATAAAGAGACTTTAGTTCTCCTTCCCAACCGATGTGGGATGCAAATAGCCATGTTTCAGGCATGTTTCATATGAAACATGCCTGAAACATGGCTATTTGCATCCCACATCGGTTGGGAAGGAGAACTAAAGTCTCTTTATAAGGGGCTGGATACCTTCCCCAATGTGACGCGTTTTAAAACTGTGAGGCTGCGGCCAAAGCGGACAATATCATGTTGCGATTTCCCTGGGATGTTACAGATGTCTTCAGCTTATGTCTTCAACTGTTGTCTTCAGCTGTTGTCTTTAGCTATTGTCTTCAGCTGATGTCTTCAGACTTTGTCTTCGGAAGAACACTTCAGCTGATGTCTTCAGACTTTGTCTTCGGAAGAACTCTTCAGACTTCGGAAGTTCTCATACTTTGCTTCGGAAGCCTTTGAATGTAGCACCAAAATTAACTATGTGAAGTGGTTTTGGTTGTACCAGCCTTATAATGACCCAACAAACTCCCCCTAGGCTGATGCTACCAAAACTTTACTTCTCTCTTCTTATCAAAACTTTCTCAATGTTGCGAGGGATAGTGTCGACCATATGGGGTAGTAGTAAACTCAACTCATGATGCCTAGTTGAGTAGGCTAAATGGTCACCACCATCTTGCTTCAAGTTCCAAAACTCTTCCTCCAGCTTTTGCAGTTCGTTTCTCGGGCAGAACTGCAAGCAGGATCGATTTCGGTCACTTAACAAGTGGTTTTCTCTCAAACTCACCTTGAACAACACTCAGAAATAGTCTAATAAGAGTTGATCACAATATAACAAGTAACAAATGATAATGAACACAGGAAGTAAATTTTCAAGGTACTTTTATATATTGCTTCTCAACTCAAAGGATTACAAGATTCTTACAAGCTCAAGCTCTGGCTCAATCTCTCTACCTAATGAGTTACAATGAGAATACATATATAATACTACCTACAGCCGGATATACTTTGATACCAGCTGGAAACCTCTAAACAAATGCCTATACTACAAGACTATAGGTTAAGGTATCTCAGACATTTTATCTGAGATTTGGTAGTCAGGACATGTCCCTGACTTACCTTTTGTCACCAACTAAAGTTGGTAACATGTAATATCATAAAAAGGTAAACAGTAGAATAAAGTATGGTCAACAACATGGCTCTTTAGGAAGAAGCCATGCTGTATCAGAGGTCTGCAGCGGATTGTCAGAGACCATATTTATGTCTACTGGTCATAGCAATGTCTTCTGAAGGTTAAATTGCTTCGGAAGAATAACTTCTTCCGAAGCCACTTATACTTCGGAAGACTGCTTCTTCCGAGGCTTGGAGTCTTCTTCGTCTTTGGAAGTTGAGTTTGTCTTCAGAAGTTGTCTTCAGCTGTTATCTTCAGACTTTGTCTTCAGCTCTTGTCTTCAAACTTTGTCTTCGGAAGATGTCTTCAGCTCTTGTCTTCAGACTTTGTATTCGGAAGATGTCTTCAGCTGATGTCTCCAGCTGATGTCTTCAGCTAATATCTTCAGCTGTTGCCTTCAGCTGTTGTTTTCAGCTGTTGTCTTCAGCTGATGTCTTCAGACTTTGTCTTCGGAAGAACACTTCAGCTGATGCCTTCAGACTTTGTCTTCGGAAGAACTCTTCAGACTTCGGAAGTTCTCATACTTTGCTTCAGAAGCCTTTGAATGTAGCACCAAAATTGACTATGTGAAGTGGTTTTGGTTGCACCAGCCTTATAATGTCCTAACAGTCGACCATATGGGGCAGTAGTAAACTCAACTCATGATGCCTAGTTGAGTAGGCCAAATGGTCACCACCATCTTGCTTCAAGTTCCAAAACTCTTCCTCCAGCTTTTGCAGTTCGCTTCTCGGGTAGAACTTCACGATGGCGATGTTCTTGAACTCTTCCCACGTAAGTGCCAAAATAGCATCGGCTCCTCGATTCCTCTTCTCACTATTCCACCAGGTAAGTGCCTTTTGTTAGAGCATACTAGTGGCATAACGCACTTTGAGTGCCTCGGGACACTCACAGTTGACAAAAGTGTTCTCCATGCTCTCGAACCACTCAAGTAGACCAGTGGCTCCTTCCTTGCCACTAAAACTAGTGGGCTTACAAGAGCTAAAGTGCTTGAAAGTGCAAGTTTGGTTGTTGCGCCCTTGGTTAGCACTATTCTCTCCTTGACCATTCCCATTGTTGCTAGAATTGGTCATTAAAGTGCTATTGAGTTCAGCAACCATGGTCGGGATGACAGCAGCCATTTGTCGAGCAATCATGGCGGGTAGCTTACGATCGGAACTCCCATGCTTTCCATGATGACGAGACATGCTGGAATATACAAAATGAGTTAGACACGGGAAAGGAAGAATAACAAGGTTTATAAGTTAAACAAGGGTAAGTCAAAAGTTATAAGGCATACGGAATGGTTCCATTTGGTAACGTATTACCATTTGGAAACATTGACACGTTAAGGTAAATTGACTCATTCTCCTTAGAAACTTGTGTATGTTGACCATAGTTTATCACTCATCCCAGAAATCCCCAGGTAAGCGTAACTAGTCCCGTAGGATTTATGCGAAACGCTTACCTTAGCTCGAAGGCTTTTTGACAGAAAAACCAGAGTACAGGTGTCTATGTGACACAATATTTCTTAGGTTCATGAAATCAAGATGAGATTTATATAGATTAGACATATCGTCTAAAATCCAAGTCATAAGCATAAGCATAAGATTCCATGCGTCGTCGAGAATAAGATTAAGAAAGTTTCATTTATCGGGGAGAATCAAAGAGTGAGATATAAGTTTAGGGAGATAAGTAACAATGTTTAGACAATCCTATGCTAAGGCATCAAATTGCACATAAGAAGGCATAGCATTATGTAGCATGCGTACAATGTATATATTTACAAGAATATAAACATTATTCTATAAGGTTCATGCATAACCTATAGTCTAGGTCACCATTTCTAATAACCTAAATCCCTATAGTTATGGGCTCTGATACCAATCTGTCACACCCCAACCTTGATGGCGGAATCGTCGAGATGTGAGGGTTACGATTGTTCACAGCCACATAGCACTGTTATTAAATCCAAATATTATTCATAAGTTTGAAAGGTACATTACAAGCATAAGTCTCAATAATGAAATAAGTTTCAACATGACATAACACAGTATAACCAATTTATTTTATTAACTAGGTCCAAGTCCTAGATTATGCCAGCAACATAAGTTCACTTCAAACTTGGGGGTTTTCCTGAAACATGATAAAAATAAAAGGTCAACTATAAATAGTTGGTGAGTTTCCAAGGTTTTCATACATAATATGAAAAGATTACAAGTAGCAATTCATGTCATAGGTTATAAGTTAGTAAGGTTATAGAACACATATCTTTACAACCAAACATCGACTTGATTACAAGTATATAAGATTAGCTAAGTGTATTTGGTTCCCTAGTGCACAAGCATACGGCTCCTAGGAGTCGGCAATACATCGACTTTAGCACCAAATAGGCTTGTCAGGCCCAAAGATCTAAGACGTCGACAGGCTAGCAATAGTTAATGATTGTAAACAAACTATGTATCTCATATAATCACTTACAACATACAAATAACCATGACAAAAATATGAATTGCAAGTGCTTTACAAGTCTCAAACGTTTATAAGTGTATGATGTATAAGTATCATGTTTCACCCCAAAATAGTGTGAAATAAAGTAAAAAAGGGGCAAGGAAAACTCACTTGATATTTAAGTATATATAAGATGATTAGATAGGATAATAATCGATGTTCCAATGAAATCCTTCACAAGGTACCTAAACATGTATATATTTGCAAGATTTAAGTCTAACAATAAGTTTAACGTTTTAACGAGTACTAGGGTTTCAAATGGAATTTGGGGTTTTTATAAATAAGATTAGTTATCAAAATCATATATATTTTAATACAATGAAAGAAAACTTAATTAATCCTTTTATAATAATTTATGAAATTATAAGAAATTAAATTCTTATAATGATTAAATTATAATGTAAATAAAATTTTATAATTGACATAATTAATCTATAATTAAAGATAACGTAATGACTAATAATAATTTAGTGATTTCAACTATTTCAAGTTTATTTTTATAAAAATAAACTAATTATAACATTTGTTAATGATATTTTATATAAAAATTATTAAGGTGTTTAAAGAAATAATTTTACAGAAAACCATTAGATAACTTTTAAAATAAACAAAGTTTATAAAATTGATTTTTATAATTTTTAGAAATTTTCTATAATTTTTTAAAGCCCAAAAAGGCCCTAAAAAATAGTTGAGGGTGCCCGGGGTCGAACCCGGGACCTCAAAGTTAGCAAGTGGACATGGAACCGGTGATCCAAGGCTTACAGCCGCGGTAGATTTTGGTTTTTAATTCTTAAAACACAATCCAATTGATTTTCCCCCAACCGTATGAACCCTAGATCGCTTTCGATCCAAATTGAACATCAAGATGATTATGATAACGAAATTAAACATAGGGCTTTGCTTCCCTAGATGATTTCAAGTAAGGTGATGTGTTTAATTACCCGAAAGATGTTAGAAATCGATGGCCACGTATGAAGAACAAGTCGTGATTATGGTGAAAACGGGTTGAGGTGCGAGTGATGATCATAATCAAATTCCTTGTACAGGAAGCTTCCAATACCTTCCATGAACAAAAGCCCCCTATCAATTATGATTAATTAAGCTCCAAACATGGATCTCGATTAAGTTCTAGGTCGCGACCGAGGAGAGGATCAAATGTGGTGTTTGTGTGATTCTCAGATGAAATTACAAGTAGTGATAGGTTAGGATTAGTTATATGATTGTTTATGTTTGATTAATTGGATTATTATTGAGGTTTAGTGCTTGATTATGGCGGGGATTCGGCCGAGAAAACGGGGACGAAATGGGAGTGGGGTTTGGGTTTTTAGAATTTACACTTTTGGTCCCTGTGGTTTATATTTTGACATTTTGTGTAAAAAACTTTTCTTTTGAAGTTTCAAAGTTAACAAAACAACCCATTGAGTTAAATAAACTTTAAGTTTTAATCATTTTTCTTTATTTTGAGTTAGATAACTTTTATAAATTATTATTATTATTATTATTATTATTATTATTATTATTATTATTATTATTATTATTATTATTGTTATGATTATGATCATTATTATTATTATTAATATTATTAGTATCATAGTTAGTATTATTATTCATTATTATTATTATGCACACCTAAACTAAAACAATTAAAGACAACCAATAAATAAGCATAATTAACCCATAAGTTTCGTAAATGATAATAATGTCCCTTATAAGAATAAACGAAGTTAACTTTTACTTAACAAAAATATGAGATGTTACAGATTTGGGTGTCCTCTTCGGCCTCACCATTAAAGTTACAATGCATGTATTATGTCTTAGAGCGACTTATCCTTAAGCCCCTGCGTTCTAGTGCTGCTCTCCACTGTTCTAATCTCTCGTTAAGCACCGTCTTAGATTCTGATATTAAGACAATATCATCCGCAAACAGCATACACCATGGGACTGGCTCTTGTATAGACTTGGTCATCTCGTCCAACACTACTGTGAAGAAGAATGGGCTCAATGCCGATCCTTGGTGGAAAGGGTTGCAACACGAGGACTTCCCAGGGGGTCATCAATCCAAATAGCAGGGTCTAATCGAGTCAGACATTTGGGTCTGACTGGGGTCATTAAGACCCAAACAAACAGCCTCTAAGTGCTGAACCATTAAGAGGTCTGAACCATTAAGAGCTAGTATATCGCTTAACTATTTATAGGCAATTGTCTGATCAATTCAAGTAAGAGGTCTTAACTATTCAGCATTAGACCTCTTAACCATTCAACATTAGTATAATGCTTAACTATTCGGAGGCAAATGTTTGAACCATTCAGACATTTGCTCGCGAAACAAACAGTCTGAACCATTAAGTGCTGACATATTAAGTACTGAACCATTAAGTGTTAAACCATTCAGACATCTGAACCATTCAGACATATGAACCGTTAAGAGTCCGATTCACATGCTGCCAAACAGCCCCTGAATAAGATAACTTCACAATTGCCATCGGTATTCTCATATTAATTTATACCTACACCGATCTGTTGCCGGTTAATTTTTTAATTATCACTTGACACGCTTAGACATGTGCTTTAAAAGCTACAGTGACGATTTATGATAATGATAAGCAAACACTTGGTTAAAACTAAATATGATTATTTTAAGAAAAAAATCACTAGAATAATTAATTAATCCCGTATGTTTAGGGTCCTAATATTAAAAAAAACACCATAATATAAATCGAAAAATTTTGTTATACGTCTCGTATAGCATTATACACGACGTATAAATTCGATGACACTGAAAACGATAAAAATTCAAGGGGTCCGTCGGAGAGCTATATGCTTCATATAGCTCTATACGACCCTCTATACATACATATAGACTCGTATAGTAAATTTCGACACTTATTACAAGGCAAAATTGATGGAGGTGTCAGAGGGGTTATACCCCTCATATACGTCACGTATAATGCTATACGAACAGTATAAAAATCTGAGGTGTTGATTTATAACTGATGATGTCCCATTACCCCACCCTATGTTTATCATAATATCCAGTAAAACTTTTTTTCTGAGTTAAATGTGTATTTTATCCGTGAGGTTTCATAAAATCCGTTTAACTACTCATAATTAAAAACATTAATTTTTTCCTTTGAGTTTCCTACAATTTGGATATTTTTGTCAAAATAATTAATTACAAAATAAAAATCAACTCTAGATGAAGGGTTTTATACGTTCAGTCTCATTTGATAATCACCATTACGATTTGAATCCACTTATTAGATAAAATAAAGTAATATGACTACTAAACCAAAATAACAAGACGAAACAACAAAATACTACAATTGAGTCAAATCGTAATTGCAATTATTAAAAAAGATTGAACGCATAAAACTTTTCACGTAGGCAAGTTTTTTAGTGAACGTATATTTTATGTTATCTAATAGGTGGATTCAAATCCCAATAGTGATTACCAAACGAAACTAAACGCATAAAACCTTTCACGTAGAGTTGATTTTTTATTTTGTAATTGTCTTGACAAAAATACCCTAATATAGAAAACTTAACGGAAAAAATTGACGGTTTTAGTTAGAAGTAGTTAAATGAATTCAAGTGGCCGTTTTTATAAAACATTTGGATACAAATAAAAAAATTTAAATTTTCAAACTCAAATGATGATTTTTATAAATTCTTAACTTTTTTAAAATATCAGTTTGACTTTTTGCACATACCTTAATAACCAAGGAAAATCAATCATAAGAAAACACCTGTAAATATTTGTGTCAAATGTCCTGATAGTACATTTACCAACTATATGACGTGTCCATATATTCGTTTTTATTTTATGGAAAGAATTTGTAATGATTTAAATATTTAATTGACAGAACTTAAATATATAACGTATTAAGTCAAAATATATATTATTAATTTTTTTCTTTCATTAAATACCATATAAAATCGACTTCCAGTTGTTTTTTTTTTAGATAAAAAAGTCTCAACATATTTTGTTAAAAAAAACTGATGTAAATGCAGAAAACCACGAAAAAGTTCCTCAAATTAATTTTGCTGTATTAAAATCACTACACTTGTATTGCATGTAATTGTGATAAAAAATATGTAACATAATGGGCTATTACCTTTTAAATTTGTAAAAATTCAATAAAATGACATTCAACTTTTCATAAAGAAATTATATAACATTATTTTAACGAATTTAAGGTGTCAAATGATTTTCACAAAGACATACATTATAAACAAGTATAAGAACTTTAATATAACAAATTTATATTTTTCTATGTTTTTTTTTGTCACATGAATGAACCTGTATATGTCAAAGTCATGTTGAATTACCTTTTCATGAAAATTAAAAAAAAATACATTATTTCTTTCACGGTATTATAATATATATTAAAGACATTGGTCGGTGGGAACAGTACCCCACCCTCCCACCGCCACTCCTTCAACCTCCGATTTACAGATCTTAACAAAACCCCATCATTTCAACCACAGCACCGGGAAACCCCTCCGTTTTCCACCGCAAAAAGCCAACAACCACCACCACCGCCACCGACACTAGATGCCGGAGTAGATTCCGACCGAAACCCTATCTGCAGCACTGGTTGAAACCACAGCACCGGGAACCCCCTCCGTTTTCCACCGCAAAAAGCCAACAACCACCGCCACCGCCACCGCCACTAGATGCCGGAGTAGATTCCGACCGAAACCCTTATCTGCAACACTGGTTGAAGAAGCTAGACCTCGTGCTTTGCCTCCGATTAGAGGTAACAACACTAGCAATGGTGCCGAAAGAATATGATTAGGGGTTGTTATGGGTCTGAAGAAATCGGCCCGATTGAGGGATTTCAGTTCACACCCACCAAGGGTTTTATGGAAGAGGTAAGTTTTTGTGTCGAATGTAGAACCCTAATGGGAATTTTCCCCTGTTTTGGGATGATCTTGTCGAATTATGGGTTAATTGTGTGATTGGGGTTTTGGGTTTTGATTTTGATCATGGGGTTTGTATGAATTGCATTGTTAGGCGATTGGAGCTGAATATGGTGAAGGGTTTGAGGCTTTTAGACCAGATGGACCCTTGAAAGTTGATGTTGTAAGTATACTACTGTATTACTGTCAGTTGCTACACTTCAAGTTTGATTCAAACCTACTTCTTGTGAGTTGAAGATGTGATCCTCAATCATATCATTAAACCCATTAATTTGAAAAATTTTGATTTCTGTCCCTTTGTTTCTGAGAAGAGAGCAAATTATGACATATTTATTGTAATTCTTTGTCAAATTTAGTTCATAGAAGCAAAGGCTGTAAGATTGTGGCTGGTTTGCTTGTAGGATTTTTTGAATGACAGATTACAAGAAGGCTTTCTAAAAAGAATTCGATACGCAATGAAACCTGATGAAGCTTATGGACTTATTTTCTCATGGGATAATGTGATGGTAAGTTCTTAACCATTTGTAGGGCATAATGCAAGCCAAGTTAACTGGTTTTATATCTACACAAATGATAACTTTGTTTTGTTTGTTTATTCAATCCATAATCTCTAGCACTATTCTATCGGTGTTTTAAGATGACTTTCTTTATGGTGATCAGGCAGGCACGCAAGCTTTGAAATTGAGAGCTTGGAAAGAACTTGCACTTGAAGAAGGTATGTTGTCATGTTTTACATGTAGAGATATCATTCTCTATCATATTGCATGAATTCTAATACAAATATTACAAATAGATGCATGAACAAAGAAACAAAGATATACCAGATGATTGCCAAGTAATAACCTTATATGCCTGCTTTCTTAAAAAATTCATCGCTTAGAGACCTTTACGTTGCGCATTTCTTTCAGCTTTGTTTTTAGGGAAAATTATGCTTAGATTTTAATGCAATTTATGAAGGAAAGGAGATTCCAGATGATGATGATGTACAAAGGCTTTTGCTTCATGGTGTTCCTGATCATGTTTTGCATAAGGTTGTGTAAATCTTGATTCACATTCCCTATATTATTTAATTGATTTATGTGATTTTCTTGAATTTAAATTTTCATATATCGTAACGTGTCCCCTAAAACCCTTATAAACTCTAGGTGTTGTTGTGGGAGAATGAAGCCTGTGAATTGGAAAGATTAAAGTTGAAGCTTTCACAGTTATATAACAAAAATCTTCTTAAGGTTATCTTCTTTTTCATTTAAATCATTCACTTTATTTTATATCCATGGGTTAATTGTTCAAAATTATGTCCGCGACCGCGACCGCCACCGCCACCACCACCGCCATCGTCACCGCCACCGTCACCGTCTTCTTCAGTAAGACCCACAACATCAACGACATTACTGAGTGGTGCGGTGATGGTTTAACATGCTTTTGATGTTGCTGAGCGGGGAGATGATGGTATAATGGGGGTTTTTATGTGAAAATGTGTTAATGCCGAACCATTCTGGTCCGTTTCGCTGTAATCTTCTCCTCACATGTCATTGCATCTTCTTGATGTGATCAGGTTCGTCTGGATATTTTCTTTGCATGTGCCTTCGTTTCGATTCTTGCACTTGGGAAATTGGTTTGTTTTGAAGATTAAACGGCACGCAAAGGTGTTGATTATGGATTTTAATTTGTTAATTTTTCTATTTAATTAGGTACTTTTTGAAGAATCTAAGAAGGCCAGGAAAATAGTGCCATTTTGAATGAGTGATTATCATCACCCAGGGAGGACTTTGTTCAACCTCAAACCGATACCTACATGCCTTTTCAATGGTGAGAAACTAACTGAGTTCGTTCGGTATAATGTGCAGTTGTGGGGTTTGGGTGCTTTTGGACTTGGTGGCGTGGGTGTTATGTTGTTGATGCTGATGGGCAGTGGTGATGGGTTTGGGTGCTTTAGGTAATGGTGACAGTAGAAGGTGCGATGGTGGGGCTGGGATTGAAATCATTCTCTTCAATTGATTTTCTTGATTTAAGCTGATATATATTAAGGTTAGCCTGATACTACTCTATCTATATACACATGTATATTGTATTATCGTAATCATATCAATAAAACATCTCTTTTACCTTCACGTTAACCTTTCTTGAATTAGTTTCTTTTCATTCTTTGCACACTGATGCAATTACATAATGTGCAGTTGCTAGAAACGTTTGGAAACTTATGCATGAAACACAACCTTCACATGATAAGTTATATATTTAGGCAACAAGAAATTTTTATCATATCTTATTTTCTTTATTAAGAAAATGTGATATTGTTCATCTTTTTCCCCTCATTATTGTAATATCATCGTTCTTATATCCAATCAACTAGAAATAAAGTTGCCTATTAAGGTATTTAAGATGATTTATGTTTTTTAGTTTGTATTATTTGGTGTGTATCCATTCCATGTAAACGTTTCTGTTCGCAAGGCTTTTGTTTTTGTTGTTGCTGGTGTGAGCTTAAAAAAAGTTTTGACTAATTTACTTTTAGTTTCGCTTAATTTTTTCTTTTATGCTCATGCTAGGACTCATTATATGATGCCCAACCCATGTGTGTAAGCATTAACACGTCTTTTCTTATTTAATTAGAACATTTAATGTTGCAGGTTGTTGGTTAATACATAAAGAATGGGTGGCCAGCTGTATGCATGGAAAGAGATTGAAAGGACCGGTAAGGCGGTAAGTCTATTTAAGAATACGATTGTTAGGCAAAAGAGTACTTTTCAGTAGTACGAACGGGTTAAAAGCTCATGACTACTTTATGAGATATATATGAAGAATGGGTGTTTGGCATATCATGTCCCACCCAAGTACAAATAAGTATTCTTTTTTCCTTTGATTTTTTTTTGGGGTTTGGGAGGTGAGGTTTTTTTTGTTGGTTTTTTTTGTCCGGACACGTCTCTTTGATGTGTGTTTCGATTATGTTCATTGTCGTTGTCTTTCTCTGGGTTTTTATTTTTTTTTTTTCGTTATCGATACCCTGACGATACTGGCTATTAAGGTTTGGGTTTTTCTATTGTTTGCTTTTTTTGGGGCTTTGGTTTCCATCGGTTTCTATTTTTGACTGTCGCCTTCTTGCGGGTTTGATTTTCGTCTGTTTTGTGTATGGTGTTGTGTTTTGATTTAGTTTTGGGTTCTAAATATTCTTGTGTGTTATAGATTTAGGGTTTTGGTATGTTTTACTTTATGTGTTTTGCTGGTTTAGGGTTACGTTAAAACTCGCATAGTCGCGACAACGCGCGGCAGAAAAAACTAGTTAACCTTATTCTAACCTCAAGTAAACCATAAAACAAAATAACAACTGAATCTATCAACAAAAAGAATTAGTTTTTCACGTTTTTTTGTAAATTCATACCGAAGGACCCATTGATGAAAAGTGTAAAAGTGTAGGGGCTAATATATCTTAGATCATGGAATAAATAAAATGGCAAGCTTTTGAATGGGGACATTCATGAACAAATCACATATACATATGAACGCGAGAAACAGTGAAGGTCCAGGGCCCTAAACATCCTACCCCATTAACCAAAATTATCATCATCAACAACACACAAATCAATATCAAGATTCTATTTGCAGATCAAAGCTAGCAATCATACCTGAAGTTTCTGATCCATATATGCATCAATCGATCAATATTCATCTGCAAGAAGCTGCTATCTGTTATTCACAAACAACCCTCAGATTCAATGTCTCCATTCAACCGGAGATGAATCATCTATTGGTAAGTTTTCTTCGTTTGAAACTTGTTCTCGGTTGACATGAACTCTTCGTCATCGAATCCTAACAATGGGTTGTCGGATTTCAACGAGACGAATCCATTTTGGGGTTTAATAACTTCAATTCGCCGCCGGTGACGGATTCCGGCAAGGCCGTCGCCGGCGTTGGTGGTGGTTCCGGTGGTAATGTCTCACGGGCACGGGTTACGAAGGGTAGGAAGCATGTTTGTTCTCATAATCGTAAGTATGTTAATCTTGTTGATACACGAGTCTCGGGGGTTGATGGAGGTCTAGGGCTTAATCGATTAAGAAGTTCGCCGGAGTCGATTTTGTTTGGTGCAAATGGGGGTAATAATAATTACAGTTCATATTGGGGTTTGGATGAAGGAGATTGTAATGTGAATTCTAATGTTGGTGTTGATTATATGTTGAAATCGAATAACAATAGTGGTGACGATTGTGATAAAGAGTGTGCTGTTGAGAAATCAATGGTGGGTGAACCTGTAAATGAAACTAGCAACCTGAAGATTGAAGGTGTAAGTAATGTAAAGAGTTTAAAGAATTCACTAGGGGTGGATGCAATTGATGCAATTAACACAAACCAGTTTACGAGTGTTCTTGATGGTAATGAGATGAAGAAGATGAACCTTAGAGATCCTGATGATGTTTCTTCTGAAGGCTTTGCTTTTACAAGCAAATTGGATGATATAGGGGCTTCGAATGTGGAGTTTAAAGCGACCGACATGAGAGGTAACATGTTTTCTGGTTTAAATCGATTTGAATCACGAAAAGAATCTGTTAGAGAAACTAGGTCAAGGAAAAAGAAAGGGAAGATTAGAAAACCTGTTGGCGGTCAATCTAGGATTATAGAAGATTTTGTGTTTGGTGGTAGAACTTCGTATGGATATTCAGATAATTTTGATATTCCTTTATATTATGAAAGATTAGCTGGTAGTTATTCTAGAGGAACTTCTGTGACATCAGAGGAGGCTTCACAACTTTCAACTGATTCACTTGTAATTCCTTCAAATGCCACAACGGATGATGAAGCGTTTGAGCCTCAAATTAATGAGGTTTCTGAGACGGAAAGCTTCATGTCTGCTACTGAAAATTTGGAATACGGTTGTGATGCTTCGGTTACATCTCTAGATTCTGATGTGAGTTCAGCAGCAACTTCTGGGCAGCAAGAAAGTGGTGCCATGAGGGTGTTTAGTTTTGGTTCAAGATCAGAAGATGTTAGCAATGCTAACTTTACTTTTGGTGCATCTTCATCGGGTCAAAGTCAACTTCCGTTGGATGCCCCTCAGCATAGAAAGAAACTTCCACTAAAAATTATCCGTGATCCTTACATTTCCACAAAAGCGGAGCTCCTCCCGTTTGATTTATCTACATCATCAAGCATAAAAAAAGATAACTTGAAATTAGTAAATGAACAAGATTTTAGGAATGAAAGTGTCACTAGTTTGTCATCCAGCAAAGCAGAAGAGGAAGCCTGTGAGAAATGGCGATTAAGGTGTGAAATTCTACCTTATATGTGTTAAATGTTCGTATTTATTCCTCAGTTGATAATGGCTCTTTTGATGTATTAGGGGAAACCAAGCTTATAGTAATGGTGATCTGGCTAAAGCAGAGGATTGCTACACACAAGGGTTAAACTCTGTTTCAGAAAATGAGAAACCTAGAAACTGCCTTCGGGCTTTGTTGCTGTGCTATAGTAATCGTGCAGCTACTAGGATTTCTCTTGGAAGGATGAAAGAAGCATTAGAAGATTGTCTCATGGCCACCGCCATAGATCCCAATTTTCTTAAGGTTCATGTTCGGGCTGCACAGTGAGTCTAACTTCCTATATGGATTAAGTACACATGCACGTATACTGCATACTGTTCATTGTTTTATACTGCTGATATCTGTGTGTATATATATATATGCAGTTGTTACCTTGCTATGGGAGAAATTGAAAATGCAAAAGAGCAGTATATGAAATGCTTGCAATCTGGAGACGATAACAGTGTGGACAAGAAAGTAGTTGCGGAGGCCTCTGAAGGCCTAGAAAAGGTTCAGGTAATATGGGTTTTCTTGACCCGTAGTTCAATAAAAATTCCACGGGTCCCTTGAGAAATTGGTGGACTGTATTGAGCAATGTACTGATCTTAATTTTCAACATTTCTATACTTATTCAGAAAGTCTTGGACTGTGTTGGGCGATGTACTAATCTTTTACAGAGACGGTCTTCTGAAGACTTGGAATGTGCTTTGAGACTAATCAATGACGCATTGCAGATAAGCGCTGGCTCAGATAAACTGCTTCAGATGAAAGCAGGCTCCCTTTTGATGGTTAGTGCTAAGACAGAATAGGCGGCTTAATGGTCAATCCCTTGGGGCCGTCTGTCCAACGTTACCTGTTTCCTTGAGGGTCCATTAAGCTTATTGATTGAAAACATAAAATTTATGCGTGAAGAATTGGCATGATTAGGGGTGTAGACGAGTCAAGCCGGCTTGTGAGATACTCGGGATCGGCTTGCTAAAAGCTCGAATAAAGCTGAGCTTAAACAAGCTTGAGCCTGAGCTCGAGCTCATATTACACCCATAATATTTTTGATCCACTTACTTGTAAATGGGTTGACTTGATCGTATTTAATGAGTTGAATGGAAACAAGATTTAGCTGAAAGGGAAATGTTAGATAGGTCAAATTGGTCGAAGTTGCCCTGTCTAAGCTCTTAAATCGTTTTGCTAAAGAATATAGATTATTTTTGCAATCATATTTAACGCATTGGTTAGTTCTATAAAACATATTTGTGGGTCAACTTGACCCAACCCAACCTGTTTCCAAAAGATGGTGAGTTCTTATCTGATTTTGCAGTTGAGGAGGTATGAAGAGTTGATTCAGACTCTTACCTCTGATGATGCAGACAAACCCACAAGCTCTTCTTCTAGGTCATGGAGATCACATCTTATCATTAAATCCTACTTTCATTTAGGAAGGCTAGATGACGCTCTTGAATTTATCAAAAAGCAAGAGCATTCAGACCATACTACAAAAAGGTAGCTTACTTCATGTCTTCTTTTCTGCAATGGTTTTCATGCAGACAATAGAATACTTACTAACTTCATGCCATTTATTTTCAGGATAGGAAACACAAGTCAGGAATCACCAATACCGTTAGCTGATTCAATACGTGAACTTCTATCTCACAAGGTACATCTAAATGTGCAACCAGTTCTCTTTATTTTGCCTTAATTCAAAAAAAATGACCTGTTTGACCACCTATGTCAAAGTGGCTTACAGAACAGAGGTAGCGTAAGTTGTATACGTCAGTGTCACCGTTTGATCTATTTATTTTTGTGTGCAGACAGCAGGAAATGAAGCATATAAATCAGGAAAGCATTCAGAAGCAGTTGAACATTACACTGCTGCTTTATCATGCAGTGTTGAATCTCGTCCATTTGCATCAGTATGCTTTGGCAACCGAGCTGCAGCCTACAGAGCTTTGGGTCAAATTACAGATGCTATTGCAGATTGCAGCCTAGCTATAGCCCTTGATCCAAACTATCCCAAGGTTCACTTTTGTTTTATTTAACACATCAAATGGGTCAAATCAAAATATTTAGTTAAATGCAAACAGATTGAAACTTATCTAAGTGTTTTCATTACTTTGCTAGAGGTTGTAAAACATCATTTCTTAATTGTAATGACATTTTTACAATACAGGCTATATCTAGGCGTGCCAGCTTGTATGAGTTGATTAGAGACTATGGGCAGGCAGCCAAAGATTTACAAAGATTAGTGTCTCTTCTAACAACTCAGGTGGAGGAGAAGGGTGCTGTTGCTGGAGCATCAGATAATTTAAGCAGTATGAATGAACTAAAGCAAACTCAGATACAGCTTTCAAATGTTGAAGTGGAATCCAGAAAGGGAATCCCCTTAAACGCCTACCTCATATTGTAAGCTATTTTTATTATGTGTTACAAAGTTCAGTTTTTTGTCATCTCTCTTATGAAGGACCATTTTATAGCAAACTCATGTTAATCAGCTTTACAAGTCAGAATTTCTTTCTTAACTAAAAGTGTGAACCTTAGAAATCCAACTAGGGTGTGTGTGCGTTCTTTTATGAAATATTGAAGTTTTGATTTTGAACTTTACAGGGGAGTTGAATCAACTGCTTCTGCAGCAGATATCAAAAGGGCATATAGGAAAGCTGCACTCAGACATCATCCTGATAAGGTTGTACCCAGCTTCTGAATCTTGTAGAGTGTGGGTTGAAATACTATGAAATTTTCAGTTCACCTTCACTAATAAGCAATTAATCATGTTTTGCTTATGCAGGCAGCCCAGTCACTCGGTAGAGGTGGTGATGATGGAGATGATGGACTATGGAAGGAAATAGCTGAAAATGTCCACAAAGATGCTGACAGGCTTTTCAAAATGATTGGAGAAGCATATGCTGTGCTTTCCAACCCTTCCAAGGTTCTATGTGTGTGTGTGTGTGTAAGACATCACATTAATCTTTTAATATTCAAGTTAACTGGTTCCATCATTGTTTTTTTCTTTCTAGAGGTCTAAATATGATCAAGATGAAGAGAAGAGAAATGAAGTCAAGAGATTTACTAGAAGCAACTCATCAAGAATGGCTGCAGATGTCCAAAGCTCTGTATTTGAGCAAAGCGGGAACCAGCAGCAATGGCAGGATTCTAGGAGACCTTATGTCAGAACCCAGTCTACAGGCTCAGAAAACAGTGGTTCATCGTATAGGTATTCCAAGTACTATTAATGGGGTTCAGTGTAGAAGTTTTCAGACAGTTTCTAGAGTCCAAAGTCCAAACCTACACAGAGAGTTTAAGTCAAGCTTGGCATGGCAATAGTAGATTCAGAAAAGTAAATGACTTTGGGAATATATAAAGGAAGTTGAGTTCAATGAGTTTCCAAACTCTTACCTGTATATAAGTTTGAGATTTTCAGATTTTCTTGCGGATGATTTTCTGGTCTGGTGTGAACAAGCTGTGTGTATAGTGGTCAACAAGAGGGCGTTTGACTAATTTGTACCTTTCACCAAGGTGGCCTGGTCGTATGACTGATAACACCACAGGACTTGCAATTGAGTTTTCGTTTGATGATATTGTGTGATGTGTATACACATTGTATTGTAAGTTTCTACAGAATCCCACAAAAACAGAAGACAGAACTTTTTTTATGTTTCAAATGCATGCGTTCAATGATTTTGCTACGAATAACTGTATTGTGGTAATGAAGAAATAGCAGAGTAGCATACTGTTAATTTTACAATCCAATCTCAATTTGGACAAATTTAATTGTATCGTTTTCTTTGTAACTGAGATAACTCAGTCTCAGTTGTGGTATGTGGTAAATCTGGATTAATTTGTTGGCTTATTACACATATATTCCAAGTCCAACCTCCTTAGGATTTGTTTCCACCATCCATGGAGCCCTGTGGACATAAAGATATATATTATATACAATTTGTATAAATATTTCACAAACTTAAAATTAAAATTGTATTGATTTTATTGGCCTTTGTTGGCATGATCACACATTCACACCATATGATTTAATTCAAACAAAAAAACCCAACTTCTTTTGATTGGTGAAAAAAGTTGTCTTAAACAAAATCTTTTTTTATAGAAATAGAATTTAAGCAAAGAGGAAGGAAAGAATAATACTTGTGCATTACGAAATTAATTGTTCCTTGTGCAGCACGTTTAAGGAGAAGTTCCCGATCTTCAATGGCAATCCCTTTGGGCTATGAAAAAGAGGGGAAAGATAAATGCATAGAAGCATGGCATTACTATGTTTAGGATGTGATTTGTACACCACCAAAATTATCCATACACTATTAAAACCATTGAAGTTACATGTTTACTCCATAACTTGTCTATTCTTGTAATGGGTGGGTATATAGGCAATGTTTGAATTGTTACGGTGTATGGATCATTTTAGTGGTGTACGGATCACCATTATGTATTAGGTTATGTCTGTCATGTGTACCTCTTCTGGAAACCACACGCCTGGTTGTGTACTGCCCTCAAGAACAGCAAGAGCGAATGCAGCTGTTGAATAACCAACTGATCTGAAAAGCATTTATGTAAACGCAGTACCAGCTTTTTAATAAATTCCCAAAGCAGTTGATCCTTTTGTCACGCGATGCAAATTAAGATTAAAGATAAAATGTGCAGGGTGGGTAACGAGTTCGGGTCAACATAGGCAATTTAAGTACAGGTCCAAACAGGCTGGGTTGGTCAGGCTGACACGCAAACACTTGCTATCTTTTAATATAACCAATTAGGAGCCATTGGAGATAAATTATCACCTGAATTAACCTATTGACTCAATTAATGGGATAAAATTGCCCCCGCAAGTTAGAATAGGCCATCAATTATTCTATAATAAGTCAGGGAAAATACGACTTACATAGAAAGTCTTTTATGACTGAAAATGCCAATTGTTTGCCGTCCTCCTGAACATTCTAAATCAACCTGCTCAGAAGGAAAAGTACATATTATGAAATTACCATAACTAAATGGAGGCAATGAAAGTCTAAGTGGAGATATATTTATTTTGATTAAAAAAAAGATTTGTGAACAAGTTACTCTCAATGAGACACGCTCTCCAGCATAACCATCTATGACGCGAACTACTGGATCAAATAACCGAACCATCTCTTGTACTTTGCTTCTGTCTCTTAGAACTTCCTAAAAACATTATAAGGAAACATGAAAGATGAACATAGGACCCTTATTAAGTTCTATGGATAAACAAACAAACAAACATACCCAAGTTCTATGGATGATCACATTAATGAAAATTTTCTATTAGGGAGGATAAAAGCAGGATTTTCCCAAATTGTACATTTTAAGAAATTATAAGACCAAAAATAATCATTGATTATCGGTGTTAAATATGAGATAGACCAAAACATAAAATGATTTCTAACAGACTGAAACATGATTGGTATACAAAGCAGTTAACGATAACGGGTCCAACGGGCTGAAAGTCTCCCAAATTGTATTTTTAATGCATAAACCTTATCAATCACTTTATTCTAAAGTAGAAAATTTTTGAAATAAGATAAAATTTGTATCATATTATATGCTATATCCATAAAAATGAACTTTGGACAAAACATGTTTTGGATCAACCAACTAGACCCCTACCGTTCAGACCCATATAAAAAAATACATGTATTGACCGAACCCACTTTGACACGTTACACAACTAGCCAACCCACCCACTTTGCCACTTCTAATATTAATGTAGAAAAACATAAACGGTTTTCACATGGCCATCTTACAGAAGGAAGGAAACGTGTCATTGCATCCATTGCCCAGTTCCAGAAAAATGGAGCAGTTCCAAATCGAGCACTGACAGTTGGAACTCCAAGAATCTCATGTGTACTTGTCACTTCTGGCAAATTCCTGGAACCCAAAGAAGATTTCATGAGTGTGCTACGGGTCAAATTTCCCAGTGTTATTGTGGTCTATGTTTTCAATTCATGCCATATATAAAATACAAAAGATCTCAAACTCCAAATGATGATATGCATGGTGGTTTGTCGATAGATATGAGGACAAAATTCGGAACTTACAAGAGATACACATCCCTCTTCCCAATTCCCTTTCCAAAATCAATATTGACCATTCCACTATATGGCCTCAGTTTGATTTTCTCTCCTGTCAAATGATTGCTTTCTGTTTAGCATGGATAATGCATAATGATAGAAGAGAAGCGTAAGCAGTAATACAAACCTTTATTATACGCAGTAACCTCTTCTCCAAGAAGTAAAAAACTAGTGGCTAATATTGTTGGCCCAGCACCACCAGTTCCCGCTGTGTAGTAGTAGAATCTGAGACAAGCATATCATCATTGAATAACATATGCAACATTAAGAAAAACATAATAACTTCATTACCAAGGAACAAATGACGCGAAATGTGGGGCAAATTAATACCTCAGCCGCTCAGGCTCACCCTTATTTTCAACTTTTGCAACACGTACTAGTTCTGCTGCCATCACTGTGGTAGATACAAAATTAAGTAAATTCTAATATAATTCAGCCATCTTTGCTAATTTAATCAAACACTTTAACAATGAGATCGTGGAAAATTAGGTAGCCAGGAATAAGTTTTGTACCATTGCTCACTCCTGGATATATTCCACCAGTAGTTATTGCTGGAACTTTTGCCGCCAGTGCTTCATTCATAAACGATTTCGCACGCAACGCATAACTTGTATCATCACACACATCCATATATGCTGTCTGATTATGTATGAAGATTAGTCAGGTTACTTTACATTTTAAGAACACAATGTGCACCAAATGTATCTTAGAAAGCCATAGACTAATATAACTTCAAGAAATCCTGGAATCAGCTTTACCTTGTTCTCACCTTGGCCCGTATAGCAGCTTCCAGAACTCCGCAATTTTCTGTTTGTTGAAACGGCCCTGCAGCATGTACCACAAGATCCACATCTGCAGAAGGTAGAATGCGTATACAACAAATCAAGCTTTAAAATGTTAGGTTAAAGATACTAAACTTAGCTAATCATGCTAAATAGTAAATACAACTTTCATCAACACACCAGCCAAAGCAGATTCCAGTGATTTGACATCATTTATATCAAGTTCACAAAACTCAGCATTCTTCCCGAGTGTATCCACCATACTAGCACCTTTTTCCCTAAAACACATCAAAGGATTCAGCATATATGTTACAATAACGGTCTAACAATCATCTATGATTCTATGGCTCATTTTAGCAATAACATGTGACGTGAGAAAGCATAGTCTGTGCTTCATGAAATCTAGACGAATAGTTAACGAATTCTGATGAATTATACTTTCGTAATGAGATTAAACCTGTTACGACCAGCAATGACGATGCGGAGGTCAGGGGAAAGCTTGGAGAGAGCGATGGCGGTGGAACCACCGACTCTACCGGTTCCTCCTAGCACCAGAACCCTAGAATTGAGTGTTTCCTTTTGAAGAGTGGCGGAAGCCACCACCGGAGCCCTGATGGTGCTCCAATGGCGCACACAGGCACACGCCATGTGTCCCTCTTACGTTGTGTTCGTCTAGAGTCCTATCCAGAGTTCGTTACGACTTGCTGTTATCGTATGTTGGGAACGTTTGGGATTGCTTTTTATAAAGTAGCTTACTCAATTATTGATTTTTTCAATTTAATAAGTTAATAAGTTAGGTAGCGTTTGTTTTTTTCAAAAAAACTTTTTCACATCTCTTTATTTGTGTGCACGTAGATGCGAGAAAAGGTTTTAAGAGGTAGACTGATTGATTTTTGGAAAACGTTTCATTAAAAAACATTTTTTTGATGTCTGCGTGGAAAAGATATCGACCTACCACTTCTAACCTCTTCTCAACCTCTTCTTACTTCTTTTCTCCTAAATCATTTACCTGGAATCCACTTATTTACTTCTCAACCATCTTCCCTCTCACCACCGCCCCACCTCCCACCAACTGTCGTCGCGCCACCGCCGCTGCCACCACTGCAGCCCATTTCCTCCGCTGTGCCGCCGCCACTGCATCCCCTTTCCTCCGCTGCGCCACCCTCCCCTCCGCGGCCCTCCCCTCCGCCGCGACCCTTGTTAGGACCGTGTACGTACGGAGTACTAACCGATTCTTAGTTGTACCAGATCAAATAGTGCGGAATCCTATTTGATTGGCGATCCAATCAGTGAGAACGAAATCAGTATCAATCCTAACGATTAGAAAACGTTATAAATTGACTCGGAATGACCTGAAACGCTCTATGAAGTTGGAATGGTCGAACAGCACGTTCTGGGGCGATTAGGGTTTCTAGTATTCGAAGTGTCACTTTATTCCACGAATTAAGTGGTATTTATAGGTTAGGTTTTCTCATTCGGGCGACTGAACCATTCGGATGGTTCAATCGTGCGATTGAGCTATGCGATTGATCCATACGTACGACTGAGACTTCAATCGTACGACTGGTTCAATCTCATGCTTCAGTCTTCCGACTGATCCAGTCTCATGGTTCAGTCGTGTGACTGAGCCATTCGCATGAAGTTATTCATGCGTATGGTCCATTCGCATGGCCCATTCGCATGATAACTATATCATGTTAAGTTTGAATGTGTTAATCATTACAACATTATGCATATCTATTCAAACAAAACCAAACCTATATAATTAGTCATTCCTTAACCCATTAACGAAATATATAAACATTATAATATAAACAACCAAATGTATTTCATTAAGCACCATTCAATTACACATAGTCAAGACATTTTACATTCAACTCAGAATCTAGGGACACATGTATCAACAAACTCCCCTTGGACCTAGATTCATCTAATGTCTTACTTGACCCATAACTTTTTCAAATTTCTTGTACTTCTCCTCTCTAGTAACTCCTGCATGTATTTCAAATGCAAAGCAGAGTCTGATTACGTTTTGAAATTGGAGGGCTTGTACAATATCTTGAGCATCATAGAACAGTGGCCACTTGTAGAGTGTATAGACATCATTAGCTGACAAGTTCGTGAGCCACATTGGGTCAAATACCCGGATGACATCCATCTGTCCATCTCTGTTTAACACTATGACTGCTTCAGCTGTTCGCCAATCATAGTACCACCATTTGAAGTGTGGAGTGATGTCCTGAGGCATTTCCCTAAGAGGGATTTTCGACATGGTGCGCGGTGGACGCCACTTCAACACTATCTTTGGTCTCCCGGTTCGTGAATCCACCTCAGACTTCCTAACATACCTTGTAGGTTGCTGAGGCTTGAAGTTAATCCACCGGGTGTGGTACTCCCTTTTCAGTGCAGCTTCAAACCATCCTGACATCTTTCTAGGATCAGCGTAAAGCAACTTCAGCTTTGCCAGTTGGTTTAGCTCACAACCAGGTAGAGTTTTTAGATCATGTGGAAATCTAAAATACTCAATACCTTTCTCTCTCTTAACTGCATAAGCATTAAGATCGTCAAAATAAGCCCACGATATGATCTTGCCCGACACCTTTTGGTGTTTCTTCACTCGATACAGCTTTGTGTAGACATTTGGCTTTGAAGCATTTCGTTGAGCTCGCAGATCTTCAAAACATGCAGCCCATTCAGCCCTTTTAACTTTAACTTCCTCCTCTGTGGCTCGGGCTATCCCCTCTTGTTTATCAGATTCTGCTTCTAGTTTATCCAGAGTTTCGAAGGTCTCACTGACCAAATTGTCATCCAAGTTTGGAATGACATAACCTTCGGTGTCTGCGTACTCCGGATAATGTTGATCTGTCACATCTTCGATTTCGATCTCATCAACATCATGCAGTTCATTATCACTATCTTCTTGGACTTCCGGAGCATCGTTCACTATTTCATCAGCATTTAATTGAAACATTTCGGCCAACTGCTCTTTAGTGAAACTGTGGATTATCTCTCCCTCTTCAGGAGTGTATTCAACTGATCTCCTTACCACTCCCTGCAGATCAAGAATCATTGTTAACTGAGTCTTGACCTGCTGAAGGGGTTCAACATCGTATTGGTCTCTTTGAAAATTTGGATCTGCTTGATTTAAAACATGCAACACGATACTTGTTAGTAGATAATCAACCACTTTCATTAACATACGATATAAACATTCATTAAATAAATGTACTATACGTTGAAATACAAAAGTCTGTTAAATACATAAACATGTCTAACTAAACAGTACTTTTATCTTGAATTTCTGGAGTTTCTTCCGTTGGAGCAGACGAAGAGGGTCCTTGATCATGTCGCTTTTTAGAACGCCTTTCGCCTGCTACATTTTCGCTTCTATCTCCGGAAGTTTCTCCTCCTTTACCTTCACCATCTTTCTTCTTCTCATCACCATCATTGCTTTCATCACTACCATCATCATCATCGTCATCATCCTCATCATCTTCATCATCGTCTTCCTCATCCTCACTATCATCATCATTATCATCACCATCACCTTCTCCAATCTTGAGGGGCTCACTTTGAGTACCTTTCAGTTTTAGCACAAGAGTCTTATGAGCTGCCTCTAGCTTTCCCATTCTCTCATCCGTTTCAGCTTCGTGTTGTAACAAGCCTGTGATCTGATCGGTCTGCGACGTGATCACTTGGGCTTGTGAGGATGTTAACTCCCTCAATCTTTCAATCTCAGCTGCCTGTGAAGAACTTTGTTCTTGCAGCTGAAGGATCTGGGCAGTCTTAGCCTTATCAGAGGCTAACAGCTGAAGCACCATGCTGTTGAGAGCAGCAAGCTGATCCACTACAGAAACTGGTGGGATGAATGAGCTGGATGGGAAAGGTGAGGGACCTGTTTGTTGAGTGGTGGAGGTGGAGGTTGCTATGGTGTAGATGGGAGGAAATTGGATGGCTGTAGTGGGTGGTATAGTGGTGTTGGTGGGGAAAGGCATGGAAGTATGAAGTGGAGGTATAGTGGTGGTGGTGGTTGTTTGGGGTGAGTGGGATGCGGTGTATTGGGTGGTTTGGGAGGTTTGGGTGATTTGGCTAGGTGTGGTGGAGGTGGTAGGTGCAGAGGAGGTAGTGATAAGTGTGATCCTCCTGCGCTTGGACTTCATCCCATGAGGGCGAGCCATATGTTTCCTTCGACTCCCTTTTGACCCGGAGGCTCCCCCTTGGCTGCTGGGAGAGGCTGGGGTGTATGATGGGTCTGCTACAGCGCTCCCAGACTCTCCTGAGCGTCCACCAACCGCCCGTAAGCCTTCCTCGGTTGCCACTACCCGACTTCCCACCGTCCGGGTTAGTGGTACTTCATCTGAATCCTCCTCCTCCTGCATGAAGTCAGGGTGGATTGGAGCTGGCTCAGGTCTCCCTTGACCATCTCCTCCCTGATCCGTTCCGTTGTCATCATCATCGGAGTCATCGGAGGGTAGAGCTACCTGCTCTACATCAGAATCACTATCATCATGACGCCACTTTTTCTTAGCTGGCGCCACATACTCCTCACGGGCCAGATGCCCAAACAAACGTCTTACCGGGGGCTTGACCTGCTTTCCCCGGTATACTTTCATCCTGCCTAAGGTGGTATCATCCATCACCTCAAGCATAACTGCATCCTCCTTCTCCTTTGATAACATAGGTAGCTTCTGGTCAAAGATCATTTGCAAGAAGCGAGGATACATGCAGAAGCCTTCTCTTCCCTTAACTTCGATGTTCTCCACTAGGTAAGTGAAGATCATCCTGGAGAAGCTGAATGGGTGGTTTAGCACTAATGCAACGTAGGCATTCTGCATTTGCTCAGAGAGCTCGTCGAAGCCTCCTTTTCGTGAGGCAATACACCTTAGCAAGACGTGGGCTAGGTATTTGAACTGGGGGCAGAGATTGCTCTTGTTGAGCATCCCTGAGTTTATGTCCCCAGTATACTTAGCCCTCAGGAAGCACCCTCTGACTGTCATCGGATGTAAATGAATAGGACAGTCACCGTCATCTCCTAGCTCTAGGATTGTCCTTAAGTCCTCCTCTGTTATCTCTATAGCGTGCCCTAGAACGGTGCTCCTAATAGTATAGGGCTCCCTGGATCTGTCGACCACAGCGTGTTCCCAGAACGACTGCTGCATCGACCTGTATGGTGTACACTGTGCTGAGATAGCTCTGTATATCCTTGATCTTCTCAGAAATGTGATAATGCCAGAAAAGTCAGCGGCATTCCTAGAGGTCAAGTCCAAATGAGCACAAATGTTGTGCTTCGTGCTCATAACCCATCGACTCGCCATCTGTCACACAATGTAAGTTTACGTTAGTACACGCAGAAGAGAATAAACAAAATCAATGAGTTTCCCACTTTGGTTAGTCGGCGACTGAGCATCCGAATGAACATAGCCGTGCGACTGAGTGGAACGAATGAGTCTTGAAAGGTGAATTTATTCATACGGGCGACTAAGTCAAGCGTATGAGCATAGTCGTGCGTTTGATTCATTCGTTCAGCTCAGTCGGGCGACTGAGACTAATCGTCTTCTCAGTCGGGCGATTGGAGTTCATCAGCGTGTCCAGTCGCATACTCGACAGTTTGTCCATTCAAATTCATGTTTTGAGCTATACTTGAAGTTAAACGTCGAAATTTGGCTCATTACACTCGGAAACTACCGATAAATCATGTTTAAACTTTTATGTGAATGTTTAATCTAGTTTGGATGGCCTATTTGTTCATCATGTGTTCGGTTACTGTTTGGTCTGATTTCCAGAGGTTTTGGACATCATATATCAGTGTTATCGATGAAACACTTTGAGTAGTACATGTATAATCACCAATGAGTGTTAGAACACGTATAACAAAAGCAGATATGGATCAAAGAAAATTTCGACAGCGGTTCCTTAGGTCGGGCGAATAGAGGGGGCGATTTGGGAGAGTGAACGACTGATTATGATTTGGTCTGTTTTTATACTAGGGCAAAATCCAGTCGGGCGACTGAGTCTAGTCGCCTTGGTTAGTCGGCCGACTGAGTCTAGTCGTCTTGGATAGTCGGACGACTGAGTCTCAGTCGTGCCATCTACCCAATCGTTCATCTCCATTGGCTGATTGAAGTTCATCCAAACGACAATTTCAGTCGGTCACCTCCAATCGTTCGATGTGTTTCATTCGCATACCTCATTCGCACGTTTGACCTAGTCGGACACATTCAACCGGCCGATAGGGTTCATTCGCATGGTCCAATCTTACGATTGTATTCAATCGTACACCCTATTCGGCCGACTGGGTCATATCAGATTCAGTCGAACGATTGGTCTATCCTTGTGCCAATTTTAAGGTATGAACCAACACTTAGTTTATTTACCAATGGATAAAACATTATGTGCAATTGATCATCTCAGACATGATCCATTTAACCACCCGATCACCTCAGACGTGATCCATTTATCCACCCGATCACCTCAGACGTGATCCTTTTAACCATTTAGAAACAATCAGTTTAGATAAACATTACGCTCATTTAGTGACATTTAGCAGATAACAGTATACACAGTCCGACATGACACATTATACTAAGACAAAACTTAACCTATGAATAGAAAGATATTTTTGTGATTTTTGTTAGGGCAGGCTTGTATAGCTTGTTAGCATTAACAGTTTATCCGGAATAGACTCTCGTGGAATCAGACAGGCATATACACCATCACTTGGAACATTCAGTGCTTATTACACTTTGCATGATAAGATTGTACAGTTTTTCACTTATGGAAGACTTCTAAGGTCTAACTGGGAATCATGTTTGAACTAATATGTAATTCTTATTGATTTTGAACATCAGGCAATGCAGCCACGACGATTGTCAGTATGTTTGTCCACTTAAATCCATACACAGACGTTTGACACACATCAGCGATTAATTAGATGAATTAGGTCAAACCGTATTTGTGTATTCCACAGGTATATGGTAATCAATCGTCCTCAGGAGATTTTTGAGCGGTCTTGGACTTAGAAGATTTGGTTCTAAGAATTGTCAAAGAGATGCCAAGCCTCAGGTCAGTGCCATCGCACAGCAGAGAGGCGCAAACAACAATGAATTCTTAGAACGAATAGGTTATGCTTAGCCTCAGGTCAGTGCCATCGCACAGCAGAGAGGCGCAATACCTATTTATCTTCTTAGAGCAGCATATTTGCATATACATTATTTTAATGACATTTGTCATCTTTTGCTCTGTTTTGCAGGTCTTTGCGCACATTTGTGGCATTAGCTTGCTCCTCACCCCTTATTGGACATTGATTGATTGTGCAGACCAGGGATGCCGTGAGAACACACAACTGGTTGAATAAATTTAGTTTAAGCCAGTTCACTGATGATGTCTAATGGTCTATTGTGTTGAATCTACTGACACATCGTATTGTGTACTTACACAACCCTAGATCTACTTTCTCCAAATGATTACAATACCAGTCAAAACTTCTATCATATTCCCAATTTGTCAGACTTAGACTTCTCTGATTTATGATTGTTATTTTTGAAACTGAAAACCAATTTGATGTTCCAAGTAACTCGGTGCCTGTGTGCTATCACTTTCCAGTTTTATCGAGTCGCATTTCCAGTTTATTTGTCTGTGCCTTTTCAGCTTAACTTACCTCCCCCAATTTTTTTTTTTTTTTTTTTTTTTAAGTAAATGCATACTGAACTAAATCTCCCCTAAAATTCTAAAACAAAAATCTTTTTGTGTTTTTGGATTTTAGACGACAAGGGAATTAAAAAAAATAAAAATAAAATAAAATTGAAGGAAAAAGAAACGAAACGACTAAACACTGGTCGGACTATGTATCTGCTTCGTCAGCAATCACATCACTTTTCTTTTTAACGCCGTTGACCTCTAGCAGATATAAAAATCTTGGTTTATCAAAAGGCTTTGTGTAAAGGTCAGCGCGCTGAAAATCCGTGTTAATTTTAATCACATCAATTAATTGTTTTTCATAGCAATCGCGTATGAAATGATATTTAATCCCGATGTGTTTTGTTTTTGGGTGTTGAACAGGATTTTTAGTGACAGCTATGGCAGCAGAATTATCAACATAAATAGGAGTGTTAGAAAATTTCAAACCGTAGTCTCGCATTTGCTGTTGAATCCAGATGATCTGAGAGCAGCAACTTGCAGCAGCAACAGCAGCAACATATTCAGCTTCACAGGTTGATAGAGCAACCGAGGTCTGCTTCTTGCATTGCCACGTGACTAACCGTCTTCCAAAGAACTGACACCCTGCTGATGTAGACTTGAAATTCATCTTGCATCCACCATAGTCTGAATCACTGTATGCGGTAAGCTCGAAGTCATCATCATGAGGATACCACAATCCTAGTGTTGGAGTACCCTTCAGATAACGAAAAATCCTTTTCACCCCAATCAAGTGATTTACTTTTGGCTTCGCTTGATATCTAGAACATAAACATGTTGCATACATGATATCTGGACGCGAGGCAGTGAGATACATGAGAGATCCGATCATCCCACGATACATAGTGGCATCCACCAAATCCCCATTCTCATCAGGAGCCACATCATGATTTGTGGCGAGAGGGGTACCGGCAGCAGACGCATTTTCCATGTCAAATCGACTGAGAATATCGCCGACATATTTGGACTGATGTAAGAAAATACCGGTTGGTGTTTGATCCACCTGTAATCCCAGGAAGAACTTCATCTCTCCCTTTGCACTCATTTCAAACTCTGCCTTCATCACAGATTCGAATTCTTTGCATAATGCTTCATTTCTAGATCCAAAGATGATATCATCCACATAGATCTGCACCAGAAGCAAGTCACCATCTTTTTCTTTGATGAACAATGTACAGTCAATCACACCCCTGCGAAAACCATGCTTTAGTAGATGGGTAGAGAGCTTTTCATACCAAGCTCTAGGAGCCTGATGTAGCCCATACAGAGCCTTGTCCAACTTGTAGACTCTGTCCCGATGATAAGGATCTTCGAATCCTTCGGGTTGACTGACATATACTTCTTCACGGATTTCCCCATGCAAGAATGCACTCTTAACATCTAGTTGATAAACTTTGATCTTCATGTAAGAGGCGTAGGCTAGAAAGATACGTATAGCTTCCATTCTAGCTACGGGAGCAAAGACTTCATTGTAGTCGATTCCTTCGACTTGCCTGAAGCCTTGAACGACCAACCGTGCCTTGTTTCTGATAACAACACCCTGGTCATCCTTCTTGCACTTTAGTACCCATTTGGTACCAATGACCTTGACTCCTTTTGGCCTGTCAACTAGAGTCCAGACTCCTAGTTTCTTGAACTGGAGTAGCTCTTCTTGCATGGCATTGACCCAGGCCTCATCTTTCAGGGCGTCACAGACATATTTAGGCTCGATTTGTGAAACAAAACATGAGAAAGCCCCGTCATTGACGTAACCCTTTTCCATGATGCTGCATAATCAGCAGAGTACAGCTGATTTCGTGTTTGCACACCGGATTGAATGTCCCCAATGATAGACGAGGGGGGGTGATTCACACTGATCCTAGTCACTGGTGTGGTAGAAACCACAATCTCAGAATCCAGATTGGTGACTGCTGGTTCAGTGTCAGGATTTCCTGCAGCTTGTTCCACAGCTGTTGACTCACTGTGTTGATTAGCTGTATGCTCAGGGTTAGAAGCAGGTGCTTCTTCATCACCTGATGAATCATCACTCTCATCATGAGCAGGAGTCGAAGAGCTTGAGGCACCATCAGTAGGTGTGATGTTGCTTGAATCCAGATTCGGTGAGATAAGAACATCATACATCATCTGGGTAGCAACGTCATCCTCTGAATCAAACTGTGGAAGATTAAAGGATTTGAAAAGCCATCATAATCGAAGAATGATGATGGACCTTTTCCAGCAGGAGGTGTGATGTATCTCTGAACATCCACGTTGCACCACACCTCGACCTGACCCGTCGAGTTATTGTAAACTCGCTTGTCTGGGATGCTGTATCCTAAGAATATTCCTTGATCAGCTTTCTCGTTGAACTTGCCATCCTGAGTCTTCTTTAGCAATGTACACGGAGCTCCAAATGGTTCCAGGTACTCCAAATTTGGCTTTCTCTTCTGAAGTAACTCGTAACAAGTCTTGCCATGCCTTTTGACTACTAACACACGATTTAGTGTGTAGCAGGCATTTGCAACTGCCTCATTCCAGAACTGAACTGGGAGCTTTGAATCAGCTAACATGGTTCGCGCAGTCTCAATTAAGCTCCGATTCTTTCGTTCTGCAACTCCATTCATCTGTGGTGTGTATGCGGAAGTGAACTGATGAACAATTCCCTTTTCCTTGCAGAAAGCATCCATCCACTGATTTTTGAACTCTGTGCCATTGTCAGAACGTATTCTTCTCACCTTCAGTTTATAGAGTGACTCCAAAGTCGTGACGAGCACCTTGAATGACTCAAACGTTTCTGATTTAGCTTTCAGAAACATCACCCAGGTGAATCTTGAGTAGTCATCAGTGACTACAAAGCAGTACCAGTCTCCTGCTATACTCTTTGTGTTGACTGGACCAAAGAGATCCATGTGTAGCAATTCCAAAGGCATCTCAATTGTGTTGGCGTGCTTGGTCTTGTGAGATTTCCTGGTTTGCTTTCCCTTCTTACAAGAGACACAAAAATCAGGAAGTTGGAAGTTCTTGACTGTAACTCCCTCAACAAGGTTGTTGTGAATCAGATGATTCATCTTCCTTTGATTTATGTGTCCCATCCTTCTATGCCATGAGATGGAATCCTTCTCTGTCGCTTTTGAGAGGAAACATTGAGCTGTAGATTCAGAGGTAGAAGCATTAGACATATCCAAGACATATAGATCATTGTACCTGGATGCAGACATCAAAACCTGCTTCTCTGGAATCTCCATCTCCTTTTTCAGTATGTAACATTTTCGGTTGTCAAACATAACTTTGAAGCCCTTGTCACATATCTGAGACACTGAAAGTAAATTGTTTTCCAGTTGTTGAACAAAATTTACTTTATCAAACTTTACCTTCTCATTACCTACTTCGCCCTGAGCGGTAATGTATCCTCCTTTATTACCAGCAAATGAAACGTGTCCCCTTTAATTTGTTTGACATTGAAAAGAAGAGACTTGTTTCCTGTCATGTGCCTGGAAGCTCCGCTATCCACAATCCATGTATTTGTTGAAGCACTGTAGCGGACAACCTGCACATAATTGAAAACAATCAGTTAAGGAGGGGGACCCAAGCCTTGACTGGCTTGGGTTTCCCAGAGGAATCAACCATCATGAATTCGACCCACTGTCCTTTATCAGTGGGTGGAATCTCAACTCTCGGATTGTCCTGGCTTTCAGATTCACCAGATGTCTTGGCTTTCCATAAACCATCTCTGTGAAAGGATTGTTTATGATAAACTTTAGACTGATTAACAGTTTGAGCAGATAGTTTAGATTCAGAAACAGATTTTTGCGCTGGTGTCACAGACCTGTCGGGGACTTGTCTGTTTTGCCTTTGACGTGGTGGGGACGAAAACGACTTAGAAGGTGTTTTATGCCTAATGGGTGTTTTCGATCTTACCGGGGTCTTAGAACGCTGTTTTGAATCTAATTTGACTTTGTCGTTAAGCTCAACTTTAATTCTTGGTGTCTGATAGCGTGAACACTTAGTTGAAATATGACCTTGCTGACCACAAGTATAGCAGGATCTCCATTCATCAGGACTAGGAGATCTCTTGTGGGGCGGTGAATAAATTTCAGGAATGGGTCTTTTGGTCTCAATCTTTGAATATTTACTCTCTTTAACAAATTTAACTTGTTTAATATTTGAATTAATTTGTCTTTGAGGCTGAATATTATCCCTTTTAACTGGTTTAACTTGAGTGGATTTATGTATCTTGGTTTGTGTAATATTTGACTTTGATTCCGAACCAAGACTTGTTTGGACATTTGTTTCCACCCTTTTCTCAACATTTACCTTGCTTGATGTTGAAGTTTTCTAATCATCATCCAGAGAAGCAGACTTAACTGCAGTGTCTGGATCACTAACCAAAGGAGTTGTCACCACATGATCCTTAATTTGATTGTTATTAATTGGACGTTGTTTTGCATTCAAAAGGATTTCAGGTGGTGGTGGAACTACCTTGTAACCCAATCCCTCCCCATTGTTGCGTTCTTTAACCAAGTTTTTCAAAATGTGCGAGGAACTCGATAAACTATGTAGTTTTTGTTGCAATGACTCATTTTCTACCTGTAAGACCGCTTTGTCTTTTTAGTCTCTTCAATGGTCTTTAAGTAGTATTTAATGTCATTTTCTTGGTTAAAGACAACAACTTCAGTTTCCTTTAGTTGTTTCTGCAACACATCTAACTTCTCTTTATAACTGCTCTCATTTTGTTTTAAGATACGATTAGCTTCTGAACACAGTTTTAAGTCATTTACTAAGTTATCATTATGTTCTAACAACCTAGCAAATTTTAGGTCAATGCTTTCTCTAAATTTTTCACATTCGACACAAACATGTTCATCAAATAATTCATCTTTAGATTTTACCTGTGTAGATGTCAACGTGCCAGCCATGAAAGCATTCTGAGACGTAGATTGAGCTTCAGATTCTGAAGTCAACTCATTCTGGACAATTTCATCAACAGCATCAAACGTCTCTTCCAAATCAGCAGTATAAACTTCAGCTGAGCTTTCCCCTTCACTTGCAGAGTCTTCGTTCAAGTCTTCCACAGATGCTATGTTAGCTTCATCAGACACGAATCGAAAGGACCAGTCTTGTCCTTCATCTCCTTGTGCTACCATAGCTTTAGAATCACTTCCCGTGGACGCTGATTTCTTGTCTCTATCTTGCCTGTTGAATGAGGAAAAGGGATTCCCGTTCCCAGTCTTCTTAGGCTTTGAACACTCCCTTTTAAAGTGACCCTTTTCTCCACAATTGAAACATGTGACTTTAGACTTGTCAAAACCAAGGTTGTATCTTTAGTAGCCACAAGATTCTGCCCTGTTTTCTTCACGAATTTCTTGGCTCTTCGGACAGCGCTTGCAAGAGCCCACATGATGTCCATTCTTTCCAGCTCATTTTCATCTACTTGCTCATAATCTTCATCAGCAAGGTGGCAATTACCAATCTTGCCTGCCACCAAACCATCATAAGAATGCACAACAGCAGCCAGAAGATCCATGTGCTCTTTAGCAACCTCCACTGTTACCTTTCCCAGATTTTCTGTTGTTAACTTTGCAGATTGAGTAACAATAGGGCTTTGACTAGCTCCAGATGCAACAAGAGGCTCATTTGCAGATGATGAGCCTTGTTCAGTAGTTGAAGATGCATTGGACACGAAGGCTGTTTGCAGAGGTGCACCAGAAGACTTTGCAGCAGGGTGGAGGTAGAAGGAACATTGTAGAGAGAGGGATCTTGAGCATAAGAGCCCTTCTTAGCCTTGTATTTTTGTCGCGCTTCCTCCTCTCTCAGTTTTAGAATAAAGTCATTGACATCCAGGGTTTCTAAAACTGAGTTGTATCGCAGAGTAGAAATGAATAAATCCCATTTTGCAGGTAGACCATCTGCCAAGCTTAAGACCTTGTCTTCCATTGACGTCTTAACACCATGAGTGTGAAGTTCACTCATCAGATGGTAAAACCGATCGATGATTTCATCCAAGCTTTCATTCCCTATTGCCGAGAAATTATCAAACTCCTTCTTCAAAGCTTTACCTTTCAGTGCCTTTAAGTTTGAATTTCCATCATACCTCTTTTCAAGAACTTCCATCAGTTTTTTACTTTGTTTGTGTTCTGAGTATTGATGAAAAATAGGCTTAGGAATAGACTGAGTCAAAATAGCATAGGCCTTCTTCTCGGCATTGTAAGCAATCTTCTGTGTATCGGTGAGTCCACTCAAAGTCAATGGAACACCATCAGCCCCCACGGGTATTTTATAGCCAACCTCAATAGAGTTCCATAAGTTAGTATCTACACCATTAAGATAGATCTCAAAACGTTGTCTCCATTGTGGAAAATCCTCTATTGTCAAAAGTTTAGGTGGCTTGTTATGGTTCCCTATCTCATTTTCCAGTAATAACAGATTCTGAATTCTCGAATCCTTTCCAGCTGACATGGCATAATTTTCGGAGTCCATCCTTGAATTAATTTAACTTGAGAATTAAGCTACTGATGCGATTGGGCTGTATCCGACTGGTCTCAGACGTACGATAGAAACGGCCGACTGAGAGACTTAGACGACTGAACAAACCAAACGACTCAGACGTGCGACTGGAAAGAACGGTTGACTCACTCGGGCGATTGACACAACGACTGACTCAACCGTGCGACAGACCTGGGCGAAAGAGTTCAGTCGTACGACTGAGATAATCGTGCGACTGGGTCGGCTGTAAACGCGATTTCGAACACTTTTGACCTAGAACGCAAAAATTTGCACCCTAGACGGCTGAAACTCGAAAAGCACTGAATTTTCAGAACATGCACACGTAAAGACTCGATTTTTAGCAAAAAGATTGGGTCTTTTCGCGTAAAAACATAGACTTTTTCACAAAAACGATTGAATCAACGAAGAATCAAGAGCCAAGGCTCTGATACCAATTGTGAAGTCACTGGATCGATGAACTTCCGAGCGTGTTCTTGACGGAAGGATAAAAACCAAAAGACAATCAATAATAACACGAACAATAATCGAATGATTTTATTGATAAAACATAACGATTTTAAGCTCGTTACAACTTAAGAATCAAGACTTTTGGCAAGGGGAGATCGAGCATAATCTCCCCTCTCATCCGGCAGCACCTGGGCGCCAGGAACCCTATCTAAAACCCTTAGGTTTCTACACATTGAAACTGGTATATATAAGCCTCGGCCCATATTAGATGCGTCTGGGCCCATTCGTGCGATTGGACCATACGTATGGTTCAATCGTACGACTGGACCATTCTTATGGCTCAGTCTTACGAATGACCCAATCGCATCTCTCAGTCGCACGACTGGTCCATTAGCATGGCTCAGTCGTACGACTGAGTCTCATTCGCATATGCTCCTGCGAATGACCCAGTTTCATGTGTTTACAAGGTGTATAACATTAAGCCTAGACTATTCGTCAAGTGACGGACACACTATATATGACTATATATGCTCCAACAAATTCCCCCTTGGACGTTGCTTGCGAATAGTAGATAACACCTCTTACAATCTTCAGTCAATCTTTGCTCTGGCTTCCAATAGAATCAAACGAACAACCATATTAGCCAACATTGCCGATCCGTCAGGTTACCACAATATCCCTGAAAATGAATTTAGGCACAATAGCTTTCGTTTACTTTGCAGAACACCATCATAGCAATAAGATTCCCCAAATGACTGATTTTTCCAGATAATGACATGACCAGTTTTCCATTGCTTCAATCTTCACACAGTCTAACCTGTTTAACATTTTCAACTGTAGAAATTCCCCCTCACGTTCAGCATATCCCAATATATAAACATTGTGCTCTCCTGTCGTCTTCATACGATGTATTGGGCAAAAGGTTGAAGGTTCCAATCCATAGCCGATAATATCAAACAAATCAGCATGCACGAAGATTCATCATCAGAAACCTGCTCACATCATCACTTTCTGATTGCGTCTGTAATTTCTCTATCCATGGATTCCCCCTAAGAATGAGAATCCTCTCTGTGCGGATAAATATAACTTGATTGGCCCATAAATAGCCAGATGCTCCTGACTACCCCACAAAATCAGCACCGACAGCTGACATCTTCTCTTCTCTCTTTCGTGTTCCAACAGCATTCACCGATTCTGGAAGTCCAACGAATAATGGGGTATCCCTCGAACTTGTTTGACATAAGAAACTCAGGGTGAATGTGCTTTGCTCATCCTCAACTCTTGCATAGACTCTCCAGAAGAATCTTCACTATTGACCCGAACATGAACCGAAAATGACCCGATAATTTTCCCTAAAAAATTTTATTTTACCAAAATTTTTCAGAAGGCTTCCCGACTGATAAAATGGTTTAGGGAAAATTCGTGCAAGAAGCTGTTCCAGACTCTTTTTTTTTTTTTTTTTTTTTTTTTTTTTTTCTGGTACACAGCTCATTCGTGCGACTGAAACATACGAATGAAGACATACGTGCGAATGGGTGATTCGTGCGAATGGACACTCCGAATGGTTCAGTAGTGCGAATGAAGTACACGAGAGGGTCAGTCGTGCGAATGAATGTTCATTCGTACGAATGGACATACGGCTGGGTTAGACGTACGAATGGACCATACGAATGGTTCAATCGTGCGAATGAGGTCCAGTCGCATGGCCCAATCGCATAAACGGGTCTGAACGCAGAAAACCAGATCTGCAGCCGCCACAAGGCTGAAAAACCCTAATCCGATGATTTGGACGAGATACAACACAAAATTTGTATCATTGGATTCGTTTTTATGATCTGAAGAAGATTCCGAGTCCGTTTTAACAAATAAACATCACACACAATGAGATTTGAGCAAAACATGAAGAACACGAAGAACACGAAGGCGGTTTAACGTCAAAGAACCTGAAATAGATCCAGAGATCAAGAGCTCGGGTTGCTAGAGTGATTGTTAGATCAATCTAGCAGTAACCTGGCTCTGATACCACTTGTTAGGACCGTGTACGTACGGAGTACTAACCGATTCTTAGTTGTACCAGATCAAATAGTGCGGAATCCTATTTGATTGGCGATCCAATCAGTGAGAACGAAATCAGTATCAATCCTAACGATTAGAAAACGTTATAAATTGACTCGGAATGACCTGAAACGCTCTATGAAGTTGGAATGGTCGAACAGCACGTTCTGGGGCGATTAGGGTTTCTAGTATTCGAAGTGTCACTTTATTCCACGAATTAAGTGGTATTTATAGGTTAGGTTTTCTCATTCGGGCGACTGAACCATTCGGATGGTTCAATCGTGCGATTGAGCTATGCGGTTGATCCATACGTACGACTGAGACTTCAATCGTACGACTGGTTCAATCTCATGCTTCAGTCTTCCGACTGATCCAGTCTCATGGTTCAGTCGTGTGACTGAGCCATTCGCATGAAGTTATTCATGCGTATGGTCCATTCGCATGGCCTATTCGCATGATAACTATATCATGTTAAGTTTGAATGTGTTAATCATTACAACATTATGCATATCTATTCAAACAAAACCAACCTATATAATTAGTCATTCCTTAACCCATTAACGAAATATATAAACATTATAATATAAACAACCAAATGTATTTCATTAAGCACCATTCAATTACACATAGTCAAGACATTTTACATTCAACTCAGAATCTAGGGACACATGTATCAACAACCCTCCCTGCGCGCCCTCCCCTCACGCATGGAGTAACTTATTAACTTATTGTCTCACAACAATTACATTGCCAAACACTATAAAATGACTTTTTAACTTTTAAAAGTTAAAAAGTTACAAGTTGATAAAATAAGCACTCTCAAACACCCACTTTGCGTGGTATTTGTTACAAGACTTGCAGTTAAAAAGTTATTACTTGAACTAGTTAGGCTGAACGTAACCGCGCGTGAACATTGTCATGAGCCTGGCGGGATATATGCGATATGGGCGTTATCGACGACGGTTTGAATGTAACCACGAACGCGTGATAGTTCTGTTAAAGTTGATGATTTATTTTCTTACCGTTTCTTTTTTAGTTTAACCATCGCTGTGACATTCGTCATTTTCGACTAGCTTTGTATTTGTTATTTTGTATTGTAAACCCGACCTGGTTTATTCTTAGGATCTTTGGATATTAATAAAATGGTGGATTTTAAGTTGTAATCATGTTTCACACTTTCCATTTCGTTCCGAAGTTTTTAACGGTGTTTAAAAACGCTTATTTTGAAGTATATAATAATTAACTCAAGTTTTCCATCAATCTAGTCACTATACCCCAAATTACCCCCACCCGAACCTAAGCCTAACATTACAACCTTTGAAAAGCCCTCATGATTGGTGTGGTATCCGGGTTTCTAACCCGGTCTGAGGCTGGAAGGAAGGATGAGTTGAGCTATAGACTCTTAAACGTAGCGCTTCCGGGGGGCAACCCGTGTTTGTGAGTTTTTAGTTATTTTTATTCGTTTTAGTTACATTTCCGTCGTTTCATGTGTTTTGTTTTGTTTCGTTTTGTTTCGTTAAGTGCTCGTAGCTCTTTTATCATCACTTAATCAGGTACGTTCCCATTTACAAAACTGGGAGTCGAGGCCGACTCGATTCAAAACGTGGGGGTGGTGGTTTAAAGAACATTCTACGATAGCTTATAATGTAGCGTAAGTTTAAGTTAGTTTTGGGTTTGTTAATATTATTATTGTTAAATTAAAAAAACCACCAACCGTAGGTCTCCAATCCATCGTAACCTACGGTGGTAAGGAGACAGCCAAAGCAGAAAGCCCCCACCGTGACTTACGGTGAGGGGTGTGTCCTACGGTGGTGAGGTTTCAAGAAAAAACAGAAAAGACCCACCGTAACCTACGGTGGGCGGACGACTTACGGTGGTAAGGGAACGAAAACTAACAGTAAGGTCCCACCGTGACTTACGGTGGAAATGGGACTTACGGTGGGCTGCGCGTAAGAAAAAAAATTGAAAAAAAGGGGAAACTAGGAAGGGGTGTTATGCAAAACTAGCAAACTTGTTTCCTCTTAAGTTAAAACAATAGCTGATCAAAACCCACTTCTCTTCACTTTTCTTCATCTTCTTCACCAAACTCTCTCATGAACACTTAATCATCCCCAACCATAACTTTCCCGACTCTTAACCAAATCAAGCGGTTCTTGAGTCTAACGTGAGTAACTTTTCGAGAGGAGCAAGAATCCAAGGTTAGTTTCTTCGAATTTCAACTCGTTTTTGTAAATCTGCACGTGGGTCACGAACCCTAAATTTTAAAGTTTGAAATTTTCACTTCCGGGTTGATTTTCTTGGTGCTAAAGTTCATACTAATCTCCTAAAACCACAAAAGTATGATTTTCTCGCCACGTTGTACGAATGGATGAAGTGTGACTTTATGGTTAAGTGGTTCACATGAGCTTTATCATTTGGTTGAACTATGCATGATGAAAGTGACTAATTGTTTGTATGAACGGATTTACAATAGGTAGATCCCATGTTTGAGGCAATGGTACTCATTCAACATGTAGCTTAACCTTTGTTAGCTATGAAGGTTATGATGGGATTAGGTTGATGGTTGATGTTGGCTTGTGATGTTAAATATCATATGTTACTTTAGTGGTGGTCATTAAACATGTAATTTCCCATGTAGTGGTGCGTAAAGAGTAAAGTGGATCAATTGTTATTGAGAAACTAATCTAATGAAAATAGTAAAGCATTATGCTAGTGCTAAGGTTTGAAGTTCGTTCTGTAACTCATTAAAAGTGATCAATTCAATGATCGTCCTAAGAGTAACCACCACTAATGGCATGCAATGAAGCAAATGTGAGGATGTGGTTATTCCACACTTGTTTCGTTAGTTATATAGGTTGGTTTGACTAAGCGGTTCTTTTGATTGTTTATGGTTTAATGTGTGTAGATGGGACGATCTGGGAAAGAACAAGCTGGACCTTCAAAGAAGGCAAAGAAGGCAAATCCACCCTTGACAATCACGGATGAACCAAGGCCATTGCGAGAGGAAGTGATGATGGAGGACATACCTAAGTGGAAGGGTGGACCTTTGACAAAGTTTCACCCTAGATTTCAACCAAGTTTATGGGAAGAAAAGATGTAAAAAATGAGAGATAGAAAAGAGGCATACTTGGTGGAAAGAGAGGTCCCTGAAGCATTGTTTGCCCATCACAGGGTACATGAAAGATTTGAAAAATTAGGATGGCAAGCGGTGCTAAAGTGTTATGACCAGGAAGAAGACAAGTTGTTCGCGCCAGTGATAGATGAATAGGTTAGTACACTTTAGTTGGAAGGAACAAGGAATATCCAACAAATGAAACTGGTGGGTCAGTGTCGAGGGTAGAAGGTTACAATGTCCATGACCAACCTGAAAAAGTTGGCACCATTTGATTCTTTACCCATCAGCCAATATGAATTCCCTTCTGAAGACAACCTGTGGAACAGACCGGACAACAGTCCATGGTGGGAGTTGATGAGAGATACAATTTTTAAACCCGGGAAAACCAGCACAATGAAAAGGGTGGACTTGAAGAAGGAAGCAAGGTTGATCCAACCATTGTAACCCAGAATGTAATGCCTCGCAGGGGGGACAAGGACTCGGTTCGGTTTTGTGATGTACCTGTGCTCTACTCTATCATGACAGGAGATCATAAAATGTCATTTTACTACTTGGCCATGATGCATTTAGCTAGCCCGTATCACAAAGAATAAACAAATCATTCCCCACTGCCGATTGATTCAAGCTCTATTCAAGCAATTTAAGGTAATTGGTCACTCGATGTATGAAAGACCAACCAGTTACATCATCAAGAATTTGGATCCGTTTAGTGTGGTTCTTATGGCTCGAGTAGGATGGGAATGGAGTTTAAATGAAAGGTATGCAAGGTGGAAGCATAAGAATGGCGAGAAGATTAAGATGAGAAGATTGGATGCACAACCAGTGGAGCAAGGTGATGAGAGTGGAGATGAGAGTGAAGATAGTGTGCAGGGTGATGATTTGGATGACCCAAATGAGGAAGAAGAGCCAGTCACAAGACCCCCATACCCAATGCCTGATGACATGTGGACTCAGGTGCAGGAGTGTAGGCCAAAAGGATTTGACATGTGGCCTAACTACAATCAAAACAATTGGGATTTACAACAATACAGCAGGTTGCAAGCGGAAGACGATGCTCAAGCAGTCATAGCAAATCAAACCATTGGAATCGTATTAATCTTGTGCATCAAGAAATTCAAGTCAACAACAACTGGGAGTCACATCAGCAGCTTGGTTATCATGAAGCTTACCACCGCGGAGAGCCGTTTGTACAAGCACCACCACCAATCAACTACTTCACTCTTCCACCCTATGATGGAGGGGAGAGGTTGCCGAGACCCGAGTGGAATCACTCGGAGTGGATTGATCCGATACAATTTCAGCAACAACAGCTTAAGGTGCAACAATTTCAGCAGCAATAGAGTAGAGAAGGAAGCAGTAGCGGACCACAAGGGGGTACATTCCAGTTTAGCGAATGGATGGACGAGCTGAACAATATATTTGGACAACGTCAATCACGATACTTTGGGGGTAATCGCTGATCGTGATTGTTCCGATCGATCAGGTCCAATTGCTCTAATTTGAACTAGATTATATTATGTGGTTGTGTGCTTATCTGTTTATATTTCGGGTTAGTGGCAAGAACAATAGAACAATATGGGGGTGGTTGGTGTTTGATGTCTGAACTCTTTATGTCATGTTCTTAGGAAATAAGTAGCTTGTTGATATTCATGTTTGTCTTTCATGGTGAGTCAAGTTAAAGAACCTCGATAATGTTGATGGGAAAGTCTAAAGGAGATCGAAATGGTTGAAATCCTTAGAAAACACCATACATTGGGGACAATGTATCCCAAGTGTGGGGATGGGGGATTCATAGGTAGACACATTGTGGTTGAAGAAATGGAAATTTGAATAAAATTTTAAAAAATTTTACATGTTTCTCTTAAAATATTAATCATTGGTTGAGGTTCTTGGTCATGGTTAACTCCCTAAGTGTCTAAACGTGGTTGGTTTGTGGAAGTTGAAAAGGGAATGCCTAACTAGGGGTAGCAAACTTTGGGTGTAGTAAACTTGCATGTGTCATGTCGGTAACCAAAGTCCACCGTTTCCATATGTGAGAAGCCTATTCTTTGACATTGTTATATCTATTTGCTAGTTTGGAGTGTTCAATAATGCTTACTAAGTGGTAGAACTTGGGGGGCGTGCATCTTGAATCTCGAGACCGGGATTCACTTTGAAATGATTGAGGCATTAGGATCAACCAAAGAAAAACCCCATAGGACCCACTCACCTAACATTTATCCGTAGGAGCCAATTTTGAACCTTTACCCATTTGCTTGTGTCAATAAATCCTTGAACCATTAGCCTTTTGTTTAACCTTTTTATTGTTCACCCGTGTGATGGAACTTGAGTTACTTCGTGAGAGTTGTAGTACTAAGTTTGATACGAATTCATGTTTGAAAGTTATGAAAAAAAATTAAGAAAAAAAAGAAAGAAAAAAAATTGAAAAGAAAAGAAAATGCTGTCGAAATAGCTAAGTTGAAAGACTGAGATATTAGACAAGAAAAAAGATTGTGATTTGAAGTATATAATAATTAACTCAAGTTTTTTATCACTCTAGTCACTATACCCCAAATTACCCCCACCCGAACCTAAGCCTAACATTACAACCTTTGAAAAGCCCTCATGATTGATGTGGTATCTTGTGTTAGTAAGTGAAGATTTGATTGCTTCACAAGCCTATGCTCACTCGTTTGCATTGTTGTTTGAGTGCCTCATAAATACCGGCGCATTTTTGGCCGAGCCAGAAATTACACCGAGTGGAGAACTTTATTGTGAGGGGTATGATATGTGTAAGGGAGCCGCCTAGAGTTGAGAATCTTAGTTAGGCAGTCCAGCGGGTTAGAGGTTTATGGTTGTTAACGGGTCATAGTTGCTAACTTGGGAATTAGGTATGCCCTTAAACCTTAATCGAGTTTGGTATTTGTGCTTCTATGTGTGCTCACCCATTTTTTGACTTGAATTCTGGATTTTAAAAGCAACCTCGCTTGAGGGCAAGCGAGAAACAAGTGCGGGGATGTGATGTATAGGGTTTGGAATGAGATTTATCATGGTTAATTGGTTAACTTTAATGCATTTAATGTGGTTAAGTGTAAGAGATTGTGTTGAACAAGTTAACTACGATGATTTGATGTTTTGTAGGTTGAACATAATCATTTGAGGGGTTTTGAAGAATGCATATGGATGATAAGTGAAGACCATGATAAATGAGATGAAAGGGGATTTAATTACGAGAACGTGGCCACAAACGGGGAGGAAAACGGAGTTCGAACGAAGAAGTTATGAAGAAACAAGAATCCGACAAAGCTGATTGGCCATGACCTACGGCGGAAACATGACCTACGGTGCATCAGTTCAAAACAAAACAGAATGGCCCTAACTTGACTTACGGCAGAAGCTGACCTACGGTAGAGGACGCGCTGAAATCACTTATAAGTCACAAAAATTAGGGTTTTGATCATATCTTTCATTCTAAGTCGTCCCCAAGTGTGAGATTCGTCCCCAAGGCTTCCCAAAGGCTCTCGGAGGCGATTTTAAGGCTTTCCAAGTTTTTCTAATCATTCGGTTTGATTCTTTAACGTTAGATACAATGTTTACTTTTGTTTTTGATTTGTTTTTCGTTGCTATGTCCGGCTAATCCACCAGTGATCTTCTCCGGGTGATTAGGTGTCACATCCCAGCGGAAGCGTGAAGCGATATTTGGATGTGACTTGTTTTTCAGAACACAATTGATTACAACCAGTTAAATTACAACAACATGAAAACGTAAAACACATACTTCATTCATATATATTCTATAGATTACACCATTACATATATGTCAAAATTTGACGTAATCTTTATTACAATATATTCTTTAACTAAACGTCTTCAGGTACGATGGAAATGTGCATCCACTATCACACTGCCATCATAGATGTTAACTGTTAAGCTTACACAAACTCGCCCTACAACTTCACCCCATCCATTGTAAACTTCAAAGGAAAAGTCAATATTATTAGTCATTTTCACCTGAAAAAGCATACTCAAATAGTCAACATAAAGTTGGTGAGATCATAGATTTATATCCAGACAAAACATTTTATTGATGCATCAATTACAACCAAACCTGCTCACACATATAATCATACTGTCACGAAATAATTCACAAAATCAGATAATATTACATCTCAACCCTCATTCGGTTAGGTGCAGGAAAATAGCATCACAACACTCATCCTGTTGGTGCAAATATTCTCTAAGTATCGCTACTAATATTATCAGACGGTTCTTCATTCGAATTAATGGTTGTATCACAAATGACAGTAAGTCTCAAAATATTTTCAAAAATAATGCATCAACATAACCAGTATGCTTTTTCCCCCAAAAACTTTACAAATATCAAAAGGTCAAAATGGGGCTATGAGTCTCACCGTGTCTCCAAACGGTAACCTATAAAATAATTTATAAGTTAGATAAAAATTTCTTTAAAATTTTTAGAACTTCAGATATAAATGGTTCCTAAAATTTTAGCTGTAAAATAATCAAATAATATTACCACAAAATTCTCAATATTTATTCTATTATAAATAAATTGTTATAATTATCCCAAAGTCTCTAAAAATCATCAAAAATAGACACTGTCACTAAAAAATTACCAAAATTTATAGAATGTTTCTCTAAACGTATAAATTATTTTATAATTTTTCTGATGTTTAATTCACAATAGATTGTTTTCTGTAAATCTTAAAATATTCCCAAAATTCATTATAAATAGATATATAACTACAAAATTATGAAATTTATACCATCTATATAATATGATTTATCATATCTTCAGTGAATTTTTCACGATTTATGGTACTGGTTAAGTATTTATTTATATTTTTCTACTACAGATCACTTAAAAATTCATTTTTCAAACATAATAAGGAAATAAAATACCAAATAATTCCTGGAGCTTTTAAACTCCAAAATAGTTATTCTGTGATTTTTCCATAATTTCCCTGAATTATTTGTATTTTTAAGTATTTTCTTTATTTTTTAAATAATTATTTTACTTAATATATTTTTACTAAAATCTACAGAAGGATAAGTAACATTTTCTAAAAAAAATTTCTAATGTTTATTCCCACAATCGTATTTATTTAATATTTTTACTTATTTTTCTTCATATTTCAAGGTAAACTCTTTATTAAATTAAATATATCCTTTTTGTCAAGTTTTCTGATTTTATCACTGGTTTTTTATAGATATTAAGGTCTCAAACTTTATTAAGATTAGTTTTGGTACATATACATGTACCAAAACAAGATTATATGTGTTTATAACACATATGTAAATTTTGGTATCTTAAATATTTAACAAGATTTTTAACCTTTGTAATGAGAGAGGAAAGGGCTGATGATGATCTTGAATCCGGAACTTGCTGCAACTTGGTGTTTGTTGCTTTGTTTATAGGTGCCGAGAGGTGGAGGAACAAAGGTGGTGATGGATGTTGGTGGTGGTGTGTTGCTACGGGGAGTTGATGGTGGGGATTGTGTGTGATGGTGGTTATGTGTGGTGTTCCGAAGGGAGCCTGCGAACTCAAAGAACAAAGGTGATGGTTGTCGTGGGTGTGGCATGTGAGCTAATCGAGAGGTGTTGGTAGGATGGTTGTGGTATGAGGTTGTCGAGACTAGAGAGCAATGGTAGTGTGTTTGTGTTGATGAGGTAGTACCCGAGAGTTTTAAAGTTGCTTTGGGTTGGTTGCTACTCATGATAGCATGCATAAGTAAGCCTTGGATAGGTTGATAAAGTGTCCCACAAGGTGCAAGGTGGCGGCTAGGGAGGTTTCATGAGTCACTAGCTCATTAATGCATATAATCATATTGGATGGGATGAGTTGGATACTAGGATACTTAGGTTTGCAAGGTGGTGAAATGGTGAGCTAATAACCGAGGGTTAGGGGAAACCAAGGTGATAGCAATCGGTTGTGTTATGACCAAGTGATGCTTATGTTGATGTTTTAGGTGTTTTTGTTTGACTTTAGTTTGTTTTAAGTTTCCTTCAATGTTAACTTGTGTTGTAATGTTTAGGTTGGGTTATCATTTTGTATTGATAGTTACTTCACATAATACCTATATATATTTAGCATAGATATCATAAGTTTAAAGTATGTGTAGATATATGTATATATATACACGTAGAATATATCTATGTATATGCATAATAGAATATGCAAAAGCATGCCTTATGCATGTAAACATGCATATGAAACTCTCATATATATACATGTAAAGTATATATCACAAGTAAAATATATGTACGTGCATAAATCTGCATGCTAAATTTATATATATATATATATATATATATATATATATATATATATATATATATATATATATATACGCATGCACACGTAAACAATCCTAATATATATGCATGCATGCAAACATGCATACGTACATTCTATATATATTCATGCATGCAACATGTATACATAAAATAATACTATAATTTATAAAAAATTTAGGGTTGTCACATTCTCCCCCTGTTAAAAGAATTTCGTCCCGAAATTCCTTGAAGTATGATTCAAGTTTCAAAAGAACTTATTTGATTATTACCTTTTGAACAAGTGGGGGTATTTCTTTTTGATCTCATCTTTTCTTTCCCATGTGTATTCTGGTCCTCTCTTTGCATTCCATCTAACTTTTACTATGGGAATTCTATTCCTTCTTTAACTTCTTTACTTCCTTGTCTACAATGGCTACTGGTTCTTCCATAAAATGAAGTTTTTTATCTATTTTGACTTCTTGAATTGATACTTCTAAGGTTTCATTGGTTAGACATTTCTTGAGATTGGATACATGAAAAGTGTTATGTACTTCACTTAATTCTTGAGGTAATTCTAATTTATATGCCACGGGACCAATTCTATTAATGATTTTAAACAGACCAATATACCTAGGGTTTAGCTTACTGGATTTTCCAAACCGAAAGATTCCTTTTGAGGGAGATATCTTTAGGTAGACCCTGTCTCCAATTTGAAATTCCAATGGTTTCCTTTGTTTGTCTGCATAACTTTTTCTGTCGATCACGAGCTGCTTTCAATCTATTTTTAATCTCAGTGATCTTGTCTGTGGTTTCTTGGATTAATTCAGGACCTGTGAGTTGTCTATCACCTATTTCATTCCAACACAAGGGTGATCTACACTTTCTTCCGTATAAAGCTTCAAATGGAGCTAAACCAATACTAGAATGATAACTGTTATTGTATGAAAATTCTATTAATGGTAAGTGATTGTCCCAATTTCCACCAAAGTCTATAACACAAGCTCTTAACATATCTTCTAGGGTTTGTATTGTTCTTTCACTCTGTCCATCAGTCTGTGGGTGATAGGCTGTACTTAAATTCACTTGGGTTCCTAAAGCTTTTCGTAATGTCTGCCAGAATCTAGAAGTAAATCTACTATCTCTATCAGATATAATGGATACAGGTATTCCATGTCTAAACATAATTTCTTTTATGTAAATTCTTGCTAATCTTTCAATCTTATAATCTTCTCGTATTGGTAAGAAATGAGCTGACTTAGTCAATCTATCTACTATAACCCAAATTGTGTCGTATCCATTTCTGGTTTTTGGTAGTTTAGTTATGAAGTCCATTGTAATTTGATCCCATTTCCATTCTGGAATCTTGGGTTGCTGCAGGTATCCTGAAGGTTTCTGATATTCAGCTTTTATTTTTGAGCAGACATCACATTGTTCCACAAATTCTCCGACTGATCTTTTCATGCCTGGCCACCAATATTGGCTTTTCAAATCCTTGTACATTTTATTATTCCCTGGATGCACAGAATATCTTGACTTATGAGCTTCTTGCAGGACAATTGTTCTAATCATGCTATTGTCAGGTACCCAAATTCTTCCCTTAAATCTCAGAATTCTATCTATTTCTTCTTTCATGTCTTTTAATTGTCCCTTTAGTTTCAACATATCTTCTTGTTGGGCTTCCCGGATTTGTTTTAACAAATCCGAATGTAATTCCTTTCTCATAGCTCGTACTCGTAATGGCTTAGTCCTTTCTTTCCCACTTAGAGCATTAGCAACTACATTTGCTTTACAAGGATGATATTTGATTTCACAGTCATGATCACTTAATAATTCTACCCATCTTCTCTGCCTCATATTTAACATCTTTTGATCAAAGATGTGTTGCAGACTTTTATGATCCGTATATATTATACACTTAGTCCCATACAGGTAATGTCTCCAAATTTTCAGTGCAAATACTACAACTCCTAATTCTAGATCATGGGTGGTGTAATTCTTTTTACTACCCCTAAGTTGTCTGGATGCATATGCAATTACCTTATCTTTTTGCATTAAAACACATCCAAAACCTTGACGCGATGCATCACAATACACTATGAAATTATCTGTCCCTTCTGGTAAAGCTAATATGGGTGCAATACATAACTTACTTTTGAGGAGCTCAAAGCTTCATTTTGTTTTTCTTCCCATATATACTTTCTATCTTTTGGGTCAATTCTGTCAATGGTTGAGCTATTCTCGAGAAATTTTCTATAAATCTTCTGTAATATCCTGCTAAACCTAAGAATTGTCGTATTTCAGTTGGGGTTTTTGGAACTTCCCATTTCTTAACTGCCTCAATCTTTGCTGGATCAACCTGAATTCCATTCTGGTTAACTATGTGTCCTAGGAATTATACTTCTCTTTTCCAAAATTCATATTTTGAGAACTTTGCATATAATTTTTCTTTTTGTAGCAATTCCAAAGTTAACCTCAAGTGTTGTTCGTGGTCTTCCTTATTCTTAGAATAAATCAGAATATCATCTATGAAAACTATAACGAATTTATCTAAATAGAGTTTACACACTCTATTCATTAAATCCATAAACACTGCTGGGGCATTGGTTAATCCAAATGGCATTACAAGAAATTCATAATATCCGTACCTAGTTCTGAATGTAGTTTTGGATATATCGTCATCCTGTACTCTTAATTGATGATATCCAGATCTTAAATCTATTTTAGAAAAATAGCTGGATCCTTGTAGTTGACCAAATAAATCATCAATCCTAGGGAGGATATCTATTCTTTATAGTAACTTTATTGAGTTCTCTATAATCAATACACATCCTAAAAGTTCCATATTTCTTTTTGACAAACAGAACTGGTGCTCCCCAAGGTGATACACTAGGACGTATAAATCCCTTATCTAATAATTCCTGTAATTGGGTCATGAGTTCTTTCATTTCAGTTGGTGCTAAACGATGTGGTGCTTTAGCAATATGGGATGTTCCTGGTATTAACTTTATTTTAAACTCTACTTGACGAGGGGGTGGTAATCCAGGTAATTCGTCAGGTTAAACATCAGGTTATTCATTTATAACAGGATCACTTTCCAAATTGCCTTTATCAAGTTTTGCATCAACTATGTGAGCTAAGAAAGCTAAACATTTCTTATTTATGCATTTTTATGCTTTTTCACAGGAAATTAATTTCACAATATTTAGTCTATCATCGTATATACAGAGAGTTTTATCCTGAATCAAAGAAATCTTTATCATTTTTTATCACAAATAATTTCAGCATGATTCTTACTCAACCAATCCATTCCTACCACAATATCAAATCCTCCTAATTTAATAGGAATCACATCTATATCAAAACAATATTCATCTAAATTCAAAATGCAGTTAGGAATGATTTCATCAGCTTCTATTATTTTACCATCAGCTAATTTTATCACATAGTTATGACTTAATTTCTCAGATGTTAAACTAAGTGACGGTTTAAAGATGTTTGAAACAAACTACGAGTTGCTCCTGTATCAAATAATACTTTTGCGTACTGGTTATTGATAAGGAACGTACCCGTTACCACTTCCGGCTCATGACGAGCTTCCTCGGCTTGTATCACAAAGCTCACCCACGGGGGTTGTTCTGATTAACTGGGGCCTTGCCTTTCTGTTGTGGACATTCATTACGAAAATGATTTTCACTTCCACACTGAAGGCAGACTGGTTTGGGGTTGGTAGGGTTTTTACAATCTCGAGAGATGTGCCCTTTCTTTTTGCAGTTATAACAAATCACTGCCATACAGTTTCCTGTATGATATCTTTGACAAATATTACACTGTGGTTGTTTATCCACCTTCTTTCCCTGGGTGTTCCTAAGAAATTTCTTGGTGGAGGTCGGGTTATTCTCTTCTGAAGGTTTTCTCCAGATCTTCTTCCTGAGTGGTTTTCATTCCATTTTCTTTTCTCCCCTAACTGTGGATGGCTTAATGATCCATTTCTAATCATCTCATCTGTCAGACTTCCTGACAGGATTACTGCTTCTTGGAAGGTTTTGGTTCTTGCAGATTTCACTAACCCTCTTATTTGTGGTACTAGTCCCCAAATATACCTCCCTATCCTTTTTGATTCTGGGGTTATTAGATGACGTACTAACCTGGACAGTTCATTATACCTGTCAGTATATTCCCGGTGTGCAGCTCCTTTCATTTCTAGTGCTAAGAATTCAGCCTCTAGTTTTTCTATTTCATTATAAGAGCAGTATTTTTCTATCACTAGATTTCTAAAATTCTCCCAACTTATCTTATTCATGACATGCCTACCTCTAATGTGTACCTCCATTTTCCACCAGGATTGTGCCTCTCCTTTTAAAGAATGCGAAGCAAACAGTGTCTTGAAATTTTCAGCACAGTTACTGATTTCCAAGACTCCTTCCATTTCATCTAGCCATCTTAAGGCTTGCACAGCTCATCCCTTTCCATCAAATTCTCGGGGTCTGCTAGGACATGAAGGTCTTGTAAGAACATCCTTTTGAGACTCCATTCAGGATTTCTTCTTCCTGTCGCTCATCTAAGTTAATATTTTCAGGCCTTTCCTGTGGGTGTGAGGTGGTTCTAGAATTTAAATTTTGTTGTAGTTGGGTTATCAAGGTAGGTAGGGTAGCTTCTATTTGTTGGGCTACTATTTGAGAAATCCTATCATTCTCGTTTGTGTCAGTGTTCACGGGCGTTTCTTCCCCAAGTCGGGTTCTGGGTCGTCCTACTTGAGTTGTTCTTCGGACAGGCTGAGTGTTTCTTTTTGGCGGCATGATTCACTATAGTGAATTATAACATTAGTATCATAAATAAATATTCTAACATAAAATTATTTAAATGTTTCAACACATAGGCACATATATCAATTAGGTTCTTATTTCTTTTATTCTTATAAGTTAAACTATAGTTTTCTAGTTCCTGCGAATCCACTTCCATATCTTTGCGAAGATATTCTTCTTGGGTGTTTTGAGTTTCTTGATGTCCTTCTGGATTCTCCAGATTCCTAGCTGTATTTTCTCAAGTTTCCTAAGAGTTCGCCGAGCTGTCTTCACTTTATCCAACTCTTGTCTTGTAGTTATCTTATCTTCATTTCTGGGGGAATCAGGATGTTGTATTTCCATATCCTCAGCTTGCTTAGTCATAAACCTGTTCCCACGTTGTATCTTTTTCCTAGGGGTCTTAATTGTATAACCTCCAACATGTACTGGTGCACGTCGAACATAAAATTTTGGCTTATGTTCCACTTCCAGTTGAGGGATTTCCATAGCTTGTTGAGGTTCTGGTTCAGGTGTTATTTCCTTAGAGTTGCTATGGTCTGGGCACTCGGAAGTATCGGTCTCATTATGGTAACTATCTGAATTCATAACTGCACGAACTTCTTTATAATGTTTCACAAAATGGTTAGTCACATATTATTAAGCATGAAATCATAGAATCACAGAATTTCACATAATAATTATATTACATAAGTATACCAATATTTACCATTAATTGAGCTTATGATTATAGTCTAGGTATTTTATTATACCTAATTCTCTACAACCAATGGCTCTGATACCAACCTGTCACATCCCGACGGAAGCGTGAAACGATATTTTGGATGTGACTTGTTGTTCAGAACACAATTGATTACAACCAATTAAATTACAACAATATGAAAACGTAAAGCACATACTTCATTCATATATATATTATAGATTACATTATTACATATATGTTTGCAACTCAATTACTCATAAAGTTCGTTACTTTTCGCAATTAGTCATTTTAGTTAAGTTTTTATAATCAAGCTCCAAACTTTTGGATTTAAACTACACTTTCCACATATTCCCTGTGGATCTACCCGACTTACCCTAGCTATCTTAGGTGAGTTTGGAACCGTGTAAATTGTTTTTGATTAGGCCTGACAAACCGATATCAGGGTAGCAGGCATACTTATTCAAACAAAAATGATTTAACACTTAGATTCTCAAAGCACAAGCTCTAGGTTATGTGTTGCTTAGAATAATTGTCCAATCGTATGTTATATACCTCATATGGATAATTGCTAAATGTTTATTGCTTTTAATCGGTTATCCTCATCATCATCCTCAATAAGCATGATCATACGCTCCTCCTTGTAATATGGTAGTTATATCTATTAGAAAGATGCCTCATTTATTTATGATTTATATATCTCAATTGTCACTTTTATTTACGTTTTCACATATTTGAGCTGTGGATTTCGCCTTATATTATATTTATAAAGTCATGGAATGGCTCACCAATATACATGTTGACAAAATATATTTTATGCAATGCTACAGGTTTGATTGTCGGTTGATTGAAAATTTAAAGACGTTATTATATTTTAGACCGTTAGGTTATTAGTTAAGAACTATTTATTTTCTTGTATTTGTATGAATATGTTGTGAAAGAATGAGTTGATTAAATATTATCACTTTAATAGTGTCGTGTGCATTTGAACAATCATAGTCGCGCCCTGGCATGTTCCGCCGCTTTGGTCGGGGTGTGACGATTGCCTCCCGTTAAATAATAAATTTAAGAATATATTTACGCTAACGACTCATATAACAACCCCTATCAACTAAATTTCTTACAATCCAAACGAGACCATAAACACAAACCAACCAATGGACTCAAATCAAATGTCTTACAATATTTTATGCCTGGACATAAAACGCATTCACTTTGAGGTGGTTCATAAACTAGCATTAAGTCCTAGGTTCTCACACCCCCAACCACGGCGGTTTCCCGCGGGGCGTGAACGTCAAGGAACCATAGTCATTGATCGACCACTACATGATATAGTAAGCATACGAAGCAAATAACTTTAAAAATACATAATTGTTTTTCAGAGTTGAATTGCGGAAGCAGTAGCACTAATGTAATTGTTTTCAAAATATGATCAATACAACAATAAATGTCCCAAACAGCATGAATGGCCCTAAATGCGATGTGGCCCAAGCTAGCTTAACTTGATGCAAATGTCAAATACCTGAGAGAATATGCATGAAATATGTCAATATAAAGTTTATGAGTTCACAGGTTTTAAAGTAATAGTAAACAGTGTAATGGACCACAAGTCTTTCTATGATTTGATTGTCGATCATACAATACTATAATATTATATAAGCACCGCAACCGAAGCTAGACTGTAACTGTAATAAATTGTCCCTACCCATGCCTACCATAAGCATGGGTGTGAACAGGCTAATAATGCACCCGTTTAGACCTCCAGTCAAGGTTAGGGTAATTAACCCGGGTGGGGGTAGTCAAACCCAATAGTACTATCCATATACATCGCTTCGGGAAATAAACTAACGGTTTGATAACAGGGGACTTCATACGGTAAGTAAACAACTTATATAACATGTGAAATCATTGACAAGTAAATGTGTCTTGGAAAATTAGTAATTTGCATGTAATCTCCCCCAAAAGAAAAATAAGTAAAAATGGGGCCGTGAAACTCACCTCAATTGTACGCGTGAATATTAGCAATAGTCCGTACATATGATTGGTCTAGGAATCTCCTAAACAAAATCACAATCTATTCATTAGGTCATGATTACTAACCCTAGATGGTCATGCATAACTCATCCACAAAGTTAGTTTTGAAAATGTCAATTGACTAGTTATACACGTCGAGTCGTTAATGTTTTATTTAGATTCTTGTCTTCATAGTTATCTTTCTAAAAATACATAATGTATTGAATGGGTTTTATATTAAGTATAATGGCATTATACTTTCCATGTGTATGAGTTTTCTTTTTACCAAATACCACCAAAAGTTTACTTCATATAAATATGGGCATTTGACAGAATCAAGAGTATTTTTGGGTCTGGTTGTCATCCTCTTTTCATGGTACAAAGAATTTTTTTTAAAATCTTATATTTTTATCACATCTAGATCTATGTCTTATGATTCTAAAAAGGTATATCTTGTAATATGTAACTAAGTTTAAGTGCCTCGAAATGGGTCATGAAGCAACAGATGTCAGTGTAGCATTTTTCTGTACATGTCTATGGAATTCACCTTTTTGAGGGGTCAAAACCTACATTCACAAATAGATCCTATAATACTTTTAAACCTAAGACCTTAAGCTAAGTTACCACAGAAGGAAAAAATGCATTTTATTACTTTAAGCATAACTTATCCCTCAATCTTTATGCCCTATCTATTCTGCCAAAAACTCAGGTTCAACACTTTAATCATGTTTATACGTTTTGGATAGGTTATACTCATCTAAAAATTTCAAGGTTAGATGCGTTAAAACTAGACATCCTGAAGTTAATGTTAGGCTCAAGAAACGGTTCATTTGACCATGTTTAGATCGAGTTATGGTGTCAAAAACACAGAACATGAATCTGCCAGAAAACATCTTACATGTTTTGTTACTTTTTAAACTTTGCTAAAGCACTTTTGGATGAGTTAGTGAACATGAACACATCATGGTGATGTATAGAAGATTATAAACAAGGTGCTAACCTTAAACAAGCAAGGAGAAGGAGAAGGTAGTCTTGAAATGCAAGAAAAAAAAAGACTTAATCCCTTGAACTAAGAACCAAACAAGTAAAAGTAGAGAAGATGTTGTGGGATGCTTGGAAGCTTCAAAAATCACTTGGTCTTCAACAATGGCACTTGAATCACCCAAGATTTGTGAAAAATGAGTTGAAAACAAAATGAAATGGTGGAGGTGGTTTCTTGGCCGAATTTTGAGAGAAAGAAAGGAGAAGAGTGTGTTGGTGATTTGTGTGGATGAAGTGTGTGAATGTTGCTTTTATTTGTAAGCTCTACAACTCCTAACTTTGTCTCTTGGTCAATCATAGGGAAATGAGCTTCACACATATGGAAAGAAATCATGTAGCTTTGTTCATAACCTTTTCCTTAACACTAAACTGGCAAATCTTGAGCTTCACACATATGGAAAGGAATCATGTAGCTTTGTTCATAACCTTTTCCTTAACACTAAAATGGCAAATCTTGAGCTTCACAAAATACAACTTGTCTTGTAAGGATTTGACAAGGGAATAAAAATGTGTTGATTTTTCAATTTTATGTAGTATTGGGTATTTGGGTGGTATTTGTTGCATTATAGTAATTTATATATACTTTAATATTTTTACTCTTTTAATTTTTAAAATTCATTAAAGTTGTATAAGTACTTATATAATATCATATCATTTAATATTTATGGTATGTTAATGATACATCATGTATTTAGTAATTGCGTTAAAAGGATTCGTTCCGGGTAAAATATCAATTTACGCGATTAGGTTTATTTATAAATTTGAGTTTTTCCAATATATTTAATTTGGAATCTAAAATACTTTGAAATAATGGAATCTAAAATACTTTGAAACACTTTAAAGTAGTTATTAGTACACATATATTAATTATCACAAACGTTCGTATGTGTGCCGGTTGTATCGCGTGTAAAAAAAATGGTAATTACGCCGAATCACCGATGCATGAAATGTAATGCATGAAATTTTGCAATGTATAAAACGACTTCAATAATTGGAATTCAATTGAAAATCAAGTATTATAGGTGTAATTATAACCAAGTCAAGGTCGAGTATTGACCTGAAATTACCGGTTGTCACACAGGCCAACCCATGGACTCAAATGAAATCCCAAATTAGTATCTCAATTGTTACTGATGGCAACGTTTGCTAATTGAAACCAACAATCAAGGGAGGGCCAATGGGTTTACTATGTGAAGCTTAGGGCCCTCAAAATCTTTGGGCCCCTATTTTTTCTACAAGAATTCTTGTGTATTGAGCTTTTCTTAAAATATTTAAGCTGGTCCATATAGAATAATAGGATTATGGGAAGGAAAGGGGTTTGGGCGGGACTTTTTGTGGTGGTGTGGGCGGCATTTTGGAATTAGAACAAGGGCACATGATTGATTATCTAGTTCTTCAATTTATCTTCTTTGATTCATCTTCATCTCTCATCTTTGTTGCATCTCTGCTGTCATTGTTCGATTTCATCGTATGGGTTTTTTCCTTTTGTGATTATTCGATTGCTGCCATCTCTGCTATCATCATTCGTCTTCATTATTAGCTTGTTTTGAATTATATTTAGGTCAAATTAGTGTTTCTTTGTAGCTACAATTCTTCAATATGTAATTGTTTAAAGTATCTATGAAATCTTTCTAAATCTATAGATTTCACAGCTTGGATCTTAATATCATACGGTGTGTTTAAAACCTTTGCAATTCTATGTTTATTTATATGTATTCTACACAAAAGCCTTTGCAAATTCATGTCTTTGTATGTACTCTGCACAAAATACTTTGCAATGCATACTTCTTTTTACTCAGTTATATCGTATCATGATTTTTCTATGTTGTTTAAAACATTATTAAACAATACCTGAATAACCGTTTTGAGGATTTGATGATAGAAAGTTTAGTATTTCTACTTATTTGTATAACACTCATTTGTTTGTGCTTCTGAGCATTCGAAGAAAACACAAAAAAAAGACAAAACAACTAATATTTTAATGTCAAATAAGACATTAGAAATATGAGATGCCAAATCTTTTTTATATCTATTTTCACTTAGCATACACCGGAAAGTTTGCATATAAACTATATAAACAAACAAACAAACCCAGTATATCCCGCAGGGTCTGGGAGGGGTAGATGGTGGCAAGTCTTTCCTCTATCCAGATAGGTAGAGAGACCGCTTCCAAAGAGACCCCCGGCTCGATAACTCTAAACATCCTAGTCAGTTAAAAGGAAAGGGAAACTATAGTTTTGGGTGTTACTGTTTCTTAAATCATGCTACAACATGAACCTATTCTAAGCATCCTAGTCAATTAAGAAGATATCCAAGTATTTCTATTGGTATTGTTTATTGTGTTGCAACTGTCTCTTCTAACAGAGTATGATCTTATAGAATTGATTAGATGCCGTCTAATACCCTGGCTGAGATAATCTAATCTTCTCATGCAGTGTTTTGCAAAAATATAATTCTAGAAAGCAGTCCAACCAAATGGAGCTACAGTTGCTACATAAATCAGGGAAGTGCGTAAAGTTACAATTTGACTGGTAAGATGTCCCCAAGTACCCAGTTCTACACGATTACAGATTAACATTGGAAACTACACAACAGGGTTACACGATAGCATGTGCACCTAGAGATTAGAGTTGCATATAAAATCCTGGAATAGAGAGATTAGGTTTCTGAATCTAAAATTATTGACAACGCCACTCAGAAGTTTTAACTTTTCTGTTTATAATAACTAATCAATTAAATCAATATTAGTATAATGGTATCTAACTAAAAAAGTAATCTGGCCAGAGCTTAACAGTCAAAGAAGCTAAGATGGAGGGAATATTACTGTAAAGTATAAGATCAACTCATTGTCCAGTTCTCTTATGGGTTTGCCCTACACTGGTTAATATGGCTCGTTGGCGATGCAGCCTGCAAACTTTACTGATATTAATGACACCATAATTCCCTTTGCTATCGAAACAAATCATAAAGCATTACAACATACATGTAAGATCTTAGGGCAATTCATATCCATCATTCCCAAGCACCAAAGTTCATACCTAATGCAATGCATAGTGAGATTTGCTACCTAAACGAACATACCATCCCAATAAACTACAACTGTTGAATGCCAACCACTTAATATGTTTTCATCAGCAATTGAACCTAATTTTCTAAACTAAAGCAGGTTTCAAATTCACAAGACCTAGCAATCCTCACAATGATTACTTACAAGTACAGTAAAGTTCAATCCAAATTCAACAATTAACAAGCAAATTTAAGTACAATCAAAGCTACATCAACCTCAATTCATCCTAAAACCTAATCACCAACCGATCTCACAACAGCACCCTAACAACATTAAAACCGGTTACAACAATCACCTCCCTATATACAAGTATGTTATTTATCATCTGGAAAGGTTCAGTTGATATCATAATTCGTTAAATGATGTATACGTACTAATATATAAATGATAATATATTATAACAAACCACCACATTGCTTATGACATCTTATTTGAATATACACAGGATGAATCATCTTTATTGAATCTGAAGCAATAATGAAAGGAGCTTAAAACCACCACATTGCTTATGACTTCTTATTTGAATATACCACATTGCTTACCGGGCTACAACAACCCTATGAGTAGAAATTATCATATGAATTAGTTATACGAATATCACATCATCTTGGGTAACTTTAAGTGAACTATTCTAGCTAAAACAACATCTCATCTTAAATTCAATTAGCTATTTTCATCCTATTCAGACGAATTAGGATCTAAGTAAAAAAACATATATTTTGAAAAGAGCCCCAAAATTTTATATCACTTTGGGCCCCCAAATGGTTGAGCCGGCCCTGCCAGTAATCATTTGGGTTTTCTGCGTACACCGTCAACCATCACCGACCAAGAGGTGGTTCACAAAACTCAATTGAAAACCAGTGTTGCTGTTCAAGAAACACAACCGCCACAAAAAAGTTGACACATAAATAAGAAATGGAAATGTATGAATACACACCGAACACCCCAAGTGTAAAAAATGGACTAATGGACTAGTGTTGAGGAAGTAAGTCTACCTCAAGCATGGTTCGGGTATCCGCAAAAAGTAGAAAGTATTTTTTCTATTTTCATTTTATGTTTATTAGAATATATGTTATTTAGTTTTAAAAACATTGAATGTTGATTTTTATATAACTAGCAAATGCCCCCGCGCGTTGCTGCGGACATTTTGACTTGATAGTTTTGCCATCACATTAATCCATGTCAAGTCATCAAATTCAGATCGCACAAAACAACATTAAGTGGCTATATAGAATACCAACATCTTAAAATCTAAAATTGCTAATTTAAATACAATCACATTAATTTAGTAACATCACATACCTTACCGTAAAGTTTATATAAGAGCATAACTAATAATAGTTTGAACTGAGCGAGTTGTATCTTCACCCTACATCAATAAAGATCATTAATATTATAAAATCTTTGATTCCTCTACGCACAACATTCTGTAATGTTTCCTAAGCAACACCTGACTTCAAGACATCTGCAAATTCTATAATTAGCATGAATATTAAATTTTTAACACAATCATAAGTAACTGGAGAGGTACATAAATCTATAATTAAGCTTGCCTATCACTTAAGTAAAAGCACTGGTAAAATGATCATTTTTAGAACATATATATTGACGGGTGGTTCAAGGAACAACACTTTTATGATGTTAAAACGCGTGATATTCTCATATTTGGTTGTGTAATCTTGAATTAGATAACTACAGTTGCTTTTGTTTCAGGCATATTATGGAGCTTAATATGAAGAAAACGTAGCTGTGGACGGACCTCGACGGGATGGAGCAAGGAAGGATGGGAAGAAGGAATCAAAAAAAATGTGGGGCTCTACCGTAACTTACGGTAGCCACCGTAAGTTACGGTAGCCCCCAATCACTCTTATTTCCACCGTAATGCAGTGGATTTCCACCGTACTGATTTGGTTTCCACCGTAACTTACGGTGGCTACCGTAAGTTACGGTAGCTGCTGACGAAAAAGTGCAACTTGCCTTAATAAAATGGTTTGAGTGGTGCCTTTTGCTCATATTCTGGATCTGACGAATTCTTTCCAGAAAAGAGGCGAAAGTGGTTGTTCTTGCTTGATTCAAAACATTTCTAAACATTTGATTTGTGTTTTTGATTCATATGAACATGAATCATTGTGTGAGGATGAAGATTCAAGTCATGCTTAGCTAAACTTGTGGTGATCATCCTAGATGTAAGGTTTTCTTTTGAAACACTATGTTTGTGCTTGAATTTCTAGAATGATAACTTTGAATGTTTGTTTGAGTTATTATGGTGTTTGGATATTTGTTTGTAAGTTGTTGATTGTTGTTTGATGTTAACCCAAACCATACGTTCTTGTGCCATGGGCAATCGAGATATCATGGGAGGGATTAAGGTTGGATAATTGTCAATTGATCATCGAGTAACAACCTCGCATTTTACATTCCGAGTACTTAGTTCTCTTTCATCACAAACGACTATTCAAGCACGAACCATGTCTATGTGGTTCTTTCTAGTAAGCATAAACATAAGTGTGGATTAAAACCTGAAATCTAGGGTGATCACTTGTTCTTAATCTGTTACAAAAGTACGTTTTGATTTGCAATCTACTTAGTTACTATTAATTCTTAAACCAAAACAATCCAATTCTTGATATTTGATTTTTGCACTTTAGGATAATTGTAGCTAATTTACAAGACTATAAAATAAACACATATTCCACAAACTCCCTGTGTTCGATAACCCACTTACCGCTAGCTAATTAGTAGTATTTGGTTTTAAATTTGATTGAGACTTCGACCTCACGTCAAATTTTGGCGCCGTTGCCGTGGAGTTGTGCGCAACGTGTGTTTGCTTATTAGTTTTGTTTTGTTATTTCGGTGTTACGCTGGTTGTGTGTAGTGTGCAGGTTTTGTTTCAGGTGTATGCATACCAGGAATTCGAGCTCATCATCACCATTAGTATTTGATCCAGAAATTGAACGAGCAGCTCGTAGAAACAGAGTATTACATCGACAAAACAAATCAGTGGTTCACCAATAGCACCTACATCACCCGTTACATCACAAAGTACAATGGATCCGCTTTCACCACCTCCTACTACGGGTCAACGACACCATCCGAGCCTTTACCTAATCCTACATTACCCCCTGAGACTAAACCAACGCATACCCCATTACCTACAAGTACCCAAACCGAACATTCTTTTAGCTTTGACCCATCAGCACCCATTCCGCCCTTTTCATATTTCTTCCCAACAACCGGTCAATCATCATCGTCTAAACCAGTACCAACATCACAACCATATCAATCCAACCCATCCATATTTCATACTCCCTCTACCTCTCAAATGCAACCGGATGCACAAGACCAACAACCTCAAGTTGTACAAACATCGGGAGCAGGACGAGCTGGTGTTGATAGTGGTTATGGTGATGAATTTAGGATATATGAGGAAGAAGGGTACACGTACGAAGGAGATGCTGATCAAGGAAATTATGTTTATAGTCAAGGACAAGCTATGCAAGGATATGGGAGACTACGACCACAAGTTGTGCAGCAACAAGTTATACCACAACAAATGCAACCCCAAGTGAGGCCACATGGGCCACAGTTTCAAGAGCAGATTCTTCCACAACATGGGGGAGCAAAATTTCAACCACCATTTCAGCAATTCATGCCTCCAGGACCACAAGTTCAAAGACCAATGGGTCCTCAGCGACCAAGAGTTAGGTTCGGTGTTCCACGAAGGCATAATTGGGACGCTGCAAGGGGTATTGAGGCACACTTTCGTCCAATCATCATAAATAATCCTTCACCAGTGGTCATTCCTCAAAACAATCAAGGGAGAACGTTTGAAGTTCGAACAAATTCACTTCAAAGTTTGCCAAAGTACAAAGGGTTAGCAACGGAAGAACCCTATTTTCATTTGGAAGCTTATGACTCAATTTGTAACACAATTGGTGGTCAAGGATTTTCTGCGGATGATGTCAAGTTGGTGTTGTTTCAGTTTTCATTGGAGGATAAGGCAAAGAGGTGGTTCTATACTTTGCCATCCGCTTCAATTTACACATGGGCTGAGATGCAACAAAGGTTTTTGGAAGAGTTTTTCACAGCCCAAAAGACTAATGATGCTAGGAGAAGCTTGAGAAGCTTCCAACAACAACAAGGTGAAATGTTCCATGAGGCGTTTGAGCGGTTTAACATGATGATCAAGAATTGTCCTCATCATGGAATTGAGTTATGGGAGTTGTTGAACGCTTTTCACGAGGGGCTCCATTCTGAAGATGCCCGGGATTTAATGTCTATCACAAATGGTACATTTGGAACAAATTACGAGCAAGACGATTGGGCATTTTTGGAACAAATGGCGGTTACATCAAGAGGAAGGCTCAATCAGCAAGACGAGCACGACCGGTCATTACACGAGCTCCAGTTCATGCTGTGGATGATGGTAATGTACAAGCTACAAATCAAGTTTACAATGTTTGTACAAATTGCAATGAGTTGGGGCATACTATGGATTCTTGCACGATAACTTTTGAACAAGTGGAGGAAGTGAATGCTATTCAAGGTCAAGGGTTTGGTGGAAGAAATTACAACATGAATTCCAATACCTACCATCCCGGTTTGAGAAATAATCCCAACTTCAGTTATGGGAATCCGGCCAATCAATCCAACCCGAATTTTCAAGGAAACACCCAAGGTAACTACGTGCCTCGCCAACAATTCAATAGTCAAGGCAATTACTGGGGTGGGAACAATCAAGGTTTTCAAAGGCAATCCCAACAATCGGGTAATGAGCAAGGTGGTTCATCGGGTCATGTTACTTCAAGCGGGAATGAAGTTATGGATATTCTTATGATGATGCAACAGGAGATGCAAAAGAGAAATCAGTTGGATGATGCTCGGGGCCAAAAAGATGAAATTCGTGAAAAGGCCATTCAATCTTTGAGCATCCAAATGGGCCAACTCGCAACAGAAGTAGCAAACTTGAAGAAGAATAAAGGAGAGCTGCCAAGTGATACTGTGGTGAATCCTAATCACCAATCTAGTTCCACGAGCTCAAAACAAGTACACATTAATGCTTTGGAATTCACATCTCAGGTAAGTGTTCCTTTGTTAGATAAATTACCCCTAAAACTCCCAGATCCAGGAGTGCCCTTGATTCCAATTCATATAGGAGACCTTAAAATTGATCGGGCACTTTTAGATCTAGGAGCATGTGTTAGCATCCTCCCCGGGCATTTATATGACAAATTTGATTTTGGTCCATTGAAATATATTGATACCCTAATAATGTTGGCTAACCAAACACTCATTAGGCCCAGGGGTATGCTAACAGATGTCATTGTAAAGGTGAGAGATTGCTACTACCCAGTGGATTTTCTGGTGCTGGGTTACACTTCTTCTATTGAGAATGCACCATATTCAGTCATCTTGGGTAGGCCGTTTCTAGCTACTGCACAGGTAGTCCTAGATTGTGAGCTAGGAATGGTGAACATGAAGTTTGGTGAGAAGGTTTTGAACTTAAATATATTTTCTATTGTTACTAACCCTTCCATCAAGGAAGCATGTTTTGCTGTTGACATGTTAAAGGAAGTGAAAGAGGTTGCAGCTAAAGGAAAGAAGAGAAAGAGAAAGAGAAGAGCGAAGAAAAAGAAGGTGGAGAAGACGGTTGAACAAACTGAGATGGATAGTGAAGGTAAGAAGACTGGATGCAGCACACTTGTTGCATAAGTGTGGGGATGCAGGAAGGTGTGTCAAGTTTCCCGGCAAGAGTTGAAACACCCCACAAGGCCACCATAAGTCAAGCTATTCAGGTTGCATCTTCTCTTGTACAGTTTGTTTCTTGTTTTCTTTTGAGTAGTTCGGTTGAGTGGTAGGGTGGAGCTTATGATATGTTAATGTTTATGTGTCGGGGTTGAATTAAGGAGGTGTTAGTATCATAAAAACAAAAAAAATATATTTTCAACTTTTTGAGTCTTTTGTTTTATTTATTTTGTTCCTTTCAAACCATACATTGGGGACAATGTATCCCAAGTGTGGGGATGAGGGGAATTTTTAATGGTTTTTAAAAAAATTCAAGCAAAACATTGTGAGAATTTGAACACCTTGGATTAACTCCGAATGATGCATCGGCAACCTTTAATCATTCTTATTCTTGGTGAGAGTTGAAGCCACACTAATAAATGGATAATATTTATCTTTGATGAGAGTGGCAACAGGTGGGGGTGCATTAGAACTTGTGCTTGAATACGATTCGAGACCTTAGTTGAATGTGAATGTGAAAAGAATAAGGGCATTTAGGTAGCCTCGTCTTTGATGTGTGCGAGTGTGGGATTTGGGGGTTGGACCTCATAAATTATATATATGAGTTTGGTTGAGAGAGGGGCGGGATTTGGACATTTAGTTGCCCAATTTTGTGCCTAAAAGCCTATTGTTTGTTACCCCTTAACCAGTTACCTTAAAATTTACCTAACTTGACCTGGTCTTATAGTGTTAGTAGTTGTTTAGTAGTTTGTAATCAGTTTCAATGCTATGTTGAATGTTTGCGTGAAATTTTTGTGTTGTTTCATTGTTATTAAAGAAAAATAGAAAAATAGAAAAAGAATAGATAAAAAAAAGAGAGAAAAAAATTTGAAAAAAAAAACAAAGAAAAAAAAAAAAAAAAAAGAGATTGAAGTTGCGTATCTTATGCATAGTAGTTAGGTTTGGTAGTTAGTTGTTTAATTTATTGTGTAATAAAAGACCAGGTTAAGCTTTCGCTTCTTCATATATATTACATTTCCTACCTTGTGTAATACAAGTATGTTATTTATCATCTGGAAAGGTTCAGTTGATATCATAATTCGTTAAATGATGTATACGTACTAATATATAAATGATAATATATTATAACAAACCACCACATTGCTTATGACATCTTATTTGAATATACACAGGATGAATCATCTTTAATTGAATCTGAAGCAATAATGAAAGGAGCTTAAAACCACCACATTGCTTATGACTTCTTATTTGAATATACCACATTGCTTACCGGGCTACAACAACCCTATGAGTAGAAATTATCATATGAATTAGTTATACGAATATCACATCATCTTGGGTAACTTTAAGTGAACTATTCTAGCTAAAACAACATCTCATCTTAAATTCAATTAGCTATTTTCATCCTATTCAGACGAATTAGGATCTAAGTAAAAAAAACATATATTTTGAAAAGAGCCCCAAAATTTTATATCACTTTGGGCCCCCAAATGGTTGAGCCGGCCCTGCCAGTAATCATTTGGGTTTTCTGCGTACACCGTCAACCATCACCGACCAAGAGGTGGTTCACAAAACTCAATTGAAAACCAGTGTTGCTGTTCAAGAAACACAACCGCCACAAAAAAGTTGACACATAAATAAGAAATGGAAATGTATGAATACACACCGAACACCCCAAGTGTAAAAAATGGACTAATGGACTAGTGTTGAGGAAGTAAGTCTACCTCAAGCATGGTTCGGGTATCCGCAAAAAGTAGAAAGTATTTTTTCTATTTTCATTTTATGTTTATTAGAATATATGTTATTTAGTTTTAAAAACATTGAATGTTGATTTTTATATAACTAGCAAATGCCCCCGCGCGTTGCTGCGGACATTTTGACTTGATAGTTTTGCCATCACATTAATCCATGTCAAGTCATCAATTCAGATCGCACAAACAACATTAAGTGGCTATATAGAATACCAACATCTTAAAATCTAAAATTGCTAATTTAAATACAATCACATTAATTTAGTAACAATCACATACCTTACCGGTAAAGTTTATATAAGAGCATAACTAATAATAGTTTGAACTGAGCGAGTTGTATCTTCACCTTACATCAATAAAGATCATTATATTATAAAATCTTTGATTCCTCTACGCACAACATTCTGTAATGTTTCCTAAGCAACACCTGACTTCAAGACATCTGCAAATTCTATAATTAGCATGAATATTAAATTTTTAACACAATCATAAGTAACTGGAGAGGTACATAAATCTATAATTAAGCTTGCCTATCACTTAAGTAAAAGCACTGGTAAAATGATCATTTTTAGAACATATATATTGACGGGTGGTTCAAGGAACAACACTTTTATGATGTTAAAACGCGTGATATTCTCATATTTGGTTGTGTAATCTTGAATTAGATAACTACAGTTGCTTTTGTTTCAGGCATATTATGGAGCTTAATATGAAGAAAACGTAGCTGTGGACGGACCTCGACGGGATGGAGCAAGGAAGGATGGGAAGAAGGAATCAAAAAAAAATGTGGGGCTCTACCGTAACTTACGGTAGCCACCGTAAGTTACGGTAGCCCCCAATCACTCTTATTTCCACCGTAATGCAGTGGATTTCCACCGTACTGATTTGGTTTCCACCGTAACTTACGGTGGCTACCGTAAGTTACGGTAGCTGCTGACGAAAAAGTGCAACTTGCCTTAATAAAATGGTTTGAGTGGTGCCTTTTGCTCATATTCTGGATCTGACGAATTCTTTCCAGAAAAGAGGCGAAAGTGGTTGTTCTTGCTTGATTCAAAACATTTCTAAACATTTGATTTGTGTTTTTGATTCATATGAACATGAATCATTGTGTGAGGATGAAGATTCAAGTCATGCTTAGCTAAACTTGTGGTGATCATCCTAGATGTAAGGTTTTCTTTTGAAACACTATGTTTGTGCTTGAATTTCTAGAATGATAACTTTGAATGTTTGTTTGAGTTATTATGGTGTTTGGATATTTGTTTGTAAGTTGTTGATTGTTGTTTGATGTTAACCCAAACCATACGTTCTTGGTGCCATGGGCAATCGAGATATCATGGGAGGGATTAAGGTTGGATAATTGTCAATTGATCATCGAGTAACAACCTCGCATTTTACATTCCGAGTACTTAGTTCTCTTTCATCACAAACGACTATTCAAGCACGAACCATGTCTATGTGGTTCTTTCTAGTAAGCATAAACATAAGTGTGGATTAAAACCTGAAATCTAGGGTGATCACTTGTTCTTAATCTGTTACAAAAGTACGTTTTGATTTGCAATCTACTTAGTTACTATTAATTCTTAAACCAAAACAATCCAATTCTTGATATTTGATTTTTGCACTTTAGGATAATTGTAGCTAATTTACAAGACTATAAAATAAACACATATTCCACAAACTCCCTGTGTTCGATAACCCACTTACCGCTAGCTAATTAGTAGTATTTGGTTTTAAATTTGATTGAGACTTCGACCTCACGTCATATATATATATCACATGGGAAAAAACCATACAGAAACATTCATGGAATATAAGGACAATGAATGAGTCAAAAAGCTTACTTGCAAAAAGATCCAACTCTTCAATTCACTTTTACTGCCCCTCTTGTTTGCATGCATTACAGCAACGTATTTCCATTCTAAAATCATAAAACAATTAATCCATCTATGTATTCCATCATAAAAAGACATGTGATTTCTTTTCTTTAATCTATATATTTATTCAATCTAAGCACCACCTAATCTTTCAAAAAGTTGTTTATTTAACTGGACAGCAAATATTGGTCAATAGGTATTGGCACCTGGATGATCAAAAAGAACTTATTAAACTCCTATCAGATTTTCAAACCATCAGTCCAAGCTTTTTGTTAGAGTAAAGCCTAAAGTCCCAAACATTTGATGATTCCTCTTTCAGATTTAAATGTCATATGTTTGTCATGTGCAGGATTCTTCTAATGACAGATCCAATAACTTTTGGTTGCAAATCAACACATTCTATCTATTTCCTAGTTGAATGATGCAATACAATTTAGCTATCTACATTAAAATCAGCTGTAGCTAGAATGTAATAGGGTAAATCACAAATGATAGAAGTTATAAAGACTGATTGCATCAGCGGTCAAACAAATATTAATTTCGTCATTTTAATTTGCTTAACACAGTTTTACTAATGACAGATCCAACAACGTTTGGTTGCAAATCAACACATTCTATCTATTTCCTAGTTGAATGATGCAATACAATTTAGCTATCTACATTAAAATCAGATGTAGCTAGAATGTAAGAGGGTAAATCACAAATGATAGAAGTTATAAAGACTGATTGCATCAGCGGTCAAACAAATGTTAATTTCGTCATTTTAATTTGCTTAACACGGTTTTACTAATGATTCTACAGTGTCATAATTATTTGTTTCAATTGAAAGATTGTATGAATGTGGGAATACATCAGGTGTTTTGTTGCATTGAACGACAAACCAAAAGGTGTTATGCTGCTTATATTTGAAATAGATTTGTTGGTGAAGTATTTTTGTTTTTATATAGAAATTGTTTGACATTCATAAATTATGTTTCCAAACGGGTCAAATGAAGTTTGATATATGTAATGAGGAAAATATTTGTTTAAAGAAAGTCAAGAAAACTCCCTAACACATTTTCACCTGCTCAACAATGTCACACATGAAAAGCTCTCCAAATGACATCTTCTCGCTGTCCATGCTCGTTAAGCTATTCATTCTTCATTCACATGCCCCAAAATTACCCTTCGTCTAACCATTTATTTTACAAACTGAAAAACAGTCAGCATCAAGAACGCATAAATTTGTTGAAAATAGCATAAGGAATCAACATTAATCAAAGTGAATGATTGAAAATGACCATAACGGCATACTATTATAGGAGAAACGCCATCACTGCAGTAGTCTCACTATAATCTATATGACCATGGCTCTCAACTTTTGTAAAATTCAATGTCGCAGCTATAAATTCGTCATAATACCACTGTTATCTGTGACAAAGAATAACATATTGTTAATAATAAATAAACTTAAAAGTTTAGGCATTATATGGACCTAAATATTGCATTAGATCATGAATATCATATTCATCAAGATCAACACCAAATCTCTTCAAAACATAAAAAGTTGAATAAGTCTATCATTTATATAGATGATGATTCTAAAAAAATGATTTCATCAGAAAACTACAAGATCTGGACACTAAAAAGACACAAATATACCCTTGTTTATATCGACAATGACTATTTTGATAAGGTAATTAGAGATGTGAAAATGTTAGTTCATCGGCAAGCAATTACATAACCATTCGATCCCTGGGAAACTCGCAATCAGGAAGTCACTGATGACAGAGTAACAAAACGGAGGTCTGGAAGATCCGACTTTTGAACAATTTAAGCTTGTGCACCCCTGATTTTAACAAATGTCAAGCAGATTAAGAAAGAAATGCTTGGTTCTCAAACAAAACACAAACAAATCTAAGAGTGTATCAAAAGCTTACATCATTTCCATTGGTATGAAAGTACGACGTGTCTATATTAGCTTTCTCAGTCACGTCAGCATCTTCTTCAGATCCTTCTCCGCTTTCAAGAACACTTGCACTTGCAATTGGAGACTTTAAAGATGTTGGTCTATGTAAATGTCATGTTCTCTTGGTTGTTCCACACTCAGATTTCTCTACATTAATATTAGCAAACTCAAGGTATATCAAGAATCAAGTATGCTCAAAGCTATAATACAAATCAGACTATAGCATATGATATCTCCAGAATTAGACAGGCAAATGTGCTCCTGAACATGATAACAAAAATATCATGCATAGAACGATGAGCACAAAAGAACCACACTTTACAATGATCCATGGCAGGCAGTAGATATTCTGATTTGACTTTAAGTGGTGGATTATGGGACTGTTACAGAAAACTAAACACACATATATGGCCCTAGATACAAGTCCAGTAAGCCATTACCACATGATGCCTATAACAATCCCTATTTCAAGTTCAATAACAACACGCTAAGTTGCAGAACATAGGTAATGGTAATCTACATAAAAGATTACATACAACCATACAATTGGCAAATGCCTGGAACAATCAGAACATAACGATCCAACTACCAAAAAAGAAACACATCCTTCAATTATACTCCAATCAAAAGAACAACTACTAATCAATCAAAATCCCCCACATTTCATTACCTTCAGGAAGCGTACGGAGCCTAGGCAACCCAGCCAGAATAATATCCGCAACAGCACCACCACCGTGCACCGCCGTGACTTCCGGCACCGACGTCGACAACCGGCGATCACCCCCTCCCTTCTTCCTCTTATACCGATGCTTCTCCTCACCATTACACTTACCGTAATGCAGATTCAATTCATCCTCACAATTCTCATATTTTCTTTTGGATGATCCATTGCAAATCCACCTCACACGTATCGAAGGCTGACGGATCATCCGCCGGCTGCTTGCGCGGCAAAGGAACCTCGCAGCGCCGCGGAGGGAGGGGTGGGAGTTCGATCGGTTGTGTGGGATCCATTGACAGAGGTACTTGGGTTTCCAGAACAGGTGCAAGAGGACTTTGGGGATTAGGGTTTTGTTAAGGAGGGTCGGTGGCACTATAGCCACCGACCAAAGTGTTTAATATATATTATAATGTCTAAATGTTTGACAAATAAATATAAAAAATGATTAACAATAATTACAATGTGTGTGATCACTATCACACCACTACTGTCATTTTTCCTCATCACACTATGCTTACATGGCTCATATGTATCTTTGCTTTTTTATCTACCACACTTTCTATCACACTCACCACTGGGTAATGATCTTACATGAACTTATGTCTAAATTTTGGTTTTCATCCTCAAAGTATAAGGAACTACATCACTTGACTTAAATTAGACACAACCGTAAGACGTCGGCCTGTCAAATTCAATTGAGGTAAAGTTTTAACGTAAAGTTAAAACTAGAAATTAAACTCGCACGATGCCGACATTTGCAAAATCCGTTATGCATGTTACAATAGTGACATTAACATGGCTTAAGTACATAAAAGAATGAATTTGCAGCAACTTAGTTATGGAGATTGAAACATATATAAAAAGATATCATGACTCGTACGTTGCGACACAAACAAGAGTTAACATAGAAATGGCCATTTCGTTAAAGAAGTCAATGAAAAAAAAAACAAACCAAATATTAATAAGTAATTTAGATAAAAAATATCAAAAAGAAAAATTAAGAGAAAAAGAAAGAATAAACACACATTTTATCATCCCTAAAATTACATCCAATTCACCAGGTTCAACAAAAGCATAGGCTAGCTAATGAGCTAAGGTCAAGTTATGGTTTTGATTAAGGAATTGTATTTGAAAAAAAAATAAAAAAAATTTAAACCAACATGTATTTGAACCTCGGTTTTGATTTTAAAAGGAACCCTAATTTGGTCGCTAAACCCAAAATTGACCTCAGGTTTTCTACATTCTTCTTCGCATGAAATGTTTCTGTAAGCTTCAGAATAATTATGATCATTGCAAATGCTCTAAATTTCACTAGTTTTGTAAACTAGAACACTCTTGGTTTAAAAAAGCGCTATGAGACGCTGCTTAAAGCGTGAGGCGCTAGAGGCGTTTGGCCAGGCGTTTCATTACATCGAGGCGCCGTCTATACAAGAAGCGCTCTGAAGCGACGTTTCAGGAGGAAAACATAAGACGGTACGAGATATCGCTTCATATGTTTGAGCACAATCAGACCTGATCAAAGTTGGTTAAATATTAATAATGCCCACTTCTCTTTACTTTAATTCTATTCCAACCCAACTCATTTAAATAAAATCAGACCACTTTAAATTAAAACCTTAAATTACAACTCCAGCCCCATCGCACAGCAGCTTTGGTTCTTCAGGTCTTCTTCTCCAGCCCTTCGGTCCAGCCTCTCGGTTCTATTGCAGAGCCCAGTCCTTCGATTCTTACTCTTACTCCAGTCCTTCGATCTACAGCTCATATTACCTTGTTTGTTGCTGACTGTAAGATGGTAAAAGACTCTTTCAATATTATAGATAGATTTGATTACAATATATAGAGAATATAATGCAAACCCTAAAACCTAACCGGGCCCATGAGCTCATACTAATAACCCTAATAATATTGTCTAATATTCTCCCGCAGTCGTAGCGGAAGTAACCTGACGCTATGACTGGGAAACAAAAAAACATAAAACAATTAAAATAAGATAAACATGCTTCGATCGACTTGACTATCCAAACTATTGCTAACAAACAATATTGTGCTTGATGTTGTCATTCACATTTTGATTGAATATGCTATCCATAGTTTGCTTGATATTTCATGATTTTTGATTCTTGGAATAATATGTTGAGATCTGGCGACCGTAGTCGTTGGTGATGTCTCAAGGCTGGCAAACGACACTCTCTTAGATCCATAGATCAAGATATGACATAAGTAGATATAAATAAAAAAAGAAAGCAAGACTGGTGACCGTAGTCAGGTGGCGGTCTCTTGGATCCTTAGATCAGAAGATAAGATCCGTAGATCTAAAAAGAATATAATATTTAATCAAACTGTAGTTTGAAATCGTTGGCCATGCACCGTGGTCCTTAATGCGGCTAAAACACCGATAAACGAAAAAAGAAAGAAGAAAGAAAACATAGTAACCGCTGCAAATTGGGAGCCATAATCCAGAAACAAACCAAGAGAATGGATGTGGATGAACCAAAAGAATGGATATGGGTAATACATTTGAATCCTTAAACGATAACGAAACTTTATTCAACATAAACTAGAAAATAGATAAGAAACGAAACAGAAGATAAAGGTGGGACAGGGCGGCGGCAGTGGCGGCACACCGTCCTGTCTAGGGTTTTAACCTGGTGGCGACGGCTAGGGTTTGTATGTTTTTGTGGTGGTGCAGCGGAGAAGAAGGTAACCAGAACCCTAAGGCTCTGATATGGTGTTACGATAACAATTGAAAGAGAATCGTAAGAGAGGAAAAAACTTCAATTCATTATCGGAATACTGATTTCATGGTTACAACGGTATTTAACAACCTAACATACTAAGTACATTGTAAGTCCTGAACTATTACACAATTACAAAACAGGTCCTGCTTATTCAACTAAGAACTAATGTCAAAAGTAGTCCCTCTACTTGTTATTTCCTATTTATACGTAACAAAACTCCCCCCTTATAACATTCTTGACCTCAAGAATCAAGTTTGAAATTGGGAAATCGAGCAATAAAACTTTCAGCTTCCTCCCATGTGGCATTATGATTAGGTAAGTCCTTCCATTATATTAAAAACTTGACCACCGGTTTAGTGCCACTCCTGGTTAATTTCCTGTCCAAAATAGCCAATGGTTGGATAGTAGAAACTGGACCAATAGGAATCAAGTCTTGGGTGGTTGGTGGTCCAAAAGCCTTCTTCAACAGTGAGACATGAAATGTGGGGTGCAGCTGAGACCCAGCTGGTAACTTCAATGTGTAGGCCACACTGCCAACTTTCTTAACTATTTGAAAGGGACCAAAATACTTTTGAGAAAGTTTAAAATACTTGTGGACTCTTAAGGATGTCTGAACATATGGTTGTAGTTTAAGATACACCCAATCACCAACAACAAAACTGCAGTCAGTCCTCTTTAGATCTGCAAATTGCTTCATTCGATTTCGAGCACTTTCTAATGAGTGTTTTGGAGTGGCAATGACATTATCTCGCTCAATGAGCCAAGAATCTAATGAGGCTATAGTAGTAGTGCCTGGAATATAGGGTAACTGGATAGGGGGTCCAACTCATACAAAGCTTTAAAAGGAGGCATTTTGATAGAGGAGTGCCAAGTAGTATTATACCACCACTCAGCCAATGATAGCCACTGCAGCCATGAAGAAGGATTAGCCATGGTCATGCATCTCAAATATGATTCCAAACACCTGTTGAGGACTTCAGTTTGTCCATCCGATTGTGGATGGTAGGCTGTGGATAAAGCTTGATCAACTCCTTGCAATTTAAGGAATTCTTGCCAGAAAAGACTCATGAAGATTGGGTCTCTATCCGAGACAATGGTCATGGGACACCCATGTAATTTGAAGACATTATCTAACATTACTTGGGCCACTTGAACTGCAGAGAAAGGATGCTTCAAAGGTATAAAATGACCATACTTGGATAAACGATCAATGACTACTAAAATGACATCTTTGCCCCCAGATTTAGGTAATCCACTAATAAAATCTATTGAAATATCAGTGAAAATAAATTAAGGAATGGGTAGAGGATTAAGCAATCCAGGTGAGGCAATAGTCTCATATTTTGCTTTCATACAAACATCACACCTTTTAACCCATAATTTAATGTATTTATGAGCACCCTTCCAATAGAATAGATTCCTAAATCTCTGTAATGTAGGTTGAATACCAGAGTGGCCACCCAACCCAGATGAGTGACAGATGAGTAATATGTCCCTTCTTTGCCAATCCACAGTTTGGACTTCCTAGTTAGTAGTTGTCCATCCCACTTGATATGTTTAATGGTGTCCCTTTTGCTAATCTAGCAATCAATTCTTGAGCTTGAACATTAGTAGCCCAATGAGCTTTAATCCGACCCAATAAAACAGGATCATAAGAAGAGATTGCTAGGGTAAACAATGTAGAACTGTGCACCCTTGAAAGAGCATCAGCAGTATTGTTCTCTGCCCCTCTTTTGTAGACAATGTCATAGTCATACCCTATCAATTTACTTAGCCAAGTATGTTGCAATGGGGTAGTAATCTTTTGTTCTAACAAATGCTTTAAGCTCTTTTGATCAGTTCTAATAGTGAAATGTTTTAAGATCAAATATTGGTGGCAATGTTTGACTGCTAGAAGAATAGCTAGCAGTTCTTTCTCATAAACAGAAAGAGCACATTGTTTAGGGGATAAGGCTTTACTTACAAAAGCAATTGGGTGGTTGGCCTGCATCAAAACAACCCCAAGGCCTTTGGAACTAGCATCAGTTTCCACAACAAATTCCTGAGACCAATCAGGGAGGGCTAGGACTGGAGCTTGAATCATGGCAGCCTTGAGTGTCTCAAATGCTTATTGAGCCTCTATGGACCACTTGAAAGCATCCTTCCGTAGTAAATTGGTCAAAGGTTTAGCAATAGACCCATAAGAAGATACAAATCTTCGATAATATCCAGTAAGACCCAAGAATCCTCTAAGTTGTTTAATAGTGGTAGGGACTGGCCATTGTTGTACAGCCTCAATTTTTGATGGATCAGTTAAAACTCCATCTTTGGAAATCACATGGCCAAGGTATTCTATCTGAGAACCAGCAAAAGAGCACTTTGATCTCTTAGCATAGAGTTGATTGTCTCTAAACAATTGCAGAACCTCTCTCAAATCTAGAAGGTGCTGCTGTATGTCTTTACTGTATACTAATACATCATCAAAGAAAATTAAGACAGTCCTTCTCAACAACTTCTGAAAAACTGCATTCATAAGGCCTTGAAACGTAGCTGGAGCATTACTTAGACCAAAAGGGAGTACCAAGAACTCAAATAAACCCTGATGAGTTCTAAATGCAGTTTTATGAATGTCAGGTTCATACATTCTTATTTGATGGTACCCAAACCTGAGATCCAATTTAGAAAACACTCTTGCTCCCCCCAATTCTTCTAACAGTTCCTCTATCAATGGAATAGGGAATCTGTTCTTAATAGTTTGATCATTAAGTTTCCTGTAGTCTATGCATAATCTCCAAGAACCATCCTTCTTTTTAACTAAGACTACAGGAGAAGCAAAAGAGCTTACACTGTGTCGAATTATTCCCATATCCAACATTTCTTGAACCATCTTTTCAATGATATCCTTCTGCCCCACTGGATATCTGTAAGCCCTCTGGTTGATGGTCACAGATTCATCAATCAATTGTATCTTGTGATCACAACTTCGTTTTGGAGGTAAGCTATCCGGATTTTTAAAGACATCATCAAATTCATGCAACAATGCTTCCACTGCAATTGTTGCTACTGAACCAGACACTTGGGCTTGATGTTGGAATGACCCATTTTCTTTCTCTTGTAAACTAAACAGTTGCAACTGGGTAATTGGGGTGTCTTTAATCAAATAACCATCCAATTTTTCTATAGAACAAAGGGAAACATTACCCCTGTTAACCCCTTTTAATTCCACTATCTTGGAATCAACTTTAAATTGCATGGTTAACTTCTTAAAATTCCACACAATATCATCCAAGGATTGTAACCATTGAATGCCCAAAACCATGTCATAGTTGTCTAAAGGTAATAGTAGCACATCAGTCTTGAACCATACCCCTTGCATTAACCATTGGAGATCTTGACATAACAGCTCACAATTCAGCTCTTTCCCATTAGCCACAACCACCTTCATTAATGACACCTTAGTTGGGCAATTTAACTTTTCAGCTAACCATGAACTGACAAAGTTATGAGTGGATCCTGAGTCAATCAAGATCTGTATCTGCCTAGTTCCTGTGGTACCCACAACTCTGATTGTGGAAAAGGAACTCACACCAGTCATAGCAAACATAGAAATTTGCGGATCACTGCATTCTTGTTCTATAAATTGTTCCTCATTCCCTTCTTCTAAAGTTATTTCATCATCATAAATCTCCAAAACATACAAATGTTTGAATTTGCAGTTATGGGTTAGAGTATACTTTTCACTACACCAAAAACATTCCCCCTTGGCTCTTTTCTCCTCTGCCACCTTAGCAGGCACTTTCTTGACATTTTTGGACATTTTATTGATGGAGGGTGTGGGTAATAGTGCTAAGTTATTACTAGAACTAGTAAAAACTTTATTGCTGGCATTGCTACTAGAACCACCTTTACTATTTGCAGCATTCCATGTGTTGTGAGGAACTGTGTTTTTTAAGATCCTTATCTTTTTCTCCAAATAGGGTAGATACACCACACTTTGCTGTTTAGCCATGGAAATAGCCTCCCTCATTGTTTTGGGTTTAAAGATTTTGACCAAACACCTAATTTCAGGTTTTAACCCACCCACATATAAGCTGGCTGCATAACCATCATTCAACCTGACTCTATTTAATAATGAGTCAAATTGTTTAGTATATTCAAGAAGACAACCTGTTTGAACAAGATTCTTTAATTCCTCCATAGCATCTTCACATAATCTGTCAGGGAATCTTGCTACAGCAGATCTTGAGTACTCATCCCAAGTGATCTCTTCAATGTCTCTATTTTGGCTGTCAACATACCCTTGATGCCATTCGAGAGCTGCTCCTTCCAAATTAACCACCGTATAATACACCTTGGCAATCTCAGGAGTTTTGTCTACTGCAAAGAAGTGATTGCACTTGATGATCCAACCTTCAACACCTTCACCATTGAATTTTGGAAAATCCAATTTTCCTATTCGCACCATCTTCTGCTCTTGATGATTATGAACTCTTTCATTCCCAATTTTTTTGATAATTTCTGCCAATTGAGTCACTAAAGTCGTCATACTAACTTGCAACATCTTGATTGCCTCTGAGTTTTGATCTAAAGTTGCTTGTTGTCCTTCGATCAAAACTGCATTTGAATGTGCTAATTTCTCCAATTTCTCCATTTCTTGCTGTCTAGTAGTCATTACAATCGAATTAGAATAGAATTGGGAAAAACGAAATCGAATAATAGTGAAACTTGAATCAATCAGTTTCAACGAACAAGAATTGACGGACAATTGAATGGAGAATTGATCGAACAATGATCAATTCGAAAAGAATTGACGGACGATTGATTCAACGACAGCCGATGAATCGGAATTGGTGTTGCAGAGTTTTGAACGGAAGAGCTCCGACGAGGATCGGTGCTCTGATACCAATGTTACGATAACAATTGAAAGAGAATCGTAAGAGAGGAAAAAACTTCAATTCATTATCGGAATACTGATTTCATGGTTACAACGGTATTTAACAACCTAACATACTAAGTACATTGTAAGTCCTGAACTATTACACAATTACAAAACAGGTCTCTGCTTATTCAACTAAGAACTAATGTCAAAAGTAGTCCCTCTACTTGTTATTTTCTATTTATACCTAACATATGGTAAAAGACTCTTTCAATATTATAGATAGATTTAAGGGGTAACTTTATTCTATAAAGTAAGGCTTTAATAATATTGTCTAATACTGACTTGTATTATAAGTGAAAATTTCCAGTTGACTTTTGCTGATTTTGGTTGATGAAGATGAAATTTAAGAAGGTATCGGATTAAGTGCTGTTGATCCTGAGGGATATGAGGGGTGGCTTCTTGATGAATGATTGATTTGAGACATTTATGTTTTTTTTAAAACCAAGGGAACACTAAATAATAAAAGGAACGTGTAATTTTTGGGTGTTATAGTGTTATCTGGACACACAGAAGCACTCTCTATGTGCTATCTGTTGAACACCTAGTTCTATAGAGTATACACCTTCATTTCGATTGAATTCTACATGAATGTCGGTATACCACTGTGCTTTCACTTCAACTCGCACGCTATCTTCTTCTTTTTCTTCTTCTTCGTTTTCATCTTCATTCACTTGTTCTAGAAGCTTCGCTTACCTTCGCTTTCTCTTTCCCCAAATCATTCATCGCCGCCATCGCTTCATCACCAGTTCTAACATATCCGATTTCCACTCACTATGCCGCACCACAAGGTATTTCGTCAATCGATACTTCTATCTATTCATTTGTTTGTCGTTGAATGTATTTGCTAGTTTTGGTATATCATTTGTAAGAGAATTGTTAACCGAGTTTAGGTGTGTTGTGTTTGGTGTTATGCTGTTATGCACATTGTGTTATTAGTTTTTACGCTATCAGCTAATCGTCTGCTGCAATTCTCTGTTCAAAATTGAGTCTACCGATTAGTGGATAAATAATCAGTTCCTTTAATTGGGTGAAAATGATCGAATTTTGGTGATATAGATATCATTAGTGGTGTTATGTGCGTTGTGCTATTTAGTTTTTACGGTATCGGCTAATCTTGTGTTGCAGTTTTCGTTCAGTTTGAATGTTTTACTAACCAATTGAGGAGCTCGTACTGATTAGCGGTTAAGATGATCAGAACTTTTTCGGGTGAAGTTGTTTAATTGTTGTGATTTGGATGTAATTGGTAGTAATTTGCTTAATTTGACAATGGCCAGAAAAGGGGTGGACGGAAAGAACAAAAGTGGATTCAGAGGGCAGGCAGTGATGGGCCGTCTGATGCTAGAGAGTTTAAACCTTCAGCTTCTGCTGAAGCTATCACCAATGGAGTTGGTAGGCTCACCATTGTTGAAAACAATGCGCAGGCCCCTGTCCCGGTGCTCCAATTTGGGGGTATCAGAGTGGATGAGATAGCACCTCATGGACAGTCTTCAGTAATAAATGCTAACCCTGTACATGGTAGGCAGTCGGCTTTTCAACCAAAGTCTTATGGGACGTGTCTGCTGCAACGGTTGATGCTCCTAAAAAGCCTGTTAATTCCGTAGCTCAGACTGTTGCTTTGAGTAATATGTTCAAAAACAATCTGTTGGAGAATTTCACTGTAGATAACTCTACCTACACCACTGCCAAAATAAGAGCAACATTCTATCCCAAATTGAAAACGAGAAGTCTGATCAAGAGGTGACTTTCATTGTTCTTTTCATACAAGTTATGATGTTGATAAATTTTACACCGCTCATGATTCGAGTCTCTCTTTTGCCTGACTTATTGAGTAGTTTTAGTGTTGATAAAATCTTTATACTTGTCTGATTCCAGGTTAGGATAAGGATGATTGAAATGGTATCAAAAGGCCTTGCCACATTGGAGGTACGGTGGACGTGTGATCTTTTCTGTTGATGTTTTTTGAGCATATTTTATAGCTGTAATGCTTATTGATATTTGTGACTTTGTCACCTTTAACGAATGTATATGCCTCCATGATATTATTAGGTCTCACTCAAACACTCTGGATCACTTTTCATGTATGCTGGTCATGAGGGTGGAGCATATGCAAAGAACAGTTTTGGGAATGTGTATGTTGACATCCTTTTCTTTCCTTTTGGCTACCTGCATCTTTGTTCGAACATGCATATATACTTAGAAGCAGAAGTTTTTATCAAACATTGTTGGTTCACCACCTTGAACAGATTAATACAAAATAATTACCATTATTCATAATTAGATGGCGAGAAAGTGGTTTTAATCTTTAAAGATTATGTAAGTTCATTGTAAGATAACAAAGTTTTTTTTTTTTTTTTTTTTTTTTTTTAATTTACACATTGACTCAAAATTTAAGGATTTTTTCTTTTCCAATGTTGCCTTGGCCTTTGTAATAGAACTACTGCATAAGGCTACATTGAAATATCTTTTCTTATCCTTATTAACTTCTACGATGAGAATTGGAGGGCGTCTAATATAGTGTTGGATGCATCTATGCTTGCTTTTAGTAGATGCAGTTTATGTCTCACTCCTGTGATTTATCACATCACCGTTTTTTATTAGTGAGATTAGGCCTTTTTTTATTATAGAACGTTGTTTCGTCCTACAGCTATACAGCAGTTGGGTTTTTGTTCTTGGAAGAATGTTTCGCGAGGCATGGGGTACTCAAGCTAGTAAAAAGCAAGCAGAGTTTAATGAATTCCTTGAGGTAATTGTCATGTTAAACATTGTGATACAGTTTGTTGGTGATATATATTACATTGTTTTACTTCTAGCTTAATCACGAGGTTGGCGCATAAAAGCTTTTACCGATCTCAGGTTCGTGTGAAACGGCCTTACATGTGATCATAAATGGGACCCTGCGACGCGGAGCTCTTTGCAGCACCAGGTATTTACTTCTAGCTTAATCACATTTTTTTATGGATTTGACATCATTTAGCGCGAACACATGAGCATATCAATGGAACTGGTGACCGCTGTTTTGGGAGATCATGGGCAGCGACCTCGTGAAGATTATGGTAAGAAGTGAGCATTTTATTGTTTTTATTATTTCACTTGCTTTTTATTTTTTTAGGTTTGAAAATTATGGGTAAACTTTGTTTTTTTTTTTGCCACGAATTTGACTAATTTTGAGCAGCTGTTGTGACCGCTGTCACTGAATTGGCCAATGGGAAGCCTAAGTTCTACTCAACTTCAGAAATTATTGCATTTTGCAGAAAATGGCGGTTACCTACAAATCATGTTTGGCTGTTTTCAACAAGGTGATTATCCGAATTGTTACATACATGAACATCTAACATATATTCTCACTCCATCCCAATAAGAAAGTATTAGTTTTTTTTCTCATAATTACAACTTTTACTTAATCGAATGAGTGTTTTTTTCCAAGGAATTCGGTGACATCATTTTTTGCTGCTTATGATGCACTATGTGAGGAAGGGACAGCTACATCTGTATGTAAAGCCCTTGATGAGGTGGCAGATATCTCTGTGCCAGGTGAAGATTATTTCTATCAAATACAGATGTGTTGGAATTTTGCTGTTGAACTTAATAAATAGATATTGTGATATGATATTGACTATTGAGGTTAAAATGTTACATGATGGACCTTAGGCCATGAATTAAGAAAGCAGGTGGCATACATGGAGACACTAGTGTTTGTAGACAGTATAAATGACTAGATACAATGTAAAACACTATATAATATTCTAAATGAATTTAAATGATTACAGGATCAAAAGACCACATAAAGGTGCAGGGCGAGATTTTGGAAGGCCTTGTTGCACGTATTGTAAGTCGCGAGAGCACAGAAGAGATGGAGCTGGTTTTAAAAAGTATCCTTTACCGGTAGATGAAGGTGTGCTGGCCTTCATATTTGTTCAATATATATCTTTTTTGTCATACAGTGGCATTCATTTAACTGGTACATCAATGTTCTGATAAGCCTTTCTTTGATGACATGACAGTCCATCAAGATTTGGGACCTGGTCTGCGTGAAATATGTGCTGCGAATAGATCTGATGAAAAACAGGTAATGCTTAGCCGCCTTTATAATACTTGATTGAACAAAATTGTTACTGGAGACTTCTGATAAAACTTGATATAATTAATGCAGCAAATAAAGGCGCTTCTGGAGAATACTGGTACCTCTTTCTGTCCTGATTATGTGGACTGGTTTGGAATTGAAACAGCTGATGTGCTTCCAAGAAATGCTGATAGATCAGTTGTTTCAAAATTTTTACAAGCAAATCCCTCTGATTATTCTACCACTAAGTTAAAGGTAACGCCACCTCTCTCTCATAGCATTAGCTCAAAATAGCACCCACACCAGTATTAAATGGCTTATTGAGTATCGACGAAAAAGAAACATACGATAATTGTCAGTTTTATCTTTGTATTTTTTTGTTAAATTGTATTTTAATATTTCACCCAGGAAATGGTACGTTTGATAAAAGAAAAGCGTTTTCCGGCTGCTTTTAAATGCTACCATAACTTCCGCAAAATTAATTCAATATCTAGTGATAATCTTCATTATAAGATGGTGATACATGTGCATAGTGATTCAACCTTCAGGCGATACCAAAAAGAGATGAGGTCATACATCTTCTTTACTCTTGATTTGTCTCGGAGTCTTTTCACATTTATATGATTTGTGTCTTGTTACACAAACAACAGTTTTAATGGTTACTTTTCACAAACTTATGCTTTATGCATTATTGATTTGTACTTGATGTCATCAGGTACAAGCCAGACCTGTGGCCTTTATATCGAGGTATATGATCATGCTATCAAATTATTACAACTGAAATGTGGCTTTGTTACATGTACCTTATTTTAGTGATTATGATCATACATTATCATATATGCATTTTTTTACAGAGGGCATGAAATTTGTAACATTCAGTTGTAGAAAATATTCAAACTCGTCATCCAACAAATGTTTGATTTGGTGGTTTCCATTATTATGCACATGATCCCTCTGTTTTTTAGGATTTTTTGTTGAAATGAACTTGTTCAAGGCAAGTAAAGAGAAAGCTGCAGAGATGACCAAAACTAGCATCGATTATGAAAAAAATGACAAAGATAGTAATGATATATCTGGAAAAAAGGGTTTAGCTGATGAAGATGCAAATCTTATGATCAAGTTAAAATTTCTTACATACAAGGTATGCTTAATTTAAACCAAGTATGGCATGTATAGTTTGTTTATTATTCTTCAGTTTATATAACTTTTCATGTATTTCTGACCTTATATTCTTTGGTATAGTTGAGGACATTTTTAATTCGCAACGGCTTGTCAATTCTTTTTAAAGATGGGCCAGCTGCCTACAAAGCTTACTACCTCAGGTAAACTTATGATTTTGCATATAAATAAATTCACACACATCTTCGCTTATTTCATTCTTATGAATGAAAATGCCAGAAATATATGTGCGTCTGTGAATCTCTTTACATCGATATTTCCACTTTTTGTTATTTTCTAAGTTTCAAGGGAGTTAATAAGAGATTTACGTTCTCCTGTATATGTATATGTTTCATGCTGTAGGCAATTGAAAATATGGAATACATCTCCTGGAAAGCAAAGACAGCTCAGCAAGATGCTGGATGAGTGGTAATGGATGAATAAATATATGTTTGTATGCTTACCATTTTCTATTTTTCACTCGGGTACATGATATGGAATAAAATACTTTCAGGGCAGTGTACATAAGAAGAAAATGTGGAAACCGACAGCTATCATCATCTACATACTTAAGTGAAGCTGAGCCTTTCCTTGAACAATACGCAAAACGTAGTCCAGAGAATCAAGCTTTGATAGGATGTGCTGGTGACCTTGTTCGAACAGAAGATTTCTTGGCGATTGTTGAGGGAGGCCGAGATGAGGAAGGCGACCTTGAGACTGAGAAGGTTCTAGAGCCTTCTAGCCCAAGTCTTGATTCTGTTCAGAAAAGGAAGGTCTCATAGTATTCTTTCCAGGTACAATGATCTTAATTTAATTAGGACCAACTTAAGTTCTTTTTTAATGAAATGTGTATGATTATAAATTTGTTATGTGTATGCACATGTATATTCTAATTTGAGATGCACATATTCTTTCTAGGAATACCTGGTTGTGCTAAATCTGCTCTCTGTAAGGAAATTTTAAGTGCTTCGGAAGGTCTTGATGATGATCGTCCAATTCATAGTTTGATGGGTGACCTTATAAAAGGTGTCTGGCTGTGGAAATTAATTTAACTTGCAATTTATCATCTTCTTCCATGTAATAATGTTTTATTGAGAAGTGCTTTTGTTCATCCCTTTTGTTAATTTAAATTTGAACAGGAAGATATTGGCAAAAGGTTGCTGATGAGAGGCGAAAGAAACCCTATTCTATTGTGCTTGCTGACAAGAATGCACCCAATGAAGAAGTCTGGAGGCAGGTAACTTCTCTCTTCCTTTCCTGCCTTTTTTGAAGCACAATTTCCATTCTGCATAAACTACACGCAGTATTTATTAAATATATTATAGAGGCCTTCATGCCTTGGTTGTAAATAAGGCTTCTGAATGAACTTAATGGTGATTTTCTTATTCCACTTGTGCAGATTGAGGATATGTCCCGTAGCACTAAAGCATCTGCAGTGCCAATTGTGCCTGATTCTGAAGGTTTATGTCAAATCCTTTACACATTTAATGTTTTTATTTTTTCAGAAATACATTTAAATTCAGTGTTCTTTAACTTAAAGCTCTAATGTGTACATTTTTGGCGCAAGTTTTGTGCTATTGGTCAAACTATAACACACATCTTATTATCTAGAAAGAGTATGCCTTGCTTTCACTAATTGGTCCTCTGCCAATTTAACACTGCATGCGTAATTGTGTATAAATTCATGCTTCGATACCACAGGTTCTAACTTCTAAGGTCAGTATAGAACTTTCTAAACCGAAAAGTAAAAATTAATTTTCAGCTGTTGTCGAGAATGAACACTTCTTATCATGATGTTCTTTGTTCTTCATCCTTTCATGCTCTTTTACTATTACTCTCACACTGAATAAAAGAATGCAATGCTGGACTTGACACTTATGTCAGTGAGAGTGTTGACTAATGATTAAGTACTGACACTTATGTCAGTGAGAGTGTTTGACTAATGATTAAATACCTAAATTCCTTATATAGACATAATTGAGAAAGCTTGTAGTCCAAACGTATGATCAGAAATATTTCGTAATTGTTGTTAAGGGATAATTAGGTACACTTGGATTGAAGTATTTACTGGAAAACATGTTGCAATGTCTTCAGAAAATCTGAAAGTAGGAAGTTATGCAATCTTTTAGAGATGAAGTAAGATATGCAATATTGGGTGGTAGGGCTTATATATGTGTATCCTTATCATATTAATTTTTGTGGTCAATATGCAGGAACCGAATCAAACCCATTCTCTCTTGATGCATTAGCAGTTTTTATATATCGTGTACTTAATCGAGTTAATCATCCTGTACGTTTGTTTTTACTTTTTCTCTATATATGCTATTGTAATTTCTTTGATTTGGTATTAAGTACTTAACTCATTTTTTATGTTTCATCTGAAGGGAAATCTAGATAAATCATCACCAAATGTTGGATATGTGTTGCTAATGTTCTATCACCTGTATGATGGAAAGGTATGGCAGTTCTCTGCTTTATTTTTCTTGCAAGACTGTTTGCTTTAAGTTCTTTTTTCACATTTCAGAATCGGTCAGAGTTTGAAAGTGAACTGATAGAACGTTTTGGTTCACTCGTGAAGATGCCTCTTCTGAAATCTGAAAGGTAAAGAGATAGACATTAATCTTTGGAGGCGACAATTTCGACACGTGTACTCATGAATGGGTCAATTCAAGTCAAACAAGTAAGAAGAGGTAGCTAGAAATGAAACAGATCAAATGAGTCAAGAGGATAGAAAGCTAAACCAAGTATAATGCATTAAACAGCCTAATTTTTTTTTCTGAAAGTTAGATTTTTATCACAAAGTCTAATTTTGTTATCATATTCGACACCAATAATGTATAAGAATTTTGAAACTTTTGGCGAAATGTGTTTTGGGTTGACCCGACCCGTACCCAAGCATTACCCATCATCCAAGGTGCTTGATCTTTCCACCTCCATTAATATTTATACACTGGATGTTTTACCTGTGGGCTAACATTGATATACGTTCTCTATTTTTTGGGGATGCAAAGGAATCCGTTACCTGATTCAGTGAAGAAGGTATTGGAAGAGGGCATTAATTTATACAGACTTCATACTAATAGGCATGGAAGGTTGGTATTTTCTGTCTGTATATACTTTAATTTTCATGGTTTTTCTTTTTCTTTCCGTACATGTGTTAAGAGACTCTGTTTTTAACTTTCAGAGTAGAATCCAGTAAAGGGACATACGCAAAAGAATGGGTTTTATGGGAGAAGCAACTGCGTGAAGTTTTATTTGGAAATGCTGATTATTTGACATCTATTCAGGTAGCATGTTTATTAAAGAACACTTGTTTTTACTTGGTAAAAAGAGAAAAATAATTATCAGAAACATGTTGAGTTCCACTAAATTTTCTCATGGTAAACTAATTGCTCGTAGTACTTCAAAAAATTTCTTTGAAGATGTTATTGAGGTTGTGAATACAATGTTTTGTAGGTTCCTTTTGAATTTGCTGTTAATCAAGTGTTGGGACAGCTAAAAAGAATAATGAAGGGAGAGTATGTTACACCCATATCTGAAAAGAGGAAGTTTGGAACTATAGTTTTTGCTGCCATTGATGTTCCTGTTGCTGACGTTCGTAATCTCCTTTCATATGTGAGTCGAATATCTACCTTTCTCCTGATCCCCTCCCTTGACACTTGATATTTGATGGATAACCACTTAAACTAAGTCGTAATGTTATAGACTGAAGAGGTGGGAAGATGGGTGGGCAGGGTGGGTTGATCGACGGGGCAAAACAGATTTGGGTTGAAACGTGTCATTTTTTATTGCAGGTATAATTGGCCCTATAGATCTCTAAACACTTTTTCTTGTTTTTTAAAGTCTTTTGAAAATAGTCAACGTGTTGATTTTTAAATTTGGACCATTTGACCCGTTTGAATGGAACACAACTCAAAGTTTCAATTCTGCCCTTGTATAAGTAAATGAGTCCAAATTGTCCTGCTTAGATTGAAGTTTCTCTTTTTGGTCACCTAGAGCATGTATTACAACGTCATAGTAGTGATCATGCAATTTTTTCTGTTATATTCACCTATGGCATCAAAGTTGTATGATCTCATGTTACCTTAAGTGATAAATAGTTGTGTTCGTGAGGAAGTCTTGGACGTATTTAATTATTTTCTTGAACAGATATCTGAGAACGACCCAATGGTGAAAACATTCATAGAAAACAATATGAAGAACAACCTTGAGAAAGCCCACATCACTCTTGCTCACAAGAGAAGCCATGGTGTAACCGCTGTGGCTAATTATGGTCATTTTGTGAACCAAAAGGTCCCCGTGGATGTAACCGCACTGTTATGTCAGACAAACTAGCCGCATTGGAAGCCCATCCCGGGTCCATTGATGGTCAGAAGATAAGCTCTAAAACGAGTGGCCCCATCTCACATTATGGACTGCTCAAGGTATACCCCCTAAGGAAGCCAATACATTACCCCAGTTGGTTTCGCAGGGGAAGGCTACCCGCATTGAAATCAACCCTCCTTTCACTATCAGCGGTGTTCTACAATTCCATTGAGTTGTGTGTACTAGATCGGAACTTGCCGAAAGACCGGATTGTTTAGTGGCAGTTTGGATTGGAGCAGATACTGAGAACTGGTTTTTTGCTATAACTGAATACAGATACCATACCAAATACCCCGCTTTTTCTAGGTTTGTGCACTCTTAGCTAGCGAGGATGTTGTCTTGTCTTCACCACATGGATGGAAATTTGCGCCTTTGAAAGACAATCTGTAATTTTGTAGTATTAATATAGTCTTGGGTCTTTACCATAGTGGCATTGTGACTACATAAGAAAACAGGGCATCAAATAATGCGTGATTTAAGTTCTGAGCTCAATATAGTATGAAGGTATAAACAAACAAACAAACATACCAGTAAGTCCTACTCAAAGCAGGTCTGGGAGGGGTAGGTGGTGGCAAGTCTTTCCTCTATCTTGGGAGATAAAGAGACTGCTTCCGGAGAGACCCCCGACAGGATGAAGGTATGCGGATTTTAAAAAATATATATGTATAATTTGCAGGTTCTGTCTCGTCTTCTCTGTTACCCTTTATGAGGCACATTTCATGCTTTGCAATAAAGTGAAACAAACTGGTAACTTGTATAACATTCTGTATCTGGTATGCCATTGTTCTGCATGACATCTGAAAAAATGGTCTTTGTTATGTGGTAATGGTAGTGAGGTTTTGGGGTTGTCGATGAGCGAAAAGGGTGTGGTGACAGTAGTGTTTCGGTAGCAGCTGCTAGAAGTGGTGGTGTGATAGGGTGGGGCTGTTGTTGGAGGTAAACAATATCAACGCAAGAGCAACCTCAAAGTTTTCATACAAGTTACTGAACTTACTCTTATCAATAGTATATATCAAACATTAGCATTGAAAGCAGCAATAAGTTACCATAGGATAATTAGGACATTAGTCTGGGTTTCACAACAAAGGAGTTTACAAACATTGATCTTTTAGTGATTAAAAAGGTTAAGTTGAGAGGCGCAAGTAGCACGCTCTAATGATTGAAGTTACTTGAAGATGCACATCACACATATCGGCAACGACAGGTGAATACATATTTGCTATGGAAATTGAAAATTGGCCTTGTAACTTTTGAAAGAAAACATGTAAACAAATTAGTATTCACCCTGTAGGAACATAGGAGACCCATGTGATGGAACTTGGGATTCAATCACATTTACCATAAGTGATGTTCACACACTCAAGCACTCACAACTTGCTACAAATGTGCTTATAAAGTAGATTTGGGAGCAATGATCTTTAGTCCACGGTTAAGTTGAAATACCTATGATATGTAAATAAATGAAGGTTATGAGTTTAAGTATCACTCTGAGCAAAATGTCCAGAGTTGAGTCAGGGGGTTTCCTCAGTAATGGTTTCCTCCTGAGGGAGTTGGGGTGTGGCCCCGTTGGGAAACAGGTGGGCCCGATTAAGATAAAATTATCCCTCGAATGGAAAGATGGGCCCGATTAATATCACATATCTTCCGAAGCAGGGTCGTACATTTGCTGTTAAAAAATAGATTTGGGGCATCGATAATGCTGCGTATTCTTGGTTGTTCTTTAGTTATTAGCGGTTCCCATGAAAACTAGTAGCTAGGGATTATTCTCTTTTTGTATTATTCTCGTCTTTATAATTAATTTGACATCAGTTTTGTGTTTTCTTTTTTCTTCATTTATACTAAATTGTGTTTTTTTGTTTTTTTCATTTTTTTTTGTTTTTTTTTTGTTTTTTTGTGATGCCATTGTTTAATCTAAGCTCGATCTTCTCGTGTCCTTTGATTACGAATTATCTATTATAATCTATAATTTGTAATTAGGTTAGTTATTTCTAGAGTACTACGATTTTTTTTCCTTTTTGCCAAACACGATCTCCACATGATGAAAGTTTCTAGATTTAACACTAACGCGTTTTTTTTGGTTATTTATAAGATACTTGTATATTTATTGTTGCATATTATTAAAACATAGCAATCAGCCAATCACTGTCCCCGAACTTCCTGCACCCATCGAGTCATGTTCACATAATCTCCTATAAGAAATAAGCGTCACATGTAATGACCAAGCAAGGAAGTATAATCCAAATGATGTATGTTGCTACATGGAAATCGACCGAGGGGTTAGATCCGGAAGCAGTGCGACTGAGCTTGAGATATCACCGAGACTCGGGCTGAGGGACGACCAAGGCTGGCGAGAGGACTTCATCTGCAAAACAACAAGAGACACCGTGAGTTTTGTCACGGGCAGAAGGGAGTTCTTCCCGTGACCAACATCCGTTATGAGAATAAGTATTTGTATGGATATGAATATTTGTGTGTGATTGTGGTAAGTTAGAACAGAATGTGTGAATATACCTGGAACGTTGTATTTATAGTGATACATGTATGACAACTTCTCTGTATATCCATTTCGGGTTGCCTGGAGTTAGGTATCTGGACTGGAACCCCTAGGTCAAGGAATTCCTTTCCCTTTTGGTGTAAAGGGTTTTATACTTGACATTAATGTTATTTGTCTCTTATAGGTGACTTGCACCTCATTGGTTCTGCACGCACACCCTGCTGCATCTACTTTTTACAGGGCTTGTCTTTTGTTCTTTGTCGTCTTCAGCTGCTGGTCATGTTCTTGAGACAACAAATGGTCTTCCTTCCGTACCATCAAATTCCTTTGTTCGTTGATGTTAGTTCCTTTGAGAACTTCTTAAGTATTGAAATCTCCATTTCCCTTATAGTCTTAAGTGTTTGGGCCGCAGCTAGGTTGATGAACGTCACAAGCTGGTCCGCAGCTGTGCTACGGCTAGGCTTACCCGCTCCTTGCGGGAATGAAAACGTATGTTGTGGAGAGCTTATGGGCCGCGGCTGGGCCTATCCGTCCCTTGCCGTTCCTGGGCCGCGGCTGGGCCTGCGTATCCTTCTGCCGAGACTTAGATTAGTCACCTTGATGCCAGCCGCGGCTGCCCTTGTTGTGACTGTGTTGCATCCGCGCGTTGCTTGATTGTGTATACTCGATCGATGGTTTATCATTGCGCCTTTTCGGGTGATACCCCCAACAATGTAAATGGGTCATTTAATGTTTTCATATATATCAAACCAATCACTCCAATAATATAATGATTAAACTATTAAATGAATGAAAATGAATTGTAACCAATAATCGATCAGCCACATATTATATATACTTTAAAATACATACTCAAAAGTCAAAAAGCATGATGTATAAGTTTTTATTGCATAACAGTTGTTTTGCTAATGTCACAAACATGTGACTTAACTCATGCATGATTGGTTTGAAATAAAAGTAAAGAATTAAGATGCTAGGTGTGCTCTATAAACTGTCTTATATATATTTTTTCATATAGGATTAGTTTTTAACGTTTTTTTATTTTTCTCTTATAAATTTTACACTATGATGTTTTTCACTTCAATACACCGGTATGATTTATTTTTATATACGTGTTGCTATAAGTTTTGTTTGAAACCAACACGTATCAAGTATAATAAACATTTAATTTTTTCACAGATTAATATTTTCTTGACTTTTGAAATATAATTGCGAAGCGGTCACTTCTTAAAATAACATATTATCACCATTTGTGCTTTAGTACCAACACGTATCAAGTAGATTTTATTGGTATTTTACAGGTTTTCTTCTCCCATTTTTAAAATAGCATATTATCACCATTTGTGCTTTACTAGTTTATGGCGGTATGTTAATTTATATTTGTTACAGTTTCGTAAAATACTTGTACGTATTTCTTTTCGGGAATGGATCTCTCGGTTCTTCACATATTTGTTCCTTTGTTAGTTAATTGATTGGTTTTGGTCGTCTTTAGTTTCAAATGGATTGCATAAAAAATTAACTAAAAAGTTCAAACATGTTATGAAAATTTTATATGAACTTCTCCCAAACTAAAATCTGTGTGAAGTTTCCAGATGATGTTCTTTTGTTCCTACTAATATATACAATCCAATATATGATTTTAATTTCTTACAAAATATTAAAGTGTATGTAAAAGTCCTTTGATTGTTTATTTCATGGTTATTATTATTAAATTTTGGTAAAAATAGCCTTGTTTAGATTTATTTATTCTAACGGTTTGGTTTTGTTTTTAAATTTGTGTTTTCTTGATTGTCAAAGCTGATATTCCTTGTTGGGAGATAGGGATCAATGATGATTACATTCAAATTACGTTCATATCACCGGTGTGACTTAGATATTGCATTATTACATTCATTCATGAACATTGAATGCATACATTCGTCAGATACGCCATATATATGTATACATATTATGCATTCACCAATGAAAATGTATTCATCATTGATTTTACTAGTACGTGTTTTTACCTTAGGTAAGAGAATATCACAATGATAACGTGATTCTCTACAAGAAATGATTGTAGAATAATCGGATGTTATCAATGAAGTTTTAAGGTTTATCAACTAAGGTGTGTGTTAATGTGTTGTTACTTTAAAGGGTGTCTATATTTGATCATACTTTTGTGGTGAATTCACATGTGCTTGTGATTTCTAAGGTTTTACTAATGTTTTTGTAACAAAACACAATAGTAAAACTGAGGTTTGATTAAGACTAACAAGATATTTAGTTGTATTTTACCTTGACTAAAAAATAATAAACAACACAACTGCCGTCTGTGTCTTTTCCCCACTTCAATTTTTATTGAATAACGAATTTCGTTCAAATCATTCAACTCCCATTTGAAGAAATCAAAGTCGATTCAAAATATTAAAAAAATGATGAAATCGCAATTGATATCAAGACCAGAAGTTTGAATGCAACTAGTATTTAGTGGGAAAATATTGAAGACTGATGGAAAGTATTTTTTTATTGAACTAAACTTGAAATCCTTCAAATCTGATTATAATAAAGTGTATGAAAATTTAGAGGGGAAAATATATGTGGGTAAACTCGAGCTCGGCTTGTTTACTTCCTCTCTATAAAGTTCGAGTTTTGCTTTTAAATAATTTGTAAGCTTTAGTTAATTTAGCTTCAATTTGATTTATATATTATGTAGAGTTAATTGTTATTTTTTCCTTCAGTTTTGCTTTGTTCTGTTATTGTCATCCAAAAAAATTCTTTTACATAAATCATTTAATTTACATGTATAATGACTTAAAAACCCCTAATTTAACAACATGAATAAGAATAAGTTAACGAAAATAGATAAAACGATAACTTTTTAAAAAGTCATAAACCCAGAGTAGAAAAAAAAACTTTTTGAATGAAAACAATAAAACTGAGTAAAACTAATGACAAAACTAACAATTAACTCTATTATATTTTACTAGCTTTAGAAAACCCGTGTAATACACGGGTTGAATAAATAAAATATTAATATAATAAAATTTATTAAAAATAAAATGATATTCCAAGATATGATATGAATGAAATTACGTATGAGTAATTACTATAAGTAATAAAACAGCGATATCAACTTTTTTTAACTTTGTTTTAATTTTTTTTTAAAAATAACATTTGTTTTAAAACAAACTTATAAAAATATCATTTCTTAAATATTTCATTATCATAACTCCTAAATAATTTACTCGTTAAAAACACTAATTTTATAATATATCATATTTTTAAAAAAGATTGATATTTTAGAAAAAATATTATTTATAAACATTTGTTTATTTAGAAATAGCATTAACAAAAAATCTTTTTCTTAATTTATAAAAATATTTTAATCTAAAAAAAATGTTAAATAACATTATTAGTAATTAAAGTAATTATTTAATAGGAGAGAGAGTCGGGAAAATTTTGATGAGAAGAATTGTGGTGATGACACATGTCACATCAAGTTACTCTTTTTATTATAATAGGTAGATTCTTTTATGTTTATGTTTACTTATAATTATTATATTTATTTATTACATTTCAAATGGACGTCTATAGTATTAACTAGATATTAGCGTCGCGCTTTGCTGCGGCTAAACATTTGGCTTGATGGTTGTCGTTGCATTAAACCATGGTTGTTGTTGCGTTAGACCTGAAGTGCGGGTGATTTTATATTACACGCAAACGACTTGCAACAACAGTCTATTACAATTTAAGTATCATACTTGTTTTGTCTATTTCAAAATTACAACATATACATGATTTTCAAAGACGTTGGAAGCTGTTGTTTTTTCCTCCGTTGCATAATGAGCACTTCCTTGCTAAACAACAATAAACAACATCTAATAACATGAACCAAAATCAAATGGGAAGCAAACATTAATAGGAACGTGTCAACTAAATAACACTTAACTAAGCAAACTGAAAAGCATTCAAACGATATACGCAAACCAATACAAACATAACCATAACTTCAAACAGATACACTGATATATTAGTTTAGGCTCAGGAATGCGTTGTCGTTGCGGCTGCAAATAACAATTGTCACGCCAAAACAATGAACATGTAATATTTTTTTGCGTCATCATAGCCTCTAATCCAACAAAAAAACGCTATAACCATCAACAACTCAATCCAAACTGCAAATGATATACCCAAGCCAGTACCATCTTTACATCATCATCATCAACATCCAGAGCCCAAGCCAAGTACCATCGTTACATCATCATCATCAACATCCAGAGGTGTAGTTCTCTCAGATGAGTCAGGCTTCATCATCATTGAAGTTTAGGCTCAGAAATATGTTGTCGTTGCGGCTGCAAATAACGATTGCCACGCCAAAACAACGAACATGTAATATTTTTTTTCATCATCATAGCCTCTAATCTCACAAAACCATCTAACAATTCAACACAAATTGCTTTTCAGTTTGTCTCAAACGATAAATCTCTCAGATGAGGTAATTGTAACATCGCGTATTTCCGATAAATAAAATTTAATTTTTTTAAACAATACGTTGATGTTAATTCAAAAATTTCATAATAATAATAGTAATAATAATAATAATAATATTAATACTAATAATAATAATGTTAATACTAACATTAATAACTAATAATAATAAGAATAATAATGGAAATAATAACCCTCTAAAACTTCAGGGGTTAAAGATGTAACATATTTAAAACTAAATCTAAACTTTAAACTTCATTTGCAACTTGTTAAGAACTTCAGGGACCATCCTTGTAAAATTGAAAAACATCCCAACCCCACCTCCCATTCACCCGATCTCCTGCTCCATGTTTTCGGCGAATCGTGGCCACCACCAAGCACCAAACGTAAAAAATAATTGCATGGATCGAACCTAAACAATCCTATAAGTACATCTAATCATTTACCACTTCTAATTTCATTCAAAATCGCAAAAAACACCACCTTCGAACCACTCCAAACCGCGGACCTACAACTCGATTTAAAACCAACCTTCGATCGATTTTAATGAAAATTGATAAGGGGCTTTTAATCTCGATCAACATCCGAAGCTTCCTACCAATTTAATTTGATTTTCATCAACATTTACCTATTAATCGATCACCACCTCTGTCGCAATTGTTCTTCGACCTGTTCGTCTTCAGTTCATCACCAAATCGGTAATTGAACATACATACACACTCGGTTTTACATGGGGAATCAAAGCCCCATGATTAAACCGAGCATTAACATCGAATCACCCTTCGATTTGGCTCAAATTGAATTAGGGCTCATAGGTGATTTTGGGGGTTTTGGTTAATTTGGTTTAAAACAATTAAAACCGGATCATTACCGCGGCCACGGCCCTTGGTTCACCGGTTACACGCTCCCACGCCATCCTTGAGGTCCCGGGTTCGACCCCGAGCAACCTCACCTATTTTTTAGGCCTTTTTAAGCCTTTAAAAATTCAGAAAAAAATCCTAAAAATTATAAAAATGTTTATACAAACATTAAAAATTTTTAAAACCACCAAATTATTTTCTAAAATTTATTTTAACATTTTATTTATTTTAATAAATGTTTTAAATAAATAATATTACAAGTATTACAAATTATTTTTCTAAAAGTGAACTTTTAATAATAATTTAAATTATTAGATTATTATTGGACACTATATTACCTGTAATTATTCAAGATAATTACAATTATACGTATTTTATAGATTCACAGATTATTTACAAAAAGTCGTTTTGTGTTACTTAAATAATTAAATTAATTATATCATATAATTAATTAATAAAAATTAATTATTTGTTTTTCCACCCTTTAACAATAAATCAAACGGTTATGCGTATTGATACATTTTTATTAAATTCTAAACATAATTACTTTCAATAAATTCATTTTATGTATTTCAAGATATTCAAACTAAATAAATTAAAAACCCAATGGAAACCCTAATACATTCCCAATTCTTATAATATTATCATTCTAACTCGAGACATCGTTCCGTAGATTACTTGTAAGGAAATCATTGGTGTCTAATCTATCACGTCTAAATTCTAATCTCATCAATCAAGTGAGTATTCATATCCCCTTTTTATATCATTTCTTATTTGGGGGAAATCATGTGATACAATATTCAATCATGATATTCTATTGTTATTTCATTCTAAATTCAATCCAAGACAGGTTATGTATTACTTGCAACTATGTGAACATGCTATGATAAACTGGACGACAGTAAAACCCTAATTCATCAATCAATCCTGGTATCAATGGTAGATCTACTGGTTTGGATAACCCACCCCATATGAATAGTCGAGTGGTGATTGTGCCAGAGGCAAGAGTCAATCTATGATGTATGTGTGGAGTCTATTATATGCAAGTGTCAAGTCAAAGGGTTTATATTGTGTCGGTTTATCTATATGCTTTACTATTACAATATAAGTCTTAACGTTACCTTGTGAATTGATTATTCTCAATCAATCAATCAATCTATATGTATATTCAAACTGTGATTACTCACCGGCTAAATTTTTAGTTGACTCGTTACTTTTCACATGATTTCAGGTTAAGCAGGATAGGGGACTTCTACGTGCTCATTTAAGACCCGAACTTACTCAAAATAAAAGACAGTTACTATTTGTGAATTAAATTGTTGTATTTGCTTGTGTAAACTCATATTATCTTGTAATCTGATTTTAATATTATCTCCACAAATAGACAACCATGTGTTATGAACAATCAATCATTCCCTCGTCCGCTCCGATGATTCCGCCGTCGGTCGGGGTGTGACAGTAATCTCATCATCATCGAGCCAAATAGCAGCGTTACATCATCATCATCAACATCCAGAGATCTATTTCTCTCAAATGAGCCAGTGCTGTAACATCTCGTATTTTCGTTAACTTAAAAGTTAACCTTGTTAAATCTTAAAAGGGACATTTTATGTTATTTTTGAAGCATTGGGGATTTATTACACTTAATTTGGGTGTTTAACAAATTAATTAAATGATGAATAATAATAGCATTATAAGAATTATAATGTTTACTTATTATTCTAAAATTTAAAGTAATAATAACTTAAAAAATATATATAATTATTATTATATTAATAATAATGAGATTATTATTACTATTATTAATAATAATAATGGTTATGGTAATAATAATGTTAATAGTAATAAGAATAATAACAATAATAATGATATTGTTAATAATAATAATAATTTGTAAAAATTATTAAACTTAATATGTATAAAACTTTAATTTAAAAGGCAAGGGTTAGTTTTGTAAATTTATAAACCTTAAAACAAAGTTTTAAACAAAAAAAATAATAAAAGGAAAACTACAGGGACTAAAGGTGAAATTTTAAAGTTACAACCCAACCCCCTTCACCCCCGATTTTCCGGCGGAGCTCCGGCCAAGCTCCGGCCGAGCTCCGGCCGCCCTTAAAACCCCAAAAATCGCCTATTTTAAACCCCCAAACCCATTCCAAATCGTTTGGAAACATGATTCGAACTTGAATACACCCATAAATCTTGTTTAATCGTCGGTTACAAACCCAAACGATTTCATAACCGAAAGCTTATTAATTCATAGCCGTTCAGACATTAAAACACAATAATAATCGAATTAACTTAGCATAAACAATCATCTATCTATCTCTAATCGTTTACAACCTTCAATTGCACCTGAAACAAATACATACATCAAATTCCATCATCACCTTCATCGCGAGGTTACAGCTAGTCGAACACCACCCTCTAGAGTTCAAGAATCAAAATTGATAGAGGGCTTTTAGTCCAGATCATCATTAGAATCTATCTGCAAGTTGAATTCGATTATCATTGAAGATTGCTCATCCTTTATGCACCTACGGCCGCGACTTGTTCTTGATTGTCTGTTGTATCGATTCGAATTAAAATAAGGTAACTAAACACATCCCCATACTCGAAATCATCTAGGGAAGCAAAGCCCTATATTTAATTTCGTTATCATAATCATCTTGATGTTCAATTGGAATCAAATTGATTCTAGGGTTTATGTGATTTGGGGAAGATGTTTAAATCAAGTATAAAACTAAAGAGAACCAAGATCTACCGCGGCTGCGGCCCTGGTCTACTGGTTCCCCGTCCCCTTGCTAACTTTGAGGTCCCGGGTTCGAACCCGGGCACCCTCAACATATTTTTTTTAAGGTTTTTCAGCCCTATATTAATGTTAAATTTTTTTTAATAAATATAAAAATAATTTTTATAAACTTTAAATATTTTTTAAACATCAAACAAATTTCTGAAAATTTATTTCTTATAATATCTTAACATTTTATTCTATTTTTATTAAAAAAAATTAATATAACTAGTTCAATAGTTTATAAAATAGACTTTAAAATTTGTTTATCTTAACAAAACATTACAATTGGATTATTTTCTTGTTTTAGCTTATTAAATCCTTATTCAAATAATAAATAATAAAACATTTGATTCAAATGTTATTTTTAAATGTATATCTAACCTTTATATTTTAAATTGTTTCCTTTTAAAATGATTAAATGATTGTTGGACTGGAAACAATAAATCTTTATAAATAGTATTGGACATTATATTAATAAGGTTTTGTCAGGATAATTGTAGAAATTATATAATTTATAATTTCATGAATTATTTACAAATGTTATTTTATATAAAATATACTAACTAAAGATTCAGATTAATAATTTATTATTAATCAAAACGTTATTCCTATTAATTTTAAATAATTATAAAGCTTGATTAATAGTGAATCATATCAATAGTTTATACTTAAAGTCAATTCTAAAATAATTACTTATATAATTCTTTTAATGAATTAAACATATAAATAATTACATTATAAACTTATTACTTATTAAAAACCTTAAAACCATTGAAATCCAAACTCTTATTTGAACGATAATCATAATTTTAACCTTAATCTACACCTTGTAACTTATATATTTAGGTGCTTGTAATGGATACTTTGGATCATCACTTTAATCTTTTATATCATCTTGTAATGCCTATATCAAGGTGAGTATTTCCATACCCCTTTTTCTTATTTTCACACTTTGGGGTGAAACATGTTAACTTATATTATTGCACTTGTAAACTTATTCGAGACTTGTAAACTTTATGGCAATTTATTTAAAGTTGTGGTTAGTTGAACTTTTGTGGTTACCATGTTATGGCATTATATGTACAATCATTAACTATTGCTAGCCCAGCGAAGTCATAGATCTATGGGACAGACAACCTATTTGGTGCTAAAGTCGATGAACTGCCGACTCCTAGGAGCCGTATGCTTGTGCACTAGGGAACCAAATACACTTAGCTGATCATATATACTTTAATGTATAAGACTTGTAAACTTTGTCGAGGTTTGATTGTAGCATTGTTCATAACATCCCTAATCACTTTATTCACTAACTTATGACTTGAATTGCCATCTTTTATATACTTATGTATTGAAAACTATGGAATGCTCACCAACATTTTTATGTTGACCTTTTATTTTTAACATGTTTCAGGTTACTCTTTGAAGCTTATCACACACTTAGGATTGGACTTAGAGAAATAAACGAATAGTCTGGATACTTTTATACTTGTATTCTGGATGTAACTTTGTTTGAACATTTACTTGTATTGTTACAATTGAATCTTGATCAATATATTTGGAACTAATAATAGCGTTATGTGGCTGTGAACAATCGTAACCCTCACACCTCGACGTTTCCGCCGTCAAGGTTGGGGTGTGACAGATTGGTATCAGAGCCCATAACTATAGGGATTTAGGTTATTAGAAATGGTGACCTAGACTATAGCTTATGCATGAACCTCATAGAAAGATCATTATACTTATGTGCTTACTTATTGTTTGTGTGCTACATAATGCTATGCCTTTTATGCAACCTGATGCCTTAGCATAGGATTGCCTTATGTGTGCTTAAAACTTAGTTACTTGTCTCCCTAAACTTAACTTTAACTCTTTAATTCTCCCCGACAAATGAACTTCCTAAACTTATTCTCAACGACATGTGGAATCTACACCTATCATCGTGGGTTCAATTCCTTAGACTCTATGTCTAATCTATGAAAATCTCATCAAGGTTTTGATTTCATAAGCCAAAGAAATTTGTGGGACACATAGACACCTGTATTCTGGATTTCCTGGCAAAAGGCCTTCGGGCTAAGGCAAGCATATCGTATAAATCTCATTGCGAGATCAGTTATGCTTACCTGGGGATTTCTGGGATGAGTGATAAACTATGGTCAACATACACAAGTCTCTAAGGCAAGTGGGTCAATTTACCTTGACGTGTCAACGATTCCAAATGGTAATGCGTTACTAAATGGAACCATACTCTTTGTATCTTAAAAATCTTTGATTCCTTGAACCGGTTTCTTCTCATTCTTATCATACATAATGTTCCTGTGATATTGAACTCGTCTTACCTTTCAGCTCCTACGTTTAAACATCGTTACACGTTAGGCGTTCATGTAGCTATTTCTATACCTTGATCAACGTGTACATGACTCTTGTTATACCCAAAGATATTAGGAATCTAAACCGAATGATCTTTAAAACTTTAAATCGTTACTTATGGTTTTCAAATCTTCCTAAGGGTGTGTCCCATAACTAAAGACATTCAATGTTGTAGGTGGAATTCCTACTTCTCGAGATACTTTGCTAATTGAATGCTAATTTTGTTAATCAAATATTATAAGTGGTCACTCACCTCAATGATCGAATAAACTAATTATAACTTTGTTACCACTTATAAGTACGTGTGTCTTTAATAAGGTTATGGCTGACCTCATATCTTGAGAAGTCCATGTATTCCCTTCGATTGTGAATTGAATGTTCACATCTCATTGTGATGTCGAACCATTCTTGTCCTTGATTTTGTCTTCCTGATTTAGATTATTCAAGATTTGAACATCATCATAACAAATTCTGTTATCTCGAACTTTGATCTTAAGCTTGTAAGCATGATTTTTCTTTTGTTACATTGATGTAACTTGAAATTTCCTGAATTTCTAATTGATATTCTTTTCTTTTCGCTGTTATGTCAAACTTCGTACCGTTTGCACCATGGGAGATGCAAGCGTTTGTAAGTCAACCTATGACTAAGAACACTCGTATCTCCTAAATGATTTTAACTCATCAAAACAGGGGTGATTCCCTTACTTTGATGATTCTCTATTCGTTTCGATAAATGGTTTCAATCGTGTGTTTTATGAAATTTCATCCTCTGGATTGGGGTGATTACCTTATCTTGAGGATTGACTTCGATTATTTTCTTTGGAATGGCATTTTACAAATGACATGGTCTCACCAAAATAGGATTGAAACCCGTACTTTGGTGACAATTGTCAATTTCCGATTGTTTTCTTGTTATTATAAAATTCAATCATCAAGATAGGCGTGAATTCCATACCTTGATGATAATCTCATTTTCATGGATTGCATTTTCTCAAATGAAACGACCTCATCGAAATAGGAGTAAATTCTGGATTTTGATGAAAAATTTCATCCTATTATATTTTGTTTTTATAAAACTACATCGTTAAGATAGGGGAGACGTCCCTTACCTTAATGGTGAGTTACCTCGTTTTATTTCTGTGGATCCTCAACAATGAGTTGGGATCGAGCTTTTAATTGGTAAGTTAGAGGTCATGCCTTGGGAATACACCATCAAGTTAGGAGTGAAAACCACACCTTGGTGACTATTCACATTTCTTGATCTGTAACTTATCAAGGTTGTAATCAAGTGACGAGAAGCATGTAGTAACTTGAAGGGTGAAACAATGTTAGTATTTCGACCTATCAAGCCAAAGCATGATCTCTGAACTTGAAAGGAGACCTGATTGCTCTAGGCTGATTTTGTTTTCGAGCTTGGAGCATTTAAATTCTTAAGTTGATTTTCTTCCCTTTATCCTCATGTTTGATTTGATCTAGCTATATCGAACCATTTATTCCTTACCTATCAACTTTCATTTTGAGTTGTCATCAACACATGACTGCGTGATGGTAATCTTCTTAAAACAATCTTTCTGCTAAATAAAAACATTGTCAACTTGTGTCCATATCTTTCAAGCCATACGAATGTCCTCGATTGAGCTTTTGATGAACTACGTATGCAAACTGTACTTGGAAATTTGCTACTTTGCAAACTATCTTTACAAATGCATTTCCTATCGTTTGCATCACTGTTTGAATCGCTTTTGGATCCTTAACCCTGAAAATCATTGAAATTCTATCTTGATTTTGAACAATAAGACTCGTTATTACTTTCATCGCGATGTGGATATAACGGTTCATAAATTTTCGTAACTTGTAGTCATGGTTTGGCATAAAAGAGAGACATAACTTGGTATGTGTCCAAGTGTCTTACCTTTACATATGACAAAACCTTAACTCCGTGTTCCCGTGAATCTCCTGTTTAACTTTTCATTCACTAAATGCTTTTTATTTTAAAAGTCGTGATGACAATTAGTGCATTATAAACCAATTGACAAATCTCATATGACTCATGTGAGATAATGGGTCAAGAAATTGACTTGCATCTATTTCAAATATTCGTATACCGTGGTATGGCATTGAAACATCGATCGTTATTTTGGATTGATCGATTCATTTTCTGCTTTTAAATAATGTTCCTAACCATTGTCGTGAACTCATTCCAAAATCTTCGTATATCGTATTATTCTTAAACCGATGGTTGGTCAAAGGAGAAATAAATATTTACAAAAAAATGCGTTAAGATCGTGTTATATAGTGACGTTTGGGATCCTTAAATCCCGACGGTTAACCTTTCTTATCATTGTTGGCTTTTATTGATTTCTAGACATCATTTTACTACGAAATTATATTCTAGAAGTTGTGACTTATAAGCCTAACATACCACGGTAACTCGTCATCGTTTTCCAACATTTCATCTCAAAACGTCTCGTATTTCACTGGAAGAGTTCAAGTTGGCATATATTATGTCAAGAATCTTGTAAGATTCCATAAAGTGAAGCGTTTTATCTATAATCAAACGTCAAACATTGTCCGTTGTATACTTACCTTGCATCATAACTCCTTTGCTCATCTAAGTTCATTTTTAATTTCGGGACGAAATTCTTTTAAGTTGGGGAGACTGTAACATCTCGTATTTTCGTTAACTTAAAAGTTAACCTTGTTAAATCTTAAAAGGGACATTTTATGTTATTTTTGAAGCATTGGGGATTTATTACACTTAATTTGGGTGTTTAACAAATTAATTAAATGATGAATAATAATAGCATTATAAGAATTATAATGTTTACTTATTATTCTAAAATTTAAAGTAATAATAACTTAAAAAAATATATATATTATTATTATATTAATAATAATGAGATTATTATTACTATTATTAATAATAATAATGGTTATGGTAATAATAATGTTAATAGTAATAAGAATAATAACAATAATAATGATATTGTTAATAATAATAATAATTTGTAAAAATTATTAAACTTAATATGTATAAAACTTTAATTTAAAAGGCAAGAGTTAGTTTTGTAAATTTATAAACCTTAAAACAAAGTTTTAAACAAAAAAAATAATAAAGGAAAACTACAGGGACTAAAGGTGAAATTTTAAAGTTACAACCCAACCCCCCTTCACCCCCGATTTTCGGCGGAGCTCCGGCCGAGCTCCGGCCGCCCTTAAAACCCCAAAAATCGCCTATTTTAAACCCCCAAACCCATTCCAAATCGTTTGGAAACATGATTCGAACTTGAATACACCCATAAATCTTGTTTAATCGTCGGTTACAAACCCAAACGATTTCATAACCGAAAGCTTATTAATTCATAGCCGTTCAGACATTAAAACACAATAATAATCGAATTAACTTAGCATAAACAATCATCTATCTATCTCTAATCGTTTACAACCTTCAATTGCACCTGAAACAAATACATACATCAAATTCCATCATCACCTTCATCGCGAGGTTACAGCTAGTCGAACACCACCCTCTAGAGTTCAAGAATCAAAATTGATAGAGGGCTTTTAGTCCAGATCATCATTAGAATCTATCTGCAAGTTGAATTCGATTATCATTGAAGATTGCTCATCCTTTATGCACCTACGGCCGCGACTTGTTCTTGATTGTCTGTTGTATCGATTCGAATTAAAATAAGGTAACTAAACACATCCCCATACTCGAAATCATCTAGGGAAGCAAAGCCCTATATTTAATTTCGTTATCATAATCATCTTGATGTTCAATTGGAATCAAATTGATTCTAGGGTTTATGTGATTTGGGGAAGATGTTTAAATCAAGTATAAAACTAAAGAGAACCAAGATCTACCGCGGCTGCGGCCCTGGTCTACTGGTTCCCCGTCCCCTTGCTAACTTTGAGGTCCCGGGTTCGAACCCGGGCACCCTCAACATATTTTTTTTAAGGTTTTTCAGCCCTATATTAATGTTAAATTTTTTTTAATAAATATAAAAATAATTTTTATAAACTTTAAATATTTTTTAAACATCAAACAAATTTCTGAAAATTTATTTCTTATAATATCTTAACATTTTATTCTATTTTTATTAAAAAAATTAATATAACTAGTTCAATAGTTTATAAAATAGACTTTAAAATTTGTTTATCTTAACAAAACATTACAATTGGATTATTTTCTTGTTTTAGCTTATTAAATCCTTATTCAAATAATAAATAATAAAACATTTGATTCAAATGTTATTTTTAAATGTATATCTAACCTTTATATTTTAAATTGTTTCCTTTTAAAATGATTAAATGATTGTTGGACTGGAAACAATAAATCTTTATAAATAGTATTGGACATTATATTAATAAGGTTTTGTCAGGATAATTGTAGAAATTATATAATTTATAATTTCATGAATTATTTACAAATGTTATTTTATATAAAATATACTAACTAAAGATTCAGATTAATAATTTATTATTAATCAAAACGTTATTCCTATTAATTTTAAATAATTATAAAGCTTGATTAATAGTGAATCATATCAATAGTTTATACTTAAAGTCAATTCTAAAATAATTACTTATATAATTCTTTTAATGAATTAAACATATAAATAATTACATTATAAACTTATTACTTATTAAAACCTTAAAACCATTGAAATCCAAACTCTTATTTGAACGATAATCATAATTTTAACCTTAATCTACACCTTGTAACTTATATATTTAGGTGCTTGTAATGGATACTTTGGATCATCACTTTAATCTTTTATATCATCTTGTAATGCCTATATCAAGGTGAGTATTTCCATACCCCTTTTTCTTATTTTCACACTTTGGGGTGAAACATGTTAACTTATATTATTGCACTTGTAAACTTATTCGAGACTTGTAAACTTTATGGCAATTTATTTAAAGTTGTGGTTAGTTGAACTTTTGTGGTTACCATGTTATGGCATTATATGTACAATCATTAACTATTGCTAGCCCAGCGAAGTCATAGATCTATGGGACAGACAACCTATTTGGTGCTAAAGTCGATGAACTGCCGACTCCTAGGAGCCGTATGCTTGTGCACTAGGGAACCAAATACACTTAGCTGATCATATATACTTTTAATGTATAAGACTTGTAAACTTTGTCGAGGTTTGATTGTAGCATTGTTCATAACATCCCTAATCACTTTATTCACTAACTTATGACTTGAATTGCCATCTTTTATATACTTATGTATTGAAAACTATGGAATGCTCACCAACATTTTTATGTTGACCTTTTATTTTTAACATGTTTCAGGTTACTCTTTGAAGCTTATCACACACTTAGGATTGGACTTAGAGAAATAAACGAATAGTCTGGATACTTTTATACTTGTATTCTGGATGTAACTTTGTTTGAACATTTACTTGTATTGTTACAATTGAATCTTGATCAATATATTTGGAACTAATAATAGCGTTATGTGGCTGTGAACAATCGTAACCCTCACACCTCGACGTTTCCGCCGTCAAGGTTGGGGTGTGACAAGTGCCTCATCATCATTGAGCCAAGCTACAACCCAAAAACCCCAAATCTGAAAGCTCCAACCCAAAAACCCCAAATCTGAAAGCTCCAAAATATGAAATGGGGGTTTAGGGTTTGTAACAAACACTGAACAAAGTTAAAGAAACCAAACAACAGTAAACATGATCATCATCAACATCCAGAGATCTATTTCTCTCAAATGAGTCAGTGTCTCATCATCATTGAGCCAAGCTACAACCCAAAAACCTTAAATCTAAAAGCTCCAACACCAAAACCCCAAATCTTAAAGCTCCAAAATATGAAATAGGGGTTTAGGGTTTGTAACAAACACTGAACAAAGTTAGAGAAACCAAACAACAGTAAAAGAGGTCATCGGAGAGCAAGCTACATCCCACAAACCCCAAATCTGAAAGCTCCAAAATATGAAATGGGGGATTAGGGTTTATAACAAACATTGAACAAAGTTAAAGAAACCAGAAAACATTAAAAGAGGTCATCGGAGAGCAAGAGAGAGACGCCATGGACGCCGGCTACGGTCAAAAACGACCACCGGTCAGGATCCTCTCTCTCTCTTCCCCTATCTCTCTGCGAGGTTATCCAAGAGAAACAGAGAACCTGCGAGCAACGACCATCTCGCAGAAGCACAACAACGACGATGTCCGACAACGACAACCAAGCTGGCATCGCCGGAAACGGCAAGCCAAGCGATCATCGTAGGCAAGACCCCAAAACGGGAACGCAACCAGCCATCGCCTGCCGTTATCGAGAAACAGCAAACCAAGCACAAGCGAGACATCAACCCGCCTTCGCCGGAAACGGGCCACAACCGGCCTTCGCCGGAACCGGGACACCCTCTCCGGGGGCAAGAGATGAGCAGCAGAAGAAGGGAAAAGCCATCGAAGCAGAAGAAGGGAAAAGCCATCGAAGCAGAAGAAGGGAAAAACCATCGAATGTGGCTTTAAACACACACACACGTGAAAGTCACGTGCCAAACACCAATACCCACCGACCAATGTCTTTAATAAGAATAGTAATTCGTTATTGACCGGTTTTGTCACGTGATGTTAATTTAGTGGACCAACTTTTTTTTGTTTTTTGTTTTTGCTTTTGTCTATTTCTTAAGTATTGAAGACTGATGGAAAGTAATTCTTTATTGAACTAAACTTTGTACAAACACATTTTAACAATGCATTATAAACTTAAAATTAAAATATATACGCATAAAACATATAAAAATAAGCACTCTTTTTTTGCTCATGGTTTTCGAAATAAAAGGTACACTTTCGGTAGATCACATATCAAGGTCTTTACGTAAAGCTATTATTCCAAAAGAAAAAAGAAAGAAAGAAGAATATACTCTAATAAAGATAGGATAGAGAATAAATGTTGTTATTGTACTATATAAGGTTACATTGACTTAATATATAATTGTCTCGTTTAATTTATCTTTTTACAAAATATGATAATTTCAAATTCACTTTGTTAGTCGCTATTAATTTGTGTTACATTTTAACCATGAACGGTGTTTTTTATAATAGACAGTTTCATTCGATTATAACATATGGGCATGTAGCTTTCGAAGTTAGTAATATATATATTAAGAATCACAAGAATCACGTAACATTTATTTCATGTGCTTAAAAAAACAACAAGTGAGACAACAAAAGCCGTTGCATAACCATCTGGTTTATCACATATAAAACAATATAATGTGTCTTCACATTTCTCATCATATTATATGTTATGTACGCTCACACACATAATTTTGTTGATATATTTTTATTGCATTAAGAATAATTGGAGATATGAGTCCTATTAATGAAAGTTGAAACCCTATAAACGGGTATAACCGAGTTTTTATAGGCATTGGCATGATTCAGATTCAGTTAAACTCATATTCGTCATGGTTGACACGAGTGACAAGTGAGAGTGCGTGAACGTTATGAAGATTTTTAATGAGTATTTTGTAATAGGGATGTGTAGAGTCAACTTTGTACAATTCTATGATAGATGTTTTTTTTCTTTTTTTTTCTTTAACAACCCCTAATCAACTTCACGTATGATCTATATCATGGTTTAAGTGAGACTTGAAACCAACACCTCTTTAATAAAGATCTTACACCTTTGTCACTAGACTATGAATTGTAATAGAAAGTTGTAACATATGATTTTGTTATTTTGATTGTGTTTTGATACATAAATACTTAGTGAACTATACATGTATACATCACTTGATCATATATTGGTTAACTATATCTACGTTTCTGACATAGAGTATATCTTTTAAGAATGGCAAACACATACCTTGTCTAATCTTTTAAATTTACTTTGCTTTTTGTACAATACTTTGAACTTTCAATTTTTTAAAAGTATCATTGTATAAATCATCAGATGTCATTAGGCTACATACCCTTTAATATTGTTATAAATTGCACTTATTCACCAGTCAATCAACATAAACAAATTTATAATTCACCGAACAAAGCATATTTTCATGTTAACTAGGTTACATTTGTAAACTTCATGATTGTGAAAAGATAACATGATAAAAATTAGTGATGCCTAAATTCTAATAGTATATGGTATTCATCATCGATCACGATTGATTCTAAATTTTCATATTACATGTTTTGATTTTTATATAATTGGTTTTGAGGATTAGAAATTATCATTTACCTAATGCTTATCATCCATACTTCTTTTAGAAAATAAGCTGACGACATGTTCAGAATCAATCTAAAACTATAATAAGACACGACAAAAGATATAATATAGGAAAGGTATAATATGTATACTTGATATTAAATATTAAACGAGTTCGGTTGATTTGTAATATCAACGCATCATTACTTTTTTATAACCTAACGTTTTCGACTACCCATGCAAGTCTTGGCAAATTTGTTGGTCTTTCCAACTCATCTATTTCTCAAATCATTAAATTAAAAGTTATTTGTCATTTAATAAAATCAAAACAGACAGTTGAACTCATTTCAAGCTGTCAGGTTTTATTTTAATTTTTTCATTTTGAAATTTGTTTAAATTTTTGAGGTTTTAAGTTGTCAAAATCATTGTATGTTTATCTTTTAGGGGCGTATAGCGTATATTGAGAAACTTGTACTTTACACAAATTTTATATATACATATGTATATTGTAACATTCAGTTTTTAAATCTGAACTTGTAATTGTATTATAGTTATGTTTAATTAATTAAGTTGAGTTTGTTTGTTAAGATTGGTGTTCAGTCGCATGACTTGCATGCAAATGAACTTCAGTCGCACCCCTTACGTGCGAATGAGACTCAATCGCACGAATGGTAGGCGTATGGGCTTCAGTCGCACGATTCAGTCGTGCGAATGGTTCATTCGTGCGACTGAGTGTGAGGCGGTTAGAATGAATGTGGGGATAAGTAAGGCGGTTAAGAGAGTTTAAAAGCAAATTCCTATCTGCATCATCTTCAATCTCTTGTTCCTTTTACACTCAAACACCCCTGTTCTTGTCAAATCGACTAAGCTAACTCCGTTTCGATAAGTTTTGAATGTCACGGATCAATCCTACTATATTGTAAGCTGTGTATATGATTGAATCTGATCCAATAACATGTTTAAATCATTAAATTGGTCTTGTTCTTTTCTAAGTTAAAATCCGAGAATTCGGATCCAAGTTTTTATGAAGTTTTGATAAAACAATGATCCAAAACCACTATAAACGATGTGTACATGATCTGTTTTGAATATGACATGATTTGGATGGTTAAAACTCAAATTTTGAGTAAGTTTGGATAAAAAAACATCAAGAACACAGCTGCTGATCCGTTTCAGAAGAATAGGCTCAGTCGCATACCTCAGTCGTGCGAATGAGAGTCTAGTCGTGCGACTGAGTGCGAATAAAGGTTCAGTCGTGCGACTGAGAACCCAGTCGCCTGGTTAGAAGACCAAATGAAGACGAGTGATCACTGTGTACGAATGAGGACTCAGTCGTGCGAATGAATGGCTAGTCGTACGACTGAAGGTTCAGTCGCATGATTCAAACGCATGGTTCAATCGCATAAGGTCCATTCGCACGATTGGATGCTCATCCGCATAAGTCCAGTCGCATGAGTGCTCATTCGCATAAGTATTCATTCGCATAGGAGTCCTGTTTGAGAATAGTTTACTGAATCAAGGTTTATTGCTTTAGATATACCTTGATTAGAAGAAGGACTAGTTATCTCGTGTACGTGGATTGTGTAGATTGTCGTGAAGAAGTTAATAAGGTGAGTTCTAAGCCCTTTTCAAATGTTTGATTTTAACATTCGGGCTAGCACACATACGATGATAAATGAATTGAATGTTTTAGCACCAGAACTGTGATAATGATGTTTATACATTTGGTAACAGTTTGTGAGGCTGTTAGTGTAAAGTTGGGGGTAATGAATGATTATCTGAACATTGTTAATCATTACGTGATGGTAATGATTCCAATGGGTCAGATAGGGTGTGAAGACAGATGAAAATATATTAAAACTGGTGCTAAAGGAAAGAATGCGTGGTGTGTAAATTAATTTGATAATATTGGCAATAAGTAAAGAAATTGTTTTGATGTAATGTAAATCTCAACAGGCCAGTTAGGGTAAGATGCTTGTGTGTGTAGACTGTACAGTGAAAAGGAGTGATGACGATCACTCAGCTTTGTGAACATCTTGTGGTGACGACCCTAGATGATTAATTGACATCCTACTGGATGAGAGATAATAGTTACAGTTTCTGGATGTGGGAAACTGACGTCCGGTGAGACGAGTCCGGTGGGACAAAGTAAAGATAAAGTTGATTTTATTATATTGCCAATATAAATATGACTTTTGTATGTGATGAGATGCTGTTAATGTTTTAATGAAAGTTTAGAACTCACCAGTTTATCTGATGTTTTGAGTGTGTTATATGTGTGCTAGGTAAGGAAGGATCCTCTAGTAATAGAGGAAAACAAGCTTGAGTTAGATCAGGATGCTATCCCAAGGCGATTGCTGGCATAGGATAGGAGTCATGTGTAATAATGTAAAAGTCGTAATATGTAAAAATGTTTTAAAAGTTGGGTTAATATGTAATGCTGTCTAGTCTTCCGCTGTAAATAAAAAGCTCTGATTTGTGTTTAAAATATTAATCCAACTATGTGACGTGCCTCCGGTATCCTCCCGGGTTTAGGGCGCCATAGGTTGGTATCAGAGCAGTAGTTAAAGAGATCTAGTGTCTTAATAACTAGACTTTAACTAGAAAATAGATATGCCAGCAGGGATAACTAGATAGAATAGTTTACTAAAACAAGAGAAGGTGATAGGACAAACATGAGAAGGAATAACGAGAATAGTAAAAGTAAAGTAAACAATTAATAGTACTTGGCCAACATTATTAATAATTTACTTTACTTATAGTATTCTGGTTATATACTTACATGCGAGTACCAAATAATCCTGATATTGTTTTAATAGGTTATGGCTGATAGGGAGAGTGAAAGAATGCAAGGTGGAACCTCGGAAAGAAATGTTGATGAAAGCACAGAGGTGCTTAGTATGACGAGACAACAATTTCGTGATGCAATTGCTGAGTAGGTTCGTAAAGCCTTGAATGTAACTAGACCTGATGAAAATAGGAATGTTGATAAAGCTAAGGAGCCTAGCGAGAGAAAGGGAGTTACGTATAGTCAGTTTAAAGAATGTAATCCACCATAGTTTTCTGAGGCTATGGATGTGGTAGCCACCTATAAATGGCTTCGTGAAATGGAAGCCGTGATTAAGTTGAGTAAGTGTAGGGAGGATCAAAAAGTGAAGTTTGCAGCCCACTCGTTTGTAGGTGAGGCTCTGTATTGGTGGGATACGGTTATCCAAACGTTAGGCGAGGAGGCTACTGACAAAATGTTGTGGCCTGAATTCAGAAAGTTAGTGTCAGATAAGTTTTTCCCAAAAGGTGAGATGGATCGAATAGAGACGAGTTTCCTGCAGTTTCAGGCAGGTAACATGTCCCATAGGGAATACACGTCTAAGTTTGAAGAAATGGCGCGGTTGGTGCCTCATTTGGTGGTTCCTGAAGAGAATAAAATTTTGAGGTATACCCAGGGGTTGCATCAGGAGGTTAGAAAGTTGATTAGATCATCTGCTCCGAGCAGTTACCAGTTAACGGTAAACTTAGCTGCAGATATGTATCAAGAAGTTTATGGTAATGATGTTGATCCTGACGAAAGTAAAAGGAAACGTGAAGAACCTGCAGTACAGAGAAGATTTGAGAATCTGAGTTTCCAGAAGAAGGGTAGGTTTGGAAGAGGTCAATTCCAAAGGAATGTCAGAAATGAGCTGCCACGTTGGGGGAAATGTGGCAAGCTACATAAGGGTGAATGTATGATTGGTAGTAGAACTTGTTTTAAATGTGGAAAGTTAGGACATTATGCTAATGAGTGTGGTGAAGGCCTTCGTAAATGTTATGAATGTGGGGAAACGGGGCATATTCGAAGTGAATGTCCAAAACTAGCAGTCAGAAAGCCTGAACCGGTTAGATCGATGAAAGGGTCAGGAGAAGGGTCGAGTGTGGCTAAGGGGCGAGCTTATTCTATGTCAGCCAGTGAGGCTAAAGCTTTGCCAGATGTAGTCTCAAGTACGTTTCTAGTTAATGGGATTCCAGCTAACGTGTTATTTGATTCTGGTGCAAGTGAAAGTTTTGTATCTGTTAATTTTTTCCCTATGCTTGCGTGTGAAATTCGACCATTAGAAGTAGCCTTTATAGCTGAAACTGCCAATGATAGATCGGTGATAATTAGCAGTATGATTGAGGGTTGCTTTATTGAATTAGAAGGATATAGATTGCCTGTTAAATTATATCCTATGGTGTTAGGAGGGTTTGATATAGTTTTGGGTATGGATTGGTTGGCAAACCATGAAGCCCATATTGTGTGTAATAAGAAGCTAATTCAGTTAAGAGCGCCTGATGGGAAAATGATTAGTGTATATGGTGATAGAGAAGAGTCGACTGTCAAGGTAATATCTATGATAAAAGCTGATAAGTTAATGAGTCGCGGGTGTGTATCTTATTTAGTATATGTAATTGATTCTCAAAAGCTTGTGAGAAGGATAGAGGACATTCCGGTGGTTAGAGATTTTGTGGATGTGTTTCCAGGAGAATTACCAGGTATTCCTCCAGACCGTGAAGTCGAGTTTAGAATTGATTTAATTCCGGGTGCTAGGCCAGTTGCCAAGTCACCTTACAGACTAGCTCCATCAGAATTGAAGGAATTAATGAAACAGACTGAAGATTTGCTAGAAAGAGATTTCATTAGACCCAGTTCTTCCCCGTGGGGTGCTCCAGTGTTGTTTGTGAAAAAGAAAGATGGGAGTATGCGTATGTGTATCGATTACAAAGAATTAAATAAGTTGACGATAAAGAATAAGTATCCACTCCCATGAATAGATGATTTGTTTGATCAGTTACAGAGAGCCAGTTGGTTTTCTAAGATAGATCTCCGTTCTGGTTATCATCAGTTG